>CM039616.1:46952333-47480572 GCA_022457205.1 Saccharum spontaneum
TGCAATAGTATGTTTCAAGTGTTTCAATTGTTTTGAAGGTACGTTGCAAGTGTTGTATACCGATGTTGCAAAAGTAGATGGGGATGTTGCACATGTTATAATGGCTATATATGTATGTTTCAAGTGTATGTTCCAAATGTTTCATTGTTCCAGACGAATCTCGCTAGTGATTGTCTAGATGTTGTAAAAGTAGATCTAGATGTTACATACATATGCATATTGCAAACATATGTTTCAAGTGTTTTCAGGTGTTTCATACGTTTGTTTGCAATTTTTTTATTGGATGATGAATATGTTTACAATGGTTTTCAAATGTTTTTCAGGCGTTTTCATAAGTGTTTCAGATGCTTATTTTAAGTGTTTCATCTGTATCTATCTTCTTTTTATGTTGTAACTGTTGCATCTGAATATTTCAAAAATAGATCAGGTGTTGCACATAGGATACGCGTGGGAAGCGGTAGACGACGCGGATGACGTCCAGGGCTGTGTGGGTGACGTCCAGGGTGACGGGGGACTACCACCAGTGCGTTCCCTCGTGAGCCCAACATGTTAGGCGCTCGTTCACTCCCTATGCAGACAGTGTCTGGACGCTAGCGCCTAGATCGCTAGCAAGTCAATTTTATATCTGCATGCATAGTTCGAGTATAATCATTTCCTGTTACAATAATTGATAATATTCATATACATGAGTATTATTTGATTTCGAACTAAAATGTTGATAGTGGTATCCGTCGGAGTCCATCCTACGGGGTACATCTTGTATCGGATTCGATCTTAGTAAGCAATTCTCTATAACATTCACAAGATTATTATTTTTTTCAAATGCTTTTTTCTATGATAAATATATAATGCATGATATTTATGTCGTATCTAATATCTAGCGTCTTCGTGAAAAGCTAGTTCTTAGTCTTCCGCCAACTCTATAATACCCAATCATGTTAAAGTTGTTCACCGATCATGTTATACTAAGGATTGGTTAGCTTCCAAGTTCCAAATTTATCATGCTAAAGATTTAGCAAGCCAAAAGTTGGGTAAAAAAATTGCTATAGATTTGACAAGTCAAATATGAGAGGTAAGCAAATTTTGGTAGCAAACCAAATACTAACTAACATCATGCCTTGCTAAATTTTTGGCATGACAAATTTTGGAAGCAAATCAATCGTGTCTAAAAAACAGGCCATCAGCGCGGAAAGTGATGAACAGTAACTACACTAAGAAATAGTAAACATTATGTTAACTCTGTTAAAACTAAGTTACATATCTGAGAGGGGTTCTAAAATGCGCTACACGAAAAGTCACATGCATTTAAAAAATGGCAATTTATTCTAATCAAGTTATGTCATGTCTAAAGTTGAAAAGTAAAAAAATCACATCTCAGGCATGTAACAACTAGATCTAGAATTTTATATCTAAACTTTCCTATTTTACATCTAGAGTTTTACATGTATTAGCATCTCTAGAAATAATATACTGTATGATTCTAACCATTCGATCTAACTAAACGACGGTTCAGAATTTTAGAAGTACCGTAATAAAGTTTTTTGTCGGAGACCATAATAAAGTTTTCTTCGTGTTTCATATACTATAGTTGATTTTGCTACGTTGCAGACTTGCAGTAGAAAAATTACGCTGTTTCCTGTGACGGACTTGGTCGTGCCCTTCTCGAGCCACGCCGGTCTTAACACAAGTGGGCTCGGTTACTCCGCGCACGCCCGGCCTCGTCGCGAGCGCACGCACGCCGTCGCCAGTTCCTTCCAGATTTCAAAGAGAGAGAGAAGAAGTGAAACGGGCAAATCCACCCACGCGAATATACACAGACGGCGGGCCCCGAACTGTCGCGTGGGGGCGGGGCACTGTACGGTCGGGAGGGACTCGGGACCATCGAGTATTCGAGTGCTCTCTCGGCTCTCGTGGTCGTGGGGGGTGTGGGGTCGTGGAACTTTTTGCGCCAAGCCCCTCCGTACTACGCCTAATTCGTTACGCGCGGTGCATGACTTTTGGGGCCGTTTCGCCGTTTGCTTCGTTTTGGAATTTTTTTTTATTTTTAGCCCAAATTTGAAACAAATTTTAAATTTAACCCGTCTTAAAAAAAAATTTTAAATCTAACCCGTTTGGCCCCGCCACCATGCATGGCGGGGCAAATGCACTGTACCCCGCCATGCATGGTGGCGGGGTGCACGTCCGCGTGGCAGGGGTGACGTGGCGGGCACCCGGGGCGTACCCCGCCATGATGGGTGGCGGGGTATGCCTAACCCGCCACGGATCATGGCGGGGTATACCCCGCCACCGGTCACGGCGGGGCGCGGCTTAAATATAAGCCGCGCCCCGGCCTCGCCCCCGCCCGCTGCCTCTCCGTTCTCGCCGCGCGTCTCGGCCCTCCCCGCGCCTCCCCGCCGCCTCCGGCCTCCCCGCGCCGTGTCCGTGCCGCCGTGACCGCGCCCCACCGTCCCCGGACTCCCCCGGCCGCGGCCCACCGGCCTCCGGGCGCCCCGGCCTCGCCCCGGCGTCCCCCGTCGTCCCCGCGCCGTTCCCGCGCCGCCGGAGGACCTCCGCCGCGCCCCGGCCGCCCCGGCCGCGCCACACCGCCCCCCGGCTGCCCCGGCCGCGCCACCGCGTCGTCCGCGCCACCGCGTCGTCTCCCGCGCCCCCGGCGACCGCGCCCTCGGCCGCGTCTTCGGCATTCGTTCCCGCGCCGCGACCCCGAAAATTTTTTACGGTAATTTTGTTTACTTTGTCGTTTAAATTATATATTTGTAGTAAATATTAATAAGCTTTTATTATTTATTTAGTTATTTATTTATTTGTCATTGTATTATTTAGTTATTGAATTATTACGATTATTACTTGTTTAGTTATTAGTTGTTTAGTGATTGAATTATTAGTGGTTTAGATATTTATTTGTTTTTATTAGTTGTTTAGATATTGAATTATTAGTTTTTACGATTATTAGTTGTTTAGGTATTAGTTAATTAGTTAACGATTATTAGTTATTCGGAATTTATTAGAGACTTTTAGTTATTTAGTTACGTACCTATTAGTTATTTAGTTATTAGGTAATATTAGTTATTAAGTTATTTAGTTTGGTAATGATGATTTGTTATTGACGACACAGTTGACTTATTAGGTAATATTAGTTATTTAGTTAGTTATGTAGTAATTAGTAGTACCATAATGGTCATTTAATAATGAGATGTCAAATCGTTTTGTAGATGGATTACGGTGTAAGAGTTTTTTACGGAGGAAGTGTTAGGAGAGAGGATTGCCAGTTTGAGGATATGTATGAAGAATTGGAATGGTTTGATGGCCCCCCTAGTTTCCGCGATCTATGTGACCGTTTGAGTTTGAAGTTTGGCGAGGCTTTCACACTAAAGGGTAGGTTCGATGTTGGAAAGAATAGGGCACACTATGTCATGATGGACTTGTGCAACCAAGCAGAGTGGTCCCGATACAATAGGGTCATCCAAGGTTCGAATGTCGGCATGGCTGAGTTGGTGCTGGAGATTGTTGAGAATGAGGAGCCGTCCTTGGACAGTGATACTTTAGGAGATGTGGTGTGCAGATGCAACAAACTATGGAGAGTATGGACTTGGATGGTAATTTGACGCAGGAGCGGGTTCATTCTCCTCCAGTTGGTCATATAAGCATGATTTTGATGTAGACGAGTTTGAACAGGAGGAGGAGGAGGCGGCAGCGGAGGAAATGATTGGTGATGATGTTAGCACAGATTCGGACGATTCAGGAAATGAGGAAGGAGGTCCCCAAGTCATGCGAGCATCGGTTGAAGCCATGCCCTCTGGAGGTGCACCTGCCTGTGTACACCAGGTTCGTGGCATGCCCTCAGGAGTATCGCTTGAGGTACTTCATGCCATGCAGAGTCAGGGCACCTTAGCCACCGGTTATCCAGATGATGGAGTGCAATATGAAGGATGGAGCAGGGTTAGGGAGGCACAACATACGTTGCACCACCCTCTTATACATCTGCAGAGCTTACACAGCTGAGGGAGGCTGGCTTGCCTTTTACCGGTGTGCCAAATTTATATCGATGTAAGTATGTCGCATATGGCAGTTTGTGACACGGGTTTGCAGATGTGTAAGGAATCATTGTACAACCATAGAATTTAATACTGAGAAGGGAATGCTCTTTAATACGATGTCGGAGATGAAGTTGTTCCTTCAGGACTATGCTGTGTATCATCATAGGCCTTACACGGTCGGAATCCGACAAGGAGGTAAAATTCCACATATTATGTAAGGCTGGATTCCCGTGCTCGTGGAAGTTAAATGCACGAAAGAGGCGGAGTGATGGTAAGTGGAAGGTAACTTCGGTGGAACAGCCGCACAGATGCCAGACTAATGAGGGTAAAAGGTACCATCCCCAGTTAACGGCTCGGTATCTAGCCCGCCGTATATTGGGTCTTGTAGATAAGGACAACGACGTATCAGTGCCGTTCTTGCAAGAGACCATAGCCACATTTGTTGGTATGAGGTCACGTATGGAAAGGCTTGGCGGGCAAAGCAAATTGCCCTGGCAATTCGTTGGGGTAGCTGGGAGGAAGCCTATAACAGGGTTGCACGCATTTTGCGTGCGATGGAACACTTCAACCCTGGCATGAGATCTTTCATATACACAGGAGGGTTCTATCTTCAGAACCCGTTGAGGCATATTCTGTACCGTGTATTCTGGTATTTCGATCAGTGCAAACATGCATTTCAGTATTGTAGGCCGGTTGTTCTTGTTGATGGCACGTTCCTCACCGGCAAATACAGGGGCACATTGATGATGGCTGCTGCTGTAGACCCAGAGAACCAGATAGTACCAATGGCTTTTGCTTTGGCAGAGGGGGAAAACAACGATTCATGGTCATGGTTTATGCGTCTGCTCCGTGTCCATGTGCTTGGCCCTTCTCGCACCATTTGTCTGATTTCGGACCGTCACATTGGAATTCTAAATGCAGCCGATGAACACATTGATGGTCACCCGGCTCTAGTGCACCGTTGGTGCATGCGACATTTTGCCGCCAATTTCTGGCGGCGTCAACGCAAGAAGGATGTGGCTGACAAGTTAAAGGAGCTTTGTAATAAACGTACGGAACGCGAGTTCAACGAGACTATGGTAGAACTAGAGAAGATGCTTAACCAAGCTGGCAAGGCATGGTTAGACCAGCAGATGGAAAATAAAGCCAAGTGGGCATTAGCCTTTGATGAGGGCGGCTTCCGGTACGGCATCATGACAACAAACTCCTCTGAGTCTTTCAATCGTGTGTTCAAAGGCGTTCGATCTCTTCCAGTGTCTGGTATTGTCGAGTTCTCTTTTAGGAAGTGCAATGAGTATTTTGTTAAGCGGTATGGCCTAGCCCTGAGGAATGAAGAGGAGCTTGGAAGATGGGGCAAGGCGGCACACGAATATTTGAAGGAGGCTGAGGAATTGGCCAAACAACAGGTTGCCGAGGCTTATGGACGGGACATGCTTGTTTTCTGCGTACGAGCTAGAGGGGGCACAAACCTGGGCGGCGAACGATTTGGTGGCCGAACGTACCGTGTCGATCTTGGTAAAGTTGAATGCAGTTGCAACGTCCCTCAGATCATGCATGCCCTTGCTCACACATGATCACCTCTTGTTGGCTTCGAGGTTTTGACCACACAGTTGCACCGTACATGTCACCCTTGTATCTCCGTGCCAACACATGCAAAGTTTGGGAGAAGAGTTTCGAGCCATACCTTGACGAGTCACAGTGGCCTCCATACTATGGTGAGGACTACGCGCCTTATCCGGACCTAAAGAAGGTAGGGAAGGGAAGGAGGAAGAAGAAGCGATTGAAAGGCGATATGGACAGTATGAAAGGTTACGGCGCCGATATGTATGGTGGCGGGGACTTTGACGAAGAACGTGCGCAGAACCTTTGCTCCATTTGCAAGAATCCTGGTCATAACGCTAGATTTCATAGGCGGGCGAGGCAAGAGGTCGTATATATTGTAAACATGCATTTATAATATTATAAATTTTATTTGTACTTGTCTTTAATTTTTTATAACGTTGTTAATTGTTCTAATGTTGTTAATGTTTTCTTTGTTTTTTACGAACAGGGAGTTTCAGGCTTGCAAGATGGAGGCGCGGGCTCCTCATCCACGCTTTAGCCTCCTTGAGGCTGACTACGACAAGGACCACCGGGCCCATGCCTTGTCGGAGCTGCATAGGCCGTTGCGTCCGCTTCGTGTTCGCACGCACCACGTACATAGCTGGGACGAGCGATACGCGCCCTACATAGAGCGTGCCGGCTTCATTGAGATCGTTCGGGTGTACAACAGTTCACTCCCCACACTTGACCCTGCCCTTCTTACTGCCTTTACTGCCTTTGTGGATAGGTAACCTTGCTTTTTCCATCTTTTGTCTTTGTTTTGAAAAATTGTGTTGTTAACTTGCCTATTACCACAACCTTGTAATGATGCAGGTGGAGACCGGAGACGCACACCTTCCACACACCATGTGGGGAAATGACCGTCACGATGCAAGATGTCAAGATGATATTGTGCCTAAGTTTGAAAGGTCATCCGGTGACTGGGGTCGCCGACGAGTCTAATTGGGTACAGTTGGTGGAGCAGTTCTGTGGTAGGAGGCCATCGGAGGCAGAAGTTAAAGCCACAAAGTAAGTTCTTATTTTGCGTCCATTGAAATCACTGATACAATCATTTCAGGTACATATATTTTTTTATAATAATACTTCAATTCCAATTGCAGGAAGACATCAGGAGTGTCGTCGTCTTGGATAGTCCAAAACTTGGTGCAGGGCCTCCGTTGGGTGCTCCAGATCATGAGGTTGAGGTATATGCAAAGGTGTGGCTGTGGCACTTCTTGGGCGCTTCTTATTCCCCGACTCCTCAGGCGACAGCATCAGCTGGATTTTCTTGCGGATCCTAATCCAGCCACTTGAGAATATTGCATCGTTTAGCTGGGGTACCGCGGTCCCTTGCTTGGACTATCGTCAGCTTTGTATCGCCTGTCGTCGCCAGGCGAACAATGCTAACCTAGGTGGCTGCTCGTACCTACTGCAAGTATGGATTTGGGAGCGGTTTCCGGTTGGGAGGCCCACTCAACCTCCGCGTTTGGCCTGTGAGTACAATAACAACTTTGTTATCGTCATACGACTAGAGAGATTACTGACACCTTGTTTGTGTAAACTTGCAGGAATGGCAACATCAAGACGTTCGCCCCACCGCCCTTTACATCTGGAGAGACGCTAAGGTAGTGAGGGGCGAGTTGGAAAGGAGGTACAAGCAGTACACGGATGCGATAGACGTGTTGGATGCGATAGCGTGTTGACACACAACTACGTACGTTATATCTGCTTTTCCTACTAAAGGTACTATCATTAAGATTGATACTTAATTAAGTTTCTTTACTTTGCAGGTACAATGGACACCGTGGTCTAGGTACGAGCTAGAGGACTACCTTAGTCCGCGCTGCGAGGAGGAAGCGGACGACTGGCTTTACGAAGGGCCACTTATCTTCTTCCATATCATCGAGATGCACTACCCTATGAGGGTTTACAGACAGTTCGGGGAGGTTGCAAGGAATTCCACCGCTGTACTCCACCAACGCTGAGCTGCATGGGTATGTTTGTTCTACTTAAGCGCCTATGATGGCCACTTATCTTCTTCAATATGTTTGTTCTACTTAAGCGCATCATTTCTAATGCAATATGGCAATCCAGGATTGATCGGAGGATTCGGACGACGCAGAAGAATTGGGCGTTGACGCACGACCAATATTTGAACAGATGGTATAACAGGAATGTTCGTCAGATCAACCAAATTCGCCACACCACCCGGGAAGATGGATGGAGTACCTTCAATGGCTGCAGCGAAGTACGAGGACTCATCTCATGGTCCCGTACACGAACTTGCCTGCAGATGCGGCCGATGAGGATGGACATCGCCGATGCGTTCGACGATGCGCAAAGGAGGCAAACACAACTTCTTAGGGCGCCTCTTAATAGATACGTGGTAAGTACTTTGCACTTATATTCTAAAACGAGGTAACGGGGTTTAAATTTCAATTGAAATGATCGAGTTAACGTTGTGTGATGTTGTAGGCACAACAGTTGTCCAACTACTCCGAGGAAGCTTCGAGGCAACTTTTTTCGGACTAGGGATGACAAGACGAACCCTCTTCGTGCCTTCGTCAAGGTACTTTTGATAGTAACATTCGTGACTACTACTCAGTTACTTTTAAAATTCACGCTTAATAATGCTTGTTGTCATCTAATCTGTAGAGAATGAAAAAAGGCTGCAAAAAGTTGGCTCAAAAGCTGAGCTGTGCGGATACGTCTTTGGACATACCGTTACAACCCCACGTGGTCCAGGAGCCACACGATGTCCACCCCAAGCTGCTTCTGCTAGCGACACCAGAGCTGCGTCCTCGTCTATTCGTACTCCGCTGGATAGAGGGAAGGGTCCAGCGTCTGCGGACGATGTGATGAGGCACTGCAGTATGAGACGACGAGTGGCGACGACGACGACGACGCGACGAAGAGGACGTTCCACAGTGGGGTTACACCGTCACGAGGAGATGGCCTTTTGCTACACAGGGGTTCGACTACACACAGCAGGAGAACTACACACCAGCCGAGCAACAGGTTCGTATGCTTTGCTGTCTCTTTAATTTTATTGTTCTTAGATCAACATTTATAGTAGCTCATCAGGTTGCTTGCTTGCAGGGGCCGTCGTCGACGCAGCAGCTCGATCGTGGACAGAGGCGACAGCGCGAGAGGCAGCAGCGGGACCGCACAGACGTTGGCTGGAGAAGCAACGTGGTCCCTACAAATCCAAGGAGGCGACGGAGACCGCGAGACCCCTACACCCCAGGCGATTAGTAGAGTAGCAGACGCCGGACACATAGTATCATAGTTAGAACAATTAAATTATGTGTAGGTGTACCAGCAGTACTCCACTTGGTTATTTCCGTTCGACTAATGTAGTTGGTAACACTCGTTTAATCTTTGTCGTAAACGCAATTATTTGTGACGATCAGTTGACCCAATTATTTGTGACGATCCGTTGTCGTTAACTAATTTCGATTCGACCCCTGCCATAAACTTTGCTGTAAATCACTCAACATGACTTCCTGCGCGGTCAATTGACGATAAACGAAATGCAGTTCCTGCGCGGTCGAAGTTTCAGGCAACCCCGCCATGGCTGGGGGCGGGTTAGGGGTACCCCGCCATGACCCATGGCGGGGTACCCCTAACCCGCCCCCAGCCATGGCGGGGTTGCCTGAAACTTTGACCGCGCAAGAACTGCATTGTTGTAATGTATTTATACACTGCCGCGATAAACCACGTAACAATCTTAGTAAGTGGACCAACAAATGAAGCGAATGACGATGTGATAAAAGTACAATGACATGTTTCAACGTACAACACTGACAAAGTTGCTTACACAAAGTTTCTACGCCACTACGAACGTCAAACACTGACAACGACAAAGTGAAGACGTGACAATTTAAATTATTACAAAGACACTTGTACGTCAATCAAATTGCGTGCACCACTGCGTAAGCAACTCGTCTTCGGACTCGGAATCCTCCACTACCACCTCCTTACCCTTGCTGGCCTCGACTGACTTGGCTTCAGAGGCCTGACGCCGGTAGTAAGCCGCCTCCGCCTCGTCCGCGGCCTGAGAGTACAACTCGGCCTCTTCTTGGGTCATGTCTGTTGGCCCCCATGAGTCGAACAACGGTGTCTGTTGGCTCTGGTACGCTGCCTGGGCCTCGTGTACTGCAACATCCTCCTGGTAGCCCAATTGTTCTGCTAGACGAATGAGCTCGCCTATCCTCCCGGTGTCGTCGTCTTCCTCCGGCTCGGCCTCCTCGTCAACCACAATCGGACGACCTTGCGGTGTACCTAGCACGAGCCATATCGGCTTCCCAGCCGCCGGTGCATCCAATCTCTGCAAGTACAAAATGCAAACAATTAACTAGATCTTTGCAATGAGTTAATTGACAGTAAAACAAAGAAGTTTGACTTTCCAAAAACGCAATGACTCACTCGCACATAATGAGTCAATAGTATCGTTCAAGCCTTGCATCTCTGCTCTCGCAGCCTCCTCTGCAGCCTTCCTTGCATCCTCTTCAGCCTTCCGTGCCTGGTACTCCTCTACATCCTTCTTCTTTTGCTCGTACCACTTCTTCCACGCAATACTCTCCGGGTTACGAACACGTAGCTCTTGGGCCCGTCGTAGCATTTTCTTCTTGTGGCTCTTAACGAAATCTGTGACGTAGCTTGCAGGATATCCTCTGCTATTGCGAACTGCTACCATTGTCTTATACTCATTCTTGAAATTATACACATCATAATATGATTCCCACTTGCATTTCTGAGTGCTCTGTTGCAATAAATAGATGAATACAAAGTTAGCGTACCAGAGTTAACAAAATAAACCATTACCGCCAACTGTCAAAAGTATTAGCAAACCTCGTCATAATCGATCATGTGGCCACAGAAGTGCTCTATACCAAGGCCTGAAGGGACAAGGCCGTAGCTAGCTTCAACACCACATTTGCACATCACAGGAGGGGCAATAGACCTCCTCTTCTTCTTCCAGTCTGGCACCTCCACATTCTTCTCCGGCTCCGGCCAATGGCTCTTTGGACCATAGATCCATTCCTTGAAACGGCACTTTGGCATATCATGATCCTACAAAATCAAAACAGTAAAACACACATATAGAACGTGACATTCCAAGGTACACTCAAACCTTACCTCATGTCGTAGAGGACAAATGAACTCTTGTTCATTGCGTGGGTTTATCACGGCTTGCTCTCCGCAAAGGCACTTTGGAGGATCCTCGAGCCGCCGTGCCGATGCTACGGCCTTCTCTTCGTCCGTCATAGGAGGAGGGTTTGGAGGGGGCGGAACCCAGCGAGTAAACACCTCACGCTTGCAATGATCAATGCCGGGGTAGAAAAGGAGAATCCTTGGATCAAACTTGTCCGGGCCATCGATCCATTGGAAAAAAAAGCACCGGAAGTAGGGCTATACAAAAGTTTCAATTATCTCATCGCGAATACAACATCAGCAACCAATAAAAACAACAAAGGGAACAATTACTTACGCTACAACTATAACATGTGTAGAAGCAACGAGCCGCAGTATCGGGATGCCTCGACTGGCCCACGTGTGCCGGATGACCACAATCACAGTTAGGTATAGGTTCCTCGGGAGGAACGGGCGCATCCTTACAAGACACGTCGGGGTACATCTCTCTAGGACGACCCTTTTTCCTCCAAATCGACTCACGATACGAGTCCTCCATCTAAAAAAACGAAACGATTTCAACACAAAACGATACACACAAAGAAGGGGTGGCCGGAACAAGGAGCGACGATGGGCCGATACCTGACGGGGACGACGGAGGGACGCCGGAGAAATGGAATGGGTGAGGGAGCTCGGTTCTAGAGCGCTGCGGGAAATGGAATGGGTGAATGACCAAAAACAAGAAGTGCCCGGGCTTTTATATGGCCGGGGGAACCCGCCATGGATCATGGCGGGTTAGGGCAACCCCGCCATGGATCATGGCGGGGTACACCCCTGCCACGCTGGCGAGGTGGTCTGCCACCCCTGCCACGTCGGATCTGTACCCCGCCACCATGCATGGCGGGGTACAGTGCATTTGCCCCGCCATGCATGGTGGCGGGGCCAAACGGGTTAGATTTAAAATTTTTTTGAAAGACGGGTTAAATTTAAAATTTGTTTCAAATTTGGGCTAAAAATAAAAAAAAAATTCTCGTTTTGCTAGGCTGCTACGGCATGGCAGTTGGCCGGACGCATCCCTTGCGTGTTTCTGGCGTTCAATTAGGCGTTGTGATGTTACATAGCATGGTCAGACGTGGATGCAACTGGTACGTGCTGAATAAATTTGGCAACCTTGTACCGAAGCAAACGATTATAATTTATATATACACACGTCACGACCAGGACTGATGAACAGCGAAAGACTGTAGTCGCTTTCACCATTAAAACTTTTCTACATGATATGCTCCAATTTAGAACGTCAACACCAAATCCATCCAAACGAATCGACTTGGCAATGTCGTATGCACTATGAAATGCGGCTCTTTTACGATGCTCGGATTTCTCTCTTTCTCTCCCCTTTTTTTCTGTGCTGCATGCATAAAAAGAATGAAACATTTTTTTTTGGGTTTACAGGTCTCCGGCACTTGAATTTTCAGTGCCAGACACTAAAAGCACTTGATTTTTTTTCTTGCACTTGAGCGTGGAATATTACTAGCTACACGTAGTTCATCATCTAATGTGTTTTCGACTTCTATAAAATACCCTCCATCAAAATGAAAATGCAAATCTCTTTTTGATGTTAATCAACCTCAAACATAAATAGGTTTCTCAAGAATAATATCATCATTTATATCTCTTTTATATCGATACTTGTATCTCTACCTATACCTTATGTTAAAAAGCCAAAATTTCATTTCATTTTTTCCATCACCTCTACCTAATTGCTAGAATAGTGGAGAGTTTCTTCCATCCTGCTTTTTTTTTGTGATGACAGATACATGGTCTGATTCCATATATGTGTTGGATCACACTCTCCATATTTCGTATGTGATCCAAACTCATGATTTGTTGCTCTATAAGACAAGACAACTTGCGTCCAACAATGATACCGAGTCGTATTGAATTCTATTGCAACACATGTATTAGATTCTCAACGCACAGAAACATTTGCTATTATAAAATATATTCTATAAAATCAAGAATATTTATTATGTATAATAAATATTAATATGTTTGTTGTTTTACTTAAATATAGAATCGATCGTTTTCTTAAAAAGTTCACGTTCTTTTTTTGTGAGACTCAGTTACAGACACAGACGATACACGAGCGCACTTGAATCTCGTAACATCTTGCTAAATACTCAAAGCACTCAGAATTTCCCAAGAAGGGTTGGGTTAGCTCTTAAGACGAGTAGAAGGTAATGTTTAGTATGGTTCTAATTTTGCATTTTTTGCTATAAGTCCATAAAGAAGCCGAATTCAGTGAAAAAATAATAACTTTATCAGCTTCTAATATATTTTAAAAAGATAACATCTCGCTACAAAATGCAAAAAAAAAAAACAACCACAGCGGACGGAACGGAACCGCTCGGAGCTCTGCAAACAGCCCTTTCTATAACATGGAAGAAGGGAAGAAGTGCCGAGGAGTTTGGTTGCCATAGCCCACGCCCACCCAGAGCAAAGCTACAAGAAACGACAAATGCAGATAGAGCTGGCACGGAACCCTAGGTAGACGGCCGGTCCTTCCACCGAAATCCTGCCAAGCCCGAGGGCCTCAGCCGAAAAGCGCCGACCAGGGAGAGGGGCTTTTGCGCTCCCAAAGCCAAACCTCGCTCTGGACTCCACTTCGTCCCCGCCGAGCCCTCCACGCCGCTCTAGTACTCTCTGCTCCCTCTCTCTCCTCAGTCCTCTCCACACCACTGCCTTTCTCTTGTTTTTGCTCGCAAGAAAAAGGCGAAAAATCCTACGCAAATCCGCCGTCCTCTCCACCGCCGAAGCATCTGGGTCCTCCTCGCCGCCGCTACGCGTGAGATCAGCCCGCCGGCGTCGGTAAGCAGCCCAAAGATCTCTGCTTTTTTCCCAGTCTTTTGGGTTTCATTCTACTGTTCTCTTCGAGCCCGTGGGGGGTAATGGTAATGCCGGTGGCCGCGACCGTGGCTCCTTGGTCCGACACTGTTTTCCGGGTAGCTGCGGGATTTGTGCTTGCTCGGCCGGCATAGCGCGGCGCGGTTCAAGTAGTTACGCCTTTAGCCTTTAGCCCGCAGGTGGTTTCTCTGTGCTCTTGAGTTGTTTAGGGTGGTAATGGTGTGGGATCTGGGATTTTTGCTTCCTACTAGGTCATCGTTGAGATGAGGGCGGTAGTGGGGGAAAAAAGCCGAAAAAGAGAAGGTTAGTGAGTTGGAAAAGGTAATAAAGCTGTGTAATTATTGGTGCCCATCTGTACCTCTTGGCTTCTTCCAATGCTGGGGAAGACGCTGGATCTTTTGCTCGTGGTGTTTTTAGATTTGTTATTAGTTTTAACTTTCATGTGCTGTGAGTTCGATCTAATCCTCTTGTTCCCCCCAAATTAAGAAAAATGTTTACTTCTTTAGAAATCCTTTGGTTTCAATGGACTAAACTCTTTCATTCCAGTTACATACTTGCTGCAGGTCTTTTTCCCTGGCTGGTGATGTAGAGTTCATTCTCTTAAGTCGAATGGTTTCCTCCCACAAAGCACGATGAGGAAATGTTCAAAATGCTCGTAGCTGTGTTGCCTGACAAGTTTATTGCAGAGGTAGTAGTTCCATGTCAATTTCATATTATTGTTCATTAATGCTCTTCCCTTGTAATAGCTATCTAAAGCCAGTTGTTTACATTTTTTCTGTTTTAGCTGGTCTAGGACAAGTGGACAGCTGGGATTTCTTGGCACTTTGTCAAGTCAGTGAGTAGAAGTTTGGGACTTTGTCAAGTGAGTAAAAGTTTGGTGGAAGATCGTCTCCGTTCAAGATGATGCAGAGGCCACCCCTCCGTCCGGAGGAGTACTCCTTGAAGGAGACCTCACCTCACCTTGGTGGTGCAGCTGCTGGTGACAAGCTCACCACCACCTATGACCTGGTTGAGCAGATGCAGTACCTTTATGTAAGAGTGGTAAAAGCAAAGGAACTTCCAAACAAGGACATCACTGGGAGCTGTGACCCATATGTTGAGGTGAAGCTAGGAAATTACAAAGGCCAAACTCGGCATTTTGAGAAGAAGAACAACCCAGAGTGGAATCAGGTCTTTGCCTTCTCAAAGGAGCGCATTCAGTCATCAGTTGTGGAGATTGTGGTCAAGGACAAGGATCTTGTCAAGGATGACTTCATTGGGCGTGTTATATTTGATCTGAATGAGGTCCCAAAGAGAGTGCCACCTGATAGCCCATTGGCTCCACAATGGTATCGGTTGGAAGACCGAAATGGGCACAAGGTGAAGGGGGAGTTGATGTTGGCTGTTTGGATGGGTACTCAAGCAGATGAAGCATTCCCTGAAGCATGGCATTCTGATGCAGCGTCTGTCCCTGGCGATGGCCTTGCAAGCATTAGATCGAAAGTGTATCTTACTCCAAAGCTTTGGTATCTCCGTGTCAATGTCATCGAAGCTCAGGATCTTATACCAAATGACAAGACCAGGTTCCCTGAGGTTTATGTCAAAGCAATGCTAGGCAACCAAGTCCTTAGAACCAGGGTATTAGCGAGCCGGACATTGAATCCAATGTGGAATGAAGATTTGATGTTTGTTGCAGCTGAGCCATTTGAGGAGCACCTAATTTTGAGCATAGAGGACAGGGTGGCCCCAGGAAAGGATGAAGTAATTGGAAGGACAATAATTTCACTGCAGCATGTACCCCGGAGACTGGATCACAGGTTGCTAACCAGCCAGTGGTATAACCTTGAGAAGCATGTGATTATTGATGGTGAGCAGAAGAAAGAGACCAAGTTTTCAAGCCGAATTCACTTGAGAATTTGTCTTGAAGGTGGATATCATGTCTTGGATGAGTCAACACATTATAGTAGTGATTTAAGGCCAACTGCAAAACCTCTGTGGAAGCCTAGCATTGGCATTCTTGAGCTGGGTATTTTGACAGCACAGGGCCTGTTACCAATGAAGACCAAGGATGGACGTGGCACAACTGATGCCTATTGTGTTGCAAAGTATGGACAGAAATGGGTGCGTACTAGGACTATAATTGACAGTTTCACTCCCAAATGGAATGAACAGTACACCTGGGAGGTGTATGACCCATGCACTGTGATCACAATTGGTGTATTTGACAATTGCCACCTGCATGGCGGGGAAAAGGCCAATGGTGCCAGGGATACCAGAATTGGGAAGGTCCGCATCCGGCTCTCGACACTTGAAACTGATCGGGTGTATACCCACTCATACCCTCTTATTGTTCTGACACCTGGTGGCGTTAAGAAGATGGGTGAGGTGCAGCTTGCTGTCCGTTTCACGTGCTCATCACTGCTCAACATGATGCATCTGTACTCACAGCCCTTGCTGCCCAAGATGCACTATGTGCACCCGTTGTCTGTGATACAGGTGGACAACCTGAGGCGCCAAGCCACAAACATTGTCTCGACAAGGCTGGGCCGTGCAGAGCCACCACTGCGGAAGGAAATCGTGGAGTACATGCTTGACGTGGACTCGCACATGTGGAGCATGAGAAAGAGCAAGGCAAATTTCTTCCGCATCATGGGTGTCCTGAGCCCCCTGATTGCAGTGGCGAAGTGGTTCGATCAGATCTGTCTCTGGAGGAACCCGCTGACCACCATACTGATCCATGTCCTCTTCGTGATACTGGTTCTATACCCAGAGCTGATACTGCCCACAATCTTCCTCTACCTGTTCCTGATCGGGGTGTGGTACTACAGGTGGCGGCCAAGGCAGCCGCCGCACATGGACACCCGCCTCTCCCACGCAGAGACTGCCCACCCCGACGAGCTCGACGAGGAGTTTGACACCTTCCCCACCTCCCGCCCGCCGGACATCGTGCGGATGCGATATGACAGGCTGCGCAGCGTAGCGGGGAGGATCCAGACCGTGGTTGGCGACCTCGCGACGCAGGGCGAGCGGCTGCAGTCGCTGCTGAGCTGGAGGGACCCAAGGGCCACCGCGCTGTTCGTGGTCTTCTGCTTCATTGCCGCCATCGTCCTGTACGTCACCCCGTTCCGCGTTGTGGTCTTCCTCGCAGGCCTGTATGTGCTGAGGCACCCCAGGTTCCGCCACAGGATGCCATCCGTCCCGCTCAACTTCTTCAGGCGTCTGCCGGCGAGGACCGACAGCATGCTGTAGGCGCAGCAGGTGCCTGGCTTATGGTTTCACCTGTCAGTTGCAGCTCGCAGATGTTCACTCCTTCTCTTAAGTTAAGTGTATCCGAAAACAAAGAACTGCTAGCTATCTTTGGTACTTCTGTAGCTTCTCTCTGTTGCATGGTTGGTTATGTATTATTCAGATGGTTGTGAACCTTAATGTAACAACCGAACGCATGATGCGTGACTGTGGCTAGGTATGCATGCATTTGTGATGCTTGAATACTCCGGGCTTTTGTTATGCTTTACCTACTTGTGCAGCAGCAGTGCTGTCAGCTAATGCTATTCTCTACTGCTGCATGTGCAGCGTGTCGTTTGGTTTCCAGCTCAATTTATCAGTTTGCTACGTGATCGATTTCAGTTTTACTTGGGAAATACTGATCTGAATTTCCAGGCGAATTATGAATAGGAGACCCTGAGAGTTGTCTGCTACGCAGACTGGAACTAATTGGGTGCCAATCTAAGCAGAGGCAGGTTGTTGCAGTACTCCCTCTATCCCAATATGTACGTCGTTTTGGCGTGGAGTCTTTACTGGACCTCACTGATGGTTAAAACGACTCTGAAAACGGGACAGGGGGGGAGTACTTCTGAACAGTGATGTCAAAGTTGAATTTCCACGGTGCAATCCCCACGGAGCTGCTGCACTTTTTCTTCAGAACGCTCATGGAAGGTCCTGCTGGACTGCAAGTATGTGGCAGAGCATGGCCCAACTGGTTGTCTTGCAAAAGAAAAAGGTCAGGTCCAACTGAACGCTCTCCGTGAGGTGTCCTCTATGGGCTGTCCGTACTTTGGTTTACATGTACTCGTTGCGTTGGCAATCACGAGCCAGTGAGTCACAGGTGCCATTTTGACTGTGACCTCTTCAGCATAATTTTCATCGTTATTTTTTAATTAGGCCGTGGCCAGTGCCCAGACATCCGGACGCCTGCGCAGTCTGCTCCGTCCGTCTTCGCCACGTCTCTGCGCCCGAGGATCGCCCCTAACCCCACGTCTCTGTGCCTGAGGATCGCCCCTGACCCTCTCCTCTCTCTCCACGTGGGCAACACTCAAGAGCCGGGATGAGCAGCTGAGGACGAGCACGCCCCCAGCGTGCCCCGACAATAGCACCACCATTCGCCGGCCTCTCGGCGCGCTGCGCGCCTAGTCCGCTCGCCCCGGCTCATTCCCGACTGTACAATATAAAACACTTGCAATATGAAAAACATTTGAATGCAACATAATAGATGAAACATTTAGAACACACACTTGTAACATGTGTGTGAAACACACCAAACATCTAGATTTGCAACTTCTAACATAAAACCACTTGCTGCAACATAAGACTGAAACAACTGAAACATTTGGAACATACTGTTGCAGCATATGTGTCAAACATATGCAACATCCAGATAAAAAGGATTGCAACAGACGTATGGAAACAGGTGAAACATTTTGAACAAATGCTTGGCCCCATACCTCTGAAACACTTGCAACATATGCAACATCCCTTGATCTACTTAACATCGAGATGAAATAATTGCAACATACATCTAAAACGTTTGAAACACTTGAAACATACATATGCAACATAGGGGAGGGAAGGCTGTGCTAGTCGATTTCGGCCGTGGGGCTGGGAGCCGCCGGCGAGCCACGACGCTCGAGCACCACCAGCACCGGCCACGCTCGTGGATGCCCTTGGCTCGGTCGGGGAAGACCTGAGGCGCCACGACACGTGTTCCCCAGCGGCCATGGCGTGGTCAGCGGCGCGCCAACGGTGATGGGAAATGGACGAACGGCGAGGGAGCGAGCGACGTAGGTGACTGCCACGCAGGTGAGCGACGCAGGGAGTGAGGGCGCGCGGCGCGGCCGGTGATGGGGAAAGGGCACGACACGGCAGCCCGATGAGTGCGTGCTGGGGAAGGGGGCGGGCGGATGAGCAACCACGCCGAGCGACGCAGGTGGCTGCCACGCAGGTGCGCGGCGCAGGGAGTGAGGGTGCGTGGCGCAGCCGGCGACGGGGAAAGGAAACAGCGTGGAAACTTGACGAGCGCGCGCGGGAGAAGGGGGCGAACGGATGAGCAGCCACACTACTTTAGGGCCGGGTGAATAAGCACGAAGAAGTGGGATGTGGGCTCGAGAGGGACAGACATATAAGCACAGGAAAATGGGGATTTGCTTTTCGTTTAGGGTCCGCTCCTGGGGAGCCATGTCCAGACGCAGAGTCACGGACACCCTGCAAGAAATATTTCCGTTTTAATTATTACTCTCGTCCTGAGGAAATAGGTAAAAGATCAGAGTGTTCTCACTGTCCGAACCAAATTCGTTCTTCAGAGTGCTGTGTTCCATTGTACTAGTCAGCGGCGAAGCTAGAGCATCAAGGACCCGAGTGCACACTTCGTAAGCATAATGATAATCTCTATACAGTGAAGTACATAAACAGTAGAATTGCAGAAATGCTTACCAAAATGATGGATCCGGCACACTAATAGTTAAATTCAGATGAACACCCAAAGTTTACATGGTCTGCATGACAAAATACATATTAAGCCGAAGTCCTTGATGAGTCAATTACCTATAACAGAAGTGCTAGTTAGATGACTAAATATGTCGCGAGAATGGATTCAGAACTGGAAAATGATAAAACATGAAAGTAATGCATCACCTCCTAGTATTTGCAATCTCTCATTTTCTTGAAGCGATCCACTACAGCAGCAACTCAAGCCAATTTTCAAATTCATCAAACCATTCATGATTAAACCTTCTACATTTTGTTCCAATCCAAGTCCCTGGAAAATTAAGAGTGCGAGGTTGACAAGGCCCATTTAGCAAATACTTTCTTCTTACTGAATCTCGAAGATTAGGATGATAAGCACGTATATCTTTCATGTTGCCTGGATCAAATTGGATCTCCTCCCAATTGATTTCCTCTGGAGCTGAAACACGAACATTGGTTTCTTGTTGACGAGGTTCATGAGAAATATTAGCATTGCTAACATCATCTGGTGCTTTTCTTTTCAACCATCTGTCCATAAGCTTACGTGCTGCACATTATTCCAAAGAATCTAAGTGAGAAAAGAAAACAAATATTTTATTTATTCAAAGATTCAAAGATGCAGAAGCTTACTCGACATTAGCTCCGGCGACTTGACGATAAGCTCCGACGCGGCAATTTGGTGGCCAGAGATGGTGGCCGTGATCCGTGAGCTGTGAGCGGCGATTTTCCCCTTCGCGATGGTCGCAATTTTGGGAAGGCAAAGCGATAGCCTCGCCCTCTCCGGCTCTCCGCTTCGTAGTAGTCGTACAGTCGCGGTCCACGCGAAGGAAACGATACTTCATGAGTTCAGCATTTACTCTATTTCCTAGACATCCTAGCTGGGCCGGCCGCACGTCGAGATTGGTCTGCTTGTGGCCTGTGAATACATCACGTATGGACTCAGGGTGGTGCACATGTTTGGCCCTGCGTGGTGCACAAGAGGTAAAATTTACATCCTGTTAACTTGTGTTTTGATTTTACCCTGGTGCCGGTGCACTCGGGTCACGTAGCTTCGCCCCTGGTACTAGTAGACCTTTTTCTTTCCCAAGTCCTAACATATGGCCAATGGTCAAGGGACTCAAGGCATAAAACTCAAAACTAGACTAGATCACATGACACAAGTCCAGCAGAAGTCCGGAAATTTCACCGAGTCCGGGTGTTTCAACCTTCAAAGTCCGTTTCTTGATGCAATGTCAAAGCTAGCTGGTGATGGGCATTTTGTTTCGAGAATCGAGAATGAAGGTCCCAGGAATGTACACGTACTCCAGGAGGGAAGCATTGGCTTGCCAATCACTGTCTTTTCCGAGAACACGCATTTGCTCATATTTCATTAAGGAGTTTGGAGTACAAAAGGTCCCAAGGGAACACGGTGAGATACCCTACCTCACTTGGAACCGAGAGGTAGAAAACAGAGAATAAAGGAACCGCTAGAGCGCACGAGACTGCCGATCACCGTCTGTCACGTTCTTTGGTCGCTGCACTGCAGCTGCAGCTTCCATGCCATTCAACCGTCCCTTTGCCATGTCCTGTCATATTCTCCTGTTTGAATTGAACGGAACCGCTAGAGCGCACGAGACTGCCGATCACTGTCTGTCACGTTCTTTGGTCGCTGCACTGCAGCTGCAGCTTCCATGCCATTCAACCGTCCCTTTGCCATGTCCTGTCATATTCTCCTGTTTGAATTGAACGTTCACAGCTCGTACGTAGAGCTGGGACTTGTCTGTGCTATTTGAGTGCGGGTCATAGTACGGTCTTCTGGCACGACTCGAAGTACGACATGGTACGGAATATGGCACGACACGAACACGAGGGCCGTGCCGTGCCCAGAATCTTAGCACGGCGGGCTACATGGCCCGGCCTGCATCTTGGGCCGTGCTTGGGCCGACACGGCATGAAAATGGCACGTTGACACTTCTACAACCATACAATACAATTTTCTAGCATTTACTATACTACCTCTTATCTAATTCTTAAATAGATTATGTAAATCATTAAACTTTTATTAAAATAGTACACAACAAAGATATTTTGAGGGCCATACTTGGACCGGCACGACCCGAAGGCGTGCCAGCGTGCTACGGGCCGTGCTTAGGCCGAAAAAAGATTTACTGTGCCATATCGGCACGACCCGACGTGCCTCCGGTGCTTAGAGGGCATGACCCGAAGCGGCACGAAGCACAGGCACGGCCCGGCCCAAGTCCCACCTTGTCGGTGTTCGGTCCCGTGGGGGTCCTAAACCGATGAGTGAGTGCTGCGTGTCCCTAACCCGGATGGTGATGAAAGGGAATACACGGGGATTTATCCTGGTTCGAACAAAAGAAGGCCCTACGTCCAGCGGGGAGGGGGAAGTGTTGTATTTCCTTGCACTTAAGTGCTTGCGTAGGGGTTACAAGCGGTGAGAGAGGGAACTGAGCCCAGGTCTCAAAGGAAAATGAGAGAGTACAGAGGTGGTTGCTTGAGATGTTATCTGTGGGTTGTATGCCTTTGCTTGCTAGCGCCTGACTTCTGGCTTGTGTCTTGCCCGTGTTCCCTTATAGAGCCCTGGCCTGCCCTTTTATAGGGTAAGAGGAGGCCGGGGCACCGGGGTGTCTTGAGGTGAAGTTTTGTCGATCCCTGTAGAGGTGGTTGTAGCGGCGTGCTCCAGGGTGTACTTCGTGGGCGGCGCTTGATTGTTTTTTTTTCATTTCCGCTTGCAGCCCAGGGATTCGTTTCTCTTGGGGGTTTAAGTCATTTTAATTAACCTAGCTTCTGAATTGATGCAAGACTAATATGCATACAGTGTCTGCAGAAAGTCTATGGAATTGTTTGTTTTGAATTCATAATTCTGAACCTGGAGTCTTTCGACTGAAGACTACTACTTGTTGCTGATGCATAATTATTTTTTTCTTTGCAAACATTATGAAATTTGATTTGAACCAGAATATTGTGCATAGCAATACGACCATGCCCAAATCTGTACTTGGTATTCCTAAAAAAAACAATCTGTACTTGGTGGCTCAGCAGACAGTTACCGATGATTGAAATACTATAATATGCCAGAAATTAGGGAGGTGGACTCAGATTTAAGTCCATCATGACGAGCTAGCGTTTTAAGTCATTCAATCATTTGGTGGACCTAGCATCAGAAGTTTATTCACAAATTCGGCAGCAGCTGCTCATGCACATGCTGCACTAAAATATATATGGTTGTCTATGAAAGATTACCCTTTTATCAGAGTTCTATACTAGTTTCGTTTTGGTTGAACATGTTCATTAGGGTTTCCTCGACCTCGTATGGGTGTTTGTATTTTTCTTAAATTATTTTAGAATTTAATGATGTTATTTTTCTGATTATAGGCAACATGCTCAGTTTTTTGGAGTTGCTTATAGGAGTATTTATTGCAGCATGCTATTTTTCTAAGTTGGATAAGGATCAACCACTAGAGAGCACTTGGTCCTTGTGCGGATCAAGGAGGGATGTGATATCTTTGCGCGGATGCTCCAACAAGGACTAATGAAGAATGATAACTTTCCAATACCTTAGGAAAACATCGCCATATTTTTTTCTTTACTTTGAGCATTTATGTTCTTGCAATTTACTTTACTAGAATTGTCATGGTAGACTAGAATTGGAACTCAGGGTGCTAAACTTTTGTGCGGTAACCATAAACATCACTTGATAGGCACAAGGATGAAATGAGCTAAACGATAGTTTTACTTTTCGAGAATTTTAGATTTATTCAATTCACCAACCTCTTAGGCATCTTGATCCTTCCAATTAGACCTTCCCCGACTCCTACTCCTTCTCCGCATTCCTCGTGGCCTACTCCACCATGAGTCCCCTAGGGTTGGGAGCGTGCGGCGAACATGAATCTAGTGACGTCGCACCTAGGACCTAAATGTTGCATCTCCTGCAGCTCTAGGAGGAACATCAGCTCGTCTGAGTGCTATGTGGAGTGTTGATGAGGGTGAGGCACTTGAGCCATTGTTGTGAACTTGTTTCTTATATATAGTGAGGAGAACTAGAGAACGAAGAAATGGGGTATTTGGGGTAATATGAAATATAGTCACCTACGACCTGTGGACCCAATGTTGTCGAAAATGTAGAAACTGCATGACAACGAATTGTAGTAGTATGTTTTAAAATAGAAGAATAGTAATGGCTTTTTCTTCAAACCATAATATTTATAATGATATGGTTCAACTCTTGTTCATTTAGCTAGGATGCTTAGCCATATGCTCATACTCGTTCTGTCCCAAAAAGAATGACTCTATGAGGTTTGTGTTGGTCAAACTTTATTAAGTTTAACTAGGTTTGTATAAATATTCGCGGTATTTGTATCTTTAAGTAAGTTTATTATAAAAATATATTTAGAGATTCATCTAATGATGCTAATCATGCACGAGAAATATTAATATTATCTTATATATTTAGTCAAAGCTGAAAATGATTGACTTTTCAAAAAAATGAGAATGACACTCTTTTATGGAACAAATGGAGTACATACCAAACATGTACTCCCTCTGTCCCACAAACAGAGTTATTTTCACTTCTCGAGAAGTCAAACATTTACAACTAGAAAATATTAATATTTATGCTGCATAAATAATATCATTAGATGAATCGCTGAATATATTTCTATAATAAACTTATTTGAAAATATAAATGTTGCTAATATTTTTTTACAAGTCCAGTAAAACATAAATAAGTTTGATTAGCACAAACCCTATAGCGACACTGTTTTGACCAAGGGGGTACTAGCAATTGGATGGATTGCCTGGTACGTTGGACTGACTAAATAAAGAAGAGTGAAAAACAAAAAAACAATTTTGCCATGTACCGCAGGAGTGTGGCTCCCCCCTCCATCTGATGGGATCAAGTGTACTTAGTCCCATAACCAGAATCAAGTCTAGCTAATTTAACACATTAACTTAAATCAAGAGGGAAATGGATCTATCTGCTTGAGGATGACATGACACCTAACCTTGATAGTAGTGGGCTGAACAAAACAAACTCGTCTTTTAAGCTAATCCCACTGAGTAATTCAACATATACCAATTTAACTAATTTAAACAGAGAAAAAAAAATTCTAGCTATTTGTATCTTTTGGGGTTTAATATGGAATAGCTCTTGAACTTATTCTACCCATGCAAGTAGATCCAAAAGATGGAGCCAATTTGGACTCGTTCTTCTATCAGATAGGTTTTTTTAAAGGATTGAATCAAATCCCACCCTCTGAAATGTCAATATGTGAAAAGATATGAAACAACGACAAGTGTAAAACCGCCCCAAAACTACCAGATTGCAAAGACTCGATCACATCTCTTAATTCTTTATTATAAAGTCTGAAGATATGTTGCTTTTCCAACTTTTCAATAGCCACTGGCTCCCTTCTATTTCTTGCACAACCACTCCTCCATCCCCAAGCCAAAAGTCATCCGTTACCTTCTGGTCAGAAGAAAGGCCACACAAACATATTTCGAGCAGGCACAGGAAAGGGGAACAAAGACAGCTGCTACTGATCAGTTTCTTTTTTGTTTATCTCCATTCATCGATCATAGCAGCCGGTCTGTTGTGAAGAAGAGGAGGAAGAAGAAGAAAGAAAAGATTGCTTTTTGGTCTGGTAGGATGTTTCACTCCATTACAAGATGTGTCAATTCTGTATGAAGTGGTCAAGAAGCAAGTTCAGAGCTGAGCTCTTTCTTCAAGGAAGCATCTGAATGGCTTATCCATCCACCTCCGGGATGGTCCAAGCTTCTTCATCCCTCCATGGCAGCATGTAAGTTAACCCATCACTTCCTCAAAAAAGTTAACTCATCCATTTAGCTTCTTCTATTAATTTGGCCTTTTCTCAAGATTGATTTGCACCGTATGAGTTACTTTATTTTTCAATTCTATACATGATGATTTCCCTTGAGAATCTTGTTATCTGGTCATCATGATTAGCAAAAGAAGTCTACTATGGTTGATAGAAGATCCAATCCCTATTTCCTTCGTTCTTCTTATGGTCTTTGTTTCATCATGCGATGATTTTTTCTTCAAGTTAGCTAGTTCAAGTTGTGTTGTGAGTAAATGATTGCTATCAAATCGATCTGACCATGACTTAATAATAAGCTTTAGCTCCCCTCTCACGCTTCTTTTTGCTTCTTTTTAGTTCTTCCTGTTGGAGAGCGATCGATTCTTTGATGATATATGCTATATTCCCAAACAAATAATTGATGTCCTTTGGGTGAACAACCTATAGTAAAGAAAATGGATTAGTTCATCCTCTCTATGCAAGCTATATATTATTTTCGTACTACTTACTTTCTTAATTTATTCCCCTCTTTTCAATTAAAGCCCTTTTAAACTTGTGGAACTAACTACTAAATAGAAATGAGAGCAGTTGTGATATTCCGTTGCATTTGTGAAAGTGCAGGAGAAGGGATCCTGAAGGATATGACATGTCATCTGATCTGGACCAAGCCCTACTCCTCTACTTTGATGGGCAGCAAGCTAAGACATCAATTCAAGAACAACAACCGCGTAAGCTGCTCGATTTCTGCAAAAGAAAGTTCATTATGTTGAAAAATGCTTGGTCGCTTACTCACTTTTCACTATAAGCACATATATATTGAAGGAATATGTCATTGCCAAAATTCCATTAGTTCCAAATTAATGTATCACAAACTTGTCCACATGTAAGCGTTGTGATATGATCATATGACTGGTTTAAATTGTAGCTTAGCCAGAAATACAAACCAAATAATGGTGTTGAGTAGTCTTCGATTTCCTTTCCACTTAGCTCTTGTGGTTTGCTGATCTCAATGTGTTCAATTTCCTCAGTTGATCGCAATTCCCAAACTTCATTTGTCATCACAGTTTCTCACAATATTTCTAGCTACTTATTTACCAACTAAGTAGCTAGCTGTTGGAGTAGAGTGACACGTAACGAACACTAACTAATATAGTTTCAATATGTCATGCTAAAATTAGGCAACTAAACAATTATTGTTCGACGCTTTTCCCCCATTTCTGACACTAACTACCAGCATTTTACACCTCCGTTTTCCTTTGTTACTACCAGTTTACCACTTATTACCATTGCGTGTGAAATGAAAACAACCTATGTTAGGATCGTTTTCGCACACGCATGGAGAAAACCAACCATATTAGGAAACACAATAGTAAATGTGCACATGCGAGCGTGCACGTGCCTTTGTGTGCTCTACAAAGTCATAATGTTTGCAGGACTTGTTTGATGCGTGCAGAGACTCTCAACATCTTCCCCTCCCAGCCAATGCATCATATCGAGCCATCTCCAAAGGTATCCTTTGAAGCTCTAACGACCTACCAGCTAGATACCCCAAAGCACAAGAGATAGGGATTGCTTCATGATGATGCCATACATACACATATGCATATACCCTTCATTCCTCTCTCTTGCTATTCAGGGTTCCATGGCTTCTTCTTCAGCGGCGGTAGCACAGGTCGCTGGCCCTTCCAAGAACTCGCAGGCGCCGTCGTTGAAGGTGGGAGGTGGACCGCTTCCTGCCGGCAGCAAGATCTCCAAGGCAGCAATCAAGGTAATTATATATGCAATCCGCCGATCTCAATCTCATCTCGTACGCTTCATGTGTAGATCAAATGTAATGCTTTGTTATATATTATATATCACAATTCAAAACCAGAGAGAAGGTAGCGCCGCCGGCGGCAAGCATGGCGCCGCGGGAGCTTCAAGCTCGGATCAGGAGGGCCCCCGGACGCCGGACCCCAAGACGCTGCGGAGGCTTGCGCAGAATAGGGAGGCCGCCAGGAAGAGCAGGCTGAGGAAGAAGGTAATTATGTATTGTAATTTATTATTTACTGATGATGATGACGACCTCTACCGTTACCCAAGCTAGTAAGCAGTAGTAATACTGATTAAAAATATGGTGGAAGGACAAGTCAACCCTGAAAACATGAGGAGAAAAAGTCTTGCAAGAAAGGGCAATTGACAAACGAAGAGATGGGGATTGGGGAGTAGACTGGACATATATATTATAGGGTGGTGAAGTTAACCTACTACCTAAGAAAATAGCTGTTTTGGACTACATATTTTTCTGAAAGTTCCGTTTTTGTATCTTCATGGAAGGAAGATGAGCTGCACTGAATAATATATAGAAGCTACTTAATTTCTCATGTCTAGTTTGTTGCGTGTGAAACAGGCTTATATTCAGCAGCTAGAGTCAGGCAGGATCAAGCTGGCACAGCTAGAGCAGGAGATGCAGATGGCAAGAACTCATCAGGTAAAGTGATGAAGAATATATATCTCGTTTGAATGAGAAGTATTTTAGAACAATTTGGTTTCAATGACAGAGACCCTATGTATAATAATTTCAGAAGAAGTTTGTTGACATTACTATTGCAACAAAATGGCTTGCTTATTATAAACAGAACATTGAAAAGATCAATCCATGTATTTTTTTTGCTTAATTCTGAACTGTCAAATACTAATCATGCTTCTTCATTTCTTCATATAGGGTGCACTATGGGGTGCAGGAACTCTGAGCCCAGGTCTGCTTTCATTTGCCACTGATGACATATTACCTATAACTCATCAATCAACCTCTCATGAAAGGCTGCACCTGCACGTGCATTTGCATGCAGATGCGGCGCTGTTCAACCTGGAGTACGAGCGGTGGCTCGGGGAGCACAGCAAGGTGGTGGCCCGGCTGCGGGCCGCCGCGGAGGAGCACCGGCCGGACGGCGAGCTGCGGGCATACGTGGACGAGGCCGCCGCGCACTACGGCGCGCTGATGGGCCACAAGGCCCGGCTCGCCGGCGCCGACCCGCTCCACCTCCTCTCCGGCCTCTGGAAGGGCGCCGCCGAGCGCTGCTTCCTCTGGATCGGCGGCTTCCGCCCCTCCGAGCTCGTCAAGGTACGCACGCTAAAATTCATCATCATATCTGCCGCTAGCTAATAGCCTATAGCTAATACCCACCGGCTAAAAGACCAAGAAGCAAGAAAGGTACGGTACTAGTACACACGCAACGCATAACGCAAGTACGGACCTGAAATGACACCTGTTTGATCATGCCAACCGGCGGATGTGTCACTGACATGTGTGACCGTGGTTCGATCGCACGTCAGCATGACCAACCGTAGCTCACAACCGACCAATGCCAAATCAGCACGTCATCACGTCAGCACGTCAGCATGACCACCGTAGTTCTATATACACAAAGTTGATAGCATGTATATTAGTCAATTATTCGTCCAGCATCAGGGATTAGGTGCAGTGGATTAGCTGGGCAAGTAAGGAGGTAGCAGGTAGGACGTCACAGTATTAGCTGATGGAACAGTTCGTAGTAAACTAAGCTCCGTCCAGAGAAGTCGTTGTGCTATAGTAAGCCGCTAGACGCTGCCTGCGTACGTACATGAGTGTCACGTCAACGAGTCTCCATCTAATACAGCATGCATCAGTCGCAACTCGCACGGCCGGGAGTAGGTGGCGGAAGTGATCCACCAGCTTATTCATTGCCGCGCCGGTGTCAGTGTGTCACACGCTCGAGCTCGATCGGTCGACGGACACTTCGCATCACGCGGCGGCGACGACGATCGATGTGCGTGCGAGCTAGGCTCAGACGACCACGTCGTCGTCGTCGTTGTTCTACTCCCTCGCTAGCTGTCGCTGTCGACGTCGATAGATGATCGATCCCGTGCTTGGATTAATTTGGAACGCCAGGATTATTCCAGATTTTGTTCGTGGGATTGGGATCGATCGATCATCTTCTTTTTTCCTGCTAGCTACGTACCTGCTCCTGGAACCCTTTCGATGACGTACGCCAACATGCACGCACGCAGGTCGTGGTCCGGCACGTGGAGCCGCTGGCGGAGCAGCAGGCGGCGGGAGCGCGCGACGTGGAGCAGGCGGCGCGGCGGGCGGAGGAGGCGCTGGACGCCGAGCTGGAGGCGCTGCTGCGGTCGCTCTCCGAGGTCGTGTCCTCGGACGCGCAGCAGCCGCCACCGCCGGGGATGATGTACGGCGGCCAGCTCTACCACCACCCGGCCGACGTGGCCGCCGGATACATGGGGATGGGCCACATGCACTTCGCCCTCGCCATGGACAAGGTGGCCTCGCTCGGGACCATCCTCAGACAGGTATGGTCACCATGCATATATTTTGTGTCTGTCTGTCTGTCTGTCTGTCTGTCTCTTCCTTCGATTCATTTCAATTTCCAGCCAGGCTACCCATGCATTGCTTCCTCATCGCTAACGCATGCAGGCGGACGAGCTGAGGATGCAAGCGTTGCACGCGCTCCGGCAGATCCTGACGGCGAGGCAGGCGGCGCGCTGCTTCATCGCCGCCGACGACTACTTCTGCCGCCTCCGAACGCTCAGCACGCTCTGGACCACCAGCCGGACGGCCCAGCTGGCTAGAGGCCCGGCCGGGTAGACGACATCTACGGCTACGGCATGGATACACATACGGGCACGGCCGCCGGCTAGCTACTAGCTTAGCTATGACGTAGTAACGTAGAAAGCGTTAAACTATACATCACATGCGAATGTATCGATGATATATATAGATACAAAATAGTACTTCGTATGATATACAAGTGCTCCAGTGGTTCTCTTTTCAAAGTCGCAACAATTTCAAAGCAGATTAATTAGTGAGGTACATTACATATATACCGTATACTACTAGTATACATATGTGTTTGAACTTTGAAGGGAGAACCATCGCTTCTGAATGAAAACGATTGTGATATTCATATACTTGTAGACTTTGTTTACAATTTACATCGGAAAGTTTCGGTGGCGATGGGATGACATTGGCACCATATGGCATGTCGTCAGACCAGAAAGATTCCCACCAACATCAAAATGGCTAATAACATGGAAATTACTTAAGTGCCCTTTCTAAGAAGCATTATTAGGAAAATGCTGGCTTAGGGGCACTGCCATTCACTCGTGTGGGCTGGCAATACTGATCTAATGCTACTGCAGGAGGGTAGCCTAGGGTTGGAGGCTGCCGTGCAGTACATCAATGGGGAGCTCAAGGTTCTGGATGTACGTGCAGGCCCAGTGTACGGGTGAATCTCCAGGCATGTGCCCTAGGCCATGCCCTCACCCCATCCCTGTGCCTCCTCTCCTCGCCGACTAGTTAGGTGTATCATAGAGAAGACAATGAGAGAAAAGACCATGGAGAAGAAGGGGAGGGAAAATGTGGTTTCTTCTAGCAAATCTGTCACGAACCATAGTGTCTAGCATCCAATTACATTTTCCGGTGGCTAACGGTAATACGACATCACTTTCAATGCCTGTAGCAAATTTTCCCATTATGTTTTTATTGATTACAATGAAAGGCGACAAACAATGCATCACACATCCCCTTTTCTCTTTTTAAATGTAAATTTTAATACCTGGAATCTAGTTTTATTTCTCATGGCCCATGGGGTTGTGGTGTGGTGGGCTAAATACCAGCTTATTAGTTTAAAATATACTAACTACGTCCTAAAAACTTGAAATCTTAGGAGCCAAAATGAAAGCCCTAGTTCCACCGCCATTCAACACCTGGGTCGGCATGGCAGAATTGCCAATCGGCGTCGCTGTAGAGTGTGTTGTTTCCAAAACTGAATGCTGCCACCCGCTGTCTAAAACCTACCATTGGTACGATGTTCCCCATGATTCGTGCAATTTTCTTCTGATACTCATTTCTGAAAGTTGGAATCGGTCCAGAGGAGCCAGCAAATCTTGACAACTGGTTGATCTTGAAAATGTTACCCTGCAAAGGACCTTCGGACGTTCCAACATTATTACCAAGATCAGAAAACTTGACGGCGCAACAACTTTCGAGGAGTTGCTAGGTCCTGCTTCAATTTCGTGAACTTCACTGGCACCCTTGTTAAATTGGCCAGCAAAACATGATTGAAGCTGAACCGAAGGCTGGTTCACCAAGTCAGGAGACTGCAATGGTAAATGATCAGAAGGAGCTAACATCTCACTATCTGATATGTCTTCGAAAGGAATACCTTTGCATGACCCCAAAATCTTGCCACGCAATATGCTCGCATAGGAATTGCAGGAACGAGACGAAGAAAAGGACATGTTCGAGGTAAATGGTTGACTGTCATTTGAGATATTTGCAAATGAACTCCTAGAAATATAGCAGAGAAAGGTTTGCTTGCATTCAACACTACACCATTTGAACTATTTGCAAAGGAGCTACCAGAAGGACCAGAAGGGAAGCACTGGCTTGCACCTAGCGAGAAAATTGGATATTTGGGACTCAGAAGATTGACTCCTTGATTATGTTGCCACTCGGGTGGATGAAAAATGGGTCCATCTGTGTTTGTGAATGTTGGTCCAATGGAAAATATACAAAAGGCCAATGTTTCGAGTCCTATGTATCCAAATCTCTCGCACCTGGCAGCCCTCCAATCGACACAGGTGCGCAGGACTTGCTAGAAGAGATGAATCTGCTGATATAGAGCCAATGAAGGATGGGACATTCATGTTTCTCCACAGTGCTTCAGTTCCGTCAGCAAATGGATTAGAATTCCTCAGTGTGCCCTCATTGAGCTTTCTGAGGTAGATTCTGTACTTCTGAAATCACAAAATAGACAAGTACATTTTGTTAAGAAAAAAAAATGACAGCCATAAAATGAGTGAAGTGGGCTCTTAATCATGGGGTGAAACAAAAGAAATTCAGGAGAGAAAAAAACTAACTCCAGAAGTGCAAATGTGTAGAACATACAAAACTCAATACATGTGTGTACGCCACTAGAGCTTTGTGTGTGGCAGACACACCTTCTGGTTGAATTGTTGAAGTGTCAAACACACAAATTCCATTCACATAAACACACTATTGAGTTTGAGATGGAAATTGTGCAGAAACAAGTTCTATCCAAATATCTTTAGCAATAATATAGTGAATGAGAACACAAGCATAGTGATTGAGCATAAGAGTAGAAACCAAACCTGTAGATGGCTGGCGACATTCTCTCTTATAAGGCCTTCCACATTCATGACTTCTAATATCTTCTTAGGAACAGCCCCTGCATTTTTTTTGATGAAAACAGGAAGGGAGAGCCCCCTACTGTGCTTTATTGAAAAAACGGCATTTCTGAAACAAAGTCTCAAGAAACAAAAAAGGAAACAAAGAAAATCATAAAGATTACACATAAGCTTGCAGCCATGTATCTATCTGAGGTTGATATTTTCCTTGTGCTCGTAGTATAACTAGAGCAAATTCTTCTTTGAAGATGGACTTGCAACATTGAACTGATGCCGTCACGTTCCTGAAGATAAAGTCATTCCGGACTGTCCAAATATCCCAACAATAGCTCCTGCATTTGCAGCAATAAAATATTTGTTAAGAGAAACAAATTTAATAGAAGAATTATTGATAGATAAAGCCATGGAATGTGAGAACTTACGGTCCATGCCAATCTGATGGACAGCTTGAACAAACTTTTGGTGTAGTTCACCATACCACTGGACCCTTTTCTTCTTCCGGGTTGATGTGTTCTTGTTGTCCTCATCAGCAATGTCAGGTATCAATATTAGGCATACCCAACCAAGGGCATTAATAGCGTGTCAGCTGTTAAGTAGCTCGAGGTTTAGGGCCAGTTCCCGCCTCGTCTGAGACCTACCGTAAGGCCTCTGGCGGGGCCAACCCCTCGGGAGCAGTTTCCACCTCACCTGAGCCCTCATGACGTCATCAAAGCGCCCGACTCCCCCGCAGTATCTCTTCACCTCGCCCGACGGCCACGCCGTGTGGGTCTCCACCACGACACCCATTCCCAACGACAGGACAAACATGACTGTGCTCAGTAACAGGGGCATGGGAGCTGTGGTACAACTCGACATGACCCCGATCATTTCACCACGACGGTGTCCATGCCTCTACAGCAACGGGGGTAATGGCAATTGTGCTACCTAATTCCCTCTCTCTATGTAAATCTAGGCGCACGCACCGCCCACCCTTGACGGTACAAAAGCACACAAGACAAAGCGTGGCTACAACGTGTTACACCAGTGGACGGAGAGGCCGAAAGCTCGACACCCATTGCGCCTCTGTGCTACAGGGTGAACTGCTCATGCCAGATAAGGAAGAAGACGGCCACACCCGAGGCCACCTTTTTATTTTTCTCTTTCATCTTTTCCCCTTTCACCTTTTTACCATAAGTGTAACCCGAGCCCTCCCCTTGGGACTTATAAAAGGGGAGGCAGGGGCCACATCTAGGGGGACCCCGGATTGAAGGACAACTCACTGCCCAAGCACTCAAACTCGCACACCACCAAAGAGACTGAGGATCTGCACCCTCTCTCGAAAGCTTGTAACCCCTACTACCAGCACTCCGATGCAAGGCAACACAAGCAGCAGCAGAACCCACTGGACGTAGGGACATTTTTGCCCGAACCAGTATAAACCCTTGTGTCTGCATTGCACACCATCCGGGTCTAGACACGCAGATACAAATTTACTCGTCTTAGTGTCTAGGGCGCGGTTCTAGACACTGACAAGCAACATCGACAACCTTTTTGTTTTTCCTTGAATACTTCTTGGTGTGGTTCGCTCCAATCTTCTCAACTTTATCAGCATCCCCAGATGGCAACTTCCGAACAGCATCATCACAGATGTTGTTCCGTGGAATAGTGTTACTATTCTTCTCCACATATGTCCATATGCCCCTAAGCTGTTCAAGGCGCACTGGCTTTACCATATAATCACAGGCTCCATGCTTTATCCCTTTCATTATAGTCTGTGTCTCACTTTTCATGGATAGCATTGAATGACATAAGGCAACATAAGTCAATTGTGATATACAGAAGTCAACAAGATCAGTAGACGAGAAAATTGAAATAATAATGAACCAAACTGCAGGCCACAAATTCATAAGTTATCTTGGTTGCGCCTAGAGCTTACTAATCCATGGCATTATATGAACCATACATGACAGGATTCAATTGCTAGATTGATTGCTCCTGTTAGTTAAATATGAACAAATGGTAACACATGAAGCTACAAATAACAATATTTAGTAGCTATTGATTGCATCTACTACATGTGAACAAACAATTGAATATGGAATGAACTACAAACAACAATTGTAGCTAGACTGATTCAGCGATTTGGATTTGGATTTGTTAAAATTTTTCTTTCGTGGCTGAAACTAATGAAATGCACAAGATATAGGAAGTTTCGATCCAAATTGTGGTAAAAAAGTTAGATGAAATCTGAAAATTTGAATTTCTAAATGGTTCAGTAATATGCTTCCTACATTGTATTTACAACTTAGCCATAGGCCACAGCCTAGTGGACAAGCTTCATGTCTTGGGTAGTCGGCTGGGCCTATTGGGCTAGGTTTAGCAGTGTCGCCCATTAATGTTAGGGTTAATTAGAGATAAGGGTCTCTTGAGGAGAGGTATCCTTTGTATCGAGTAGATGAAATAGATCTATTATCCCAGTCCCTTCTCCTATCCATGATGGCCCTAACCCAAGCAGACCAACATCAGCCTGCAACCGGACCACAAGGGTAGGGATAGGAGAAGGGACTATGATAACATATCTATTTGCAGCTAGACCACAAGGGCAGGGATAGGAGAAGGGACTGTGATAACAGATCTATTTCTTCTGTTCGATTCAGTGGATATCTCTCCAAAAGCGACCCTTATCTCTAATTAACCGTAACACTAAGGGGACACACTGCCGAATCTAGCCCAACAAGCCTAGTCGACTACCCATGATACTTCAGTTATGACTAGAAGGGGCAGCTGGTTTGAATCATAGTGCAGTAATTTTTCCCCTCTTAGATGCAAGAAAAATTAAGGAAAATATAGTTTAGACAATAAATCTACCCCAAGACCAATTCAACAAAGGAAAGGGTGCTTACCGCATCAGTAAAGTATATAAGAGCAACTCCAGCAGGCTACCTAAAGTCCTAAACCCACTATCTATCCTATATTTGAGTAGTGGAGGCCAAAAAACATAGTCCAGCAAGCTACCTATCCGACTACCCCACCCACTACCAGTTAAGAGTATTAGTGTAATCCCCCTATAGGGTTTCCCTCGTGTACTCTATATATTGTCCCCCTTTCACGGACGTTCTTGGAGACAATGGTTCTGAAGAGTTGTTGCTACATTAAGAAAGCAAACTTCACGGATGTTCTTGGAGACTGAATTGGATTGATACTATTGATGCCCAAAGAGGGACAATATTATATAGAGTACATGAGGGAAACCCTAAACTAGGGAGATTACACTAATACCCTTAACACCCCTCTCAAATGCAGCGTGAATGCAATTTCTTTGCATTTAGAGAGTTGGCACTATACACTAGACTTGGAAAGAAAAGACAAGTTACATCCAAAATCCAAAAAAGAGATGTCATCGAAGCATGCAACTCCTGAACAATGTCGATGTAGAAAATGATCTCCTCCACAAGAGGGTACTGCCTTCATAACACGTCCTTCAACAAAATACCTCTGAGTCTTCACAACACAACCTCTTCAAATACTTTGGAGACTTTGAACTCGACGAGAATAGAGATGTGTCAAATCAAGCCAAAGGAAGCATAGAGAGATTACTGCTGTAAGACGGCAACCAGTAGGATAAAATGGTGATGACGACAAATAAAAGCTAAATCGAAGGGACTCAGCTAACCAAAGAAAAAAAATTGACTGATTTGACAATAAATTTATGGACTCACATGGCTTGGACGAACTGTAGTGGATAGAATTGGACTTGGATTGACTCAAATGCAACAGATGCAGTGGAAACTTAGACAATAGGCCTCAATATACTAGCAGCAAGCAGCAGGACCAGAGTAGAGGAGGAATCTTCATAACAGAGCAGCAGCACGAAGCAGAGCACCAGCGGAGGACCGAGGCACTTAGCAAAATAGAGCACCTGCACAAGAGAGGACTGAAGCAAGGAAAGACATCCACTGAGAGCCACACGCAGACGTATCCTTAGACATACCTCAGATGAACAGATAAAGGCAAAAAGGCGGACGGAGTCGACTTCCATGAATGGAGATGCGCTGACAGGAACCACAAGCTGTGCGCAGACGAACGGGAAGCCGCATGACCGGGCGACCTCTCCATCCGTGAAGATGGCGAGTGCGCGGAAGATGACGCCAGCGGACGACGCTGCTGCACAGGGGCGGAGGTAGGATTTAAACATAGGAGGGCCGTGGAAATCGGCAACAATCATGCTCAAAATATATACACGGCAAAGGTATACATAGCACCCAAATAAAAATTTATGTTGCGATACAAAAGACAACGTTGGCGGCCTGCCCGGTGTGGTGGCTGTCCCCGGTGCACCTTCGGCTCCATCTATGGAGAGAAGAACATGAGAGTGGATGACATGTGGGACCCTGTAGGGTCAAGATGGCAGACCAGAGGAAGGTGAATAGTCATTTCTAAAAATAATTATGCCAGCTAACCAAAACAAGTGTGGAATTAAAACTATCAGTCTAGCCAAGATTACACCCCTCTATCTAAGATCTCAAGCACCTTAAAAAGTTCCTAATTAGGCAACAAAGGTGCTGGACTAGATAGAGCTCACCTAATCAAGTCTAGTAACAAGGTCACACAAACCTATGCAACTAGTACTTTAGCCAACCGGGAAGCTCCTACATAAACTAGTAAGCAAAAGCACAAAGCTCCTAAGCTCACTAGCAATGCTCAATAACAAGGCTACACAAGCTAAATTAGAGATCTCAGAATACTTAGCTACACAAACTAAGCAATGTGACTAACAAGGCTACTCAAGCCACTTAGTCACGCAAGGGAGCTACTTCTATGCTACACAAGCAAGAAGGTAACTAGCAAGCTACACAAGCTAACTAATTACAAGAGCAACCACACAAGTACAATATATATGAAAGTAAATACAAACTTGTGTAATGGGGATGCAAACCAATGGGAAGACAATAATGACATAGTTATATTTATCCCGAGGTTCACTTGGTTGTTGCCACCAAGCTAGTCCTCGTTGTGTCGACCACACACTTGGTGGTTCACGAGCTAATTGGTACCATGCCAAGCCCTTCACTAGGTGTCACAAAACCTCCTAAATTATATGGCCCACATGCACCTGTCATTGTCCCTAAGACCTCTGACGGCTATGCATGTACACCAGATAAACTAAGAAGATTTGTCAGGTGTCCTCACAGGACCCCGATTGAACTACATTTAACAACTCATACCAGGATCAACAAAGGGGTAACTACAACATTACAACATTTGTTACAAAACTTTACATCAGAGTGCGGAAGAATAACAACAATGAATTTATAAATCATGATTAAGTTAACTTTTTACAAACTTAACTTGTATTGCGGAAGTCGAGTAGAACTACAGAAGACAACTTAGGTAAAGCACCTAAGTCAGGAGAGGACACCTGATCATATCGAGCCCACCGACATGACCTCGGTTAACAGTACCAGTCAGTACCTGCAACAGGGGTTAACAAACCCTGAGTACTCAATTATACTCTGCAAGACTTACCCGACGAAAAGAAAAGACTCCAAGGATATGCTGGCTTAAGGGAAGTAGTGAAACTAGAAAAGAGAAGTTTTGCAGAAAAGCTTACTACCAGTGCATTCTTGCTTTCAAACTTTTAATTAAGTTTTGGCTCTAGTTTTAGTATAGCCTAATTATAGCTAACTTTTGCACCTGTATCTATCTCAATCATAAATATAAGCATCACACTTGTTATTCACTTCTTTTCCATCTCAAGTCCAATAGTAACCATGTTCCAGTTGTTGCTACGATGTTTGTGCAAGGTCAAGACTCCTTTCTCGTGGAGCAACGACGATTCGAACCGCTTGATCTATCCAGCTGGGACTTCCTAACCACACGACATATGTAAGTCCTTGACCTACATATATCAACTCTTACTTGGGTCACCCAAAACCAGAACGTGTCCATCGCCACCCGAGAGCACAGTACTCCTCGAACCCGGCCCAATTCTAGCCCCGAGGGTACACGTTACTCTCGCCATCTCTCCACTCCCAGTGCGAGGTTAGATGTTCTCGTGATGGAATAACCGAAGTAAGGCTTACCCTTCCTTGGGTATGTGACTAGTACTATTAAAAACTCCTTGACTCGAGGGCCAACAACGTACGGTCCTTAATCGACACAGACGGGACCAACCACCAAAGACGATTCCCATGCCCCGTCCGGTCTCAAGTTCATTCACATATTCATTCCACATGCTCTCATGACCTATCGTTAGGTCAGGAGAAGCAAGGAATAAACCTGTTCTTGTGATGAAAGAAAACATTATTCGATTTCTACTGAAGTCTAAGCATTACCAAGCATAAGCGATTGACCTACATATACTTGTGGGATATCATCTGGATATAAATGTAGATCAAGGTAATCATGCAGCAACGGTTTCAACCAACTCCTACTAACATAATCAACATTACACTAGACTTAAGGTGTAATAAAGCATTTATAAAACAGAAGAGTGGTTGTATGTCCGAGGCTTGCCTGCGTTGTAGCGGTGGTTAGTTCTCGTAGAAGTCAAGTTTGACACCAACATCACGGGTGGATCACTTTCTCCAAAGCTTGATCGACACGATCCAAAACACTCGTATAAACTACACGTATATACATGATGATGCGAGGCTTAATATGATGGAATGCATGTCATGATGCATGATGATGAACAAGACATATCATACAAGAGACATTTAAAAAGGATAAACATTAGTTATCTATTGGAGTAAAACTTTCCTTCGCAGTACAGTTGCAATCCAACAGAATTATTAAATAACATTGATTTCATTAAGACGTTGTTAAGAAAACTACTTAACTTTTACCCAAGAGGTTGCATCTAGTAACAAGTAAGTCTATCATAAGACCACTAATTACTTATACAAGAAATCATTAACTATTAATGATCTATGTTAAACACATTAATTATCATTAACAATCCTAGTTAACAAGTTAATCATAAACTCAAACAATTAATTAAAATGCCAAGGATCATTATATATATTAATGACCTAAGGTCATCACTCAATCCCAAAATCACACCAACCCTAAATTATGATTTATTCTAATCATATAAGCATTTATTATATAATAAATAAAAGGCATATAATAAAGCATATAATTAAAAGCTATCAAAATAGTACCAAAATTTTTGTGAAGGTATATCTTACCATGCAAAGCATACTCACAAAATTTCAAGATTTTTGGATACTTATTTGACTCACTAAAATTCATGGAATAAGCATTTATTAATTAAAAGAGCTAATTAAATAACTTGCAAAAAGTAATCAAAATCAATATTTAATATTTTTCCTAATTAGTTTACACCTTGAAAAGCTTACACAAAAATTTTCACTATTTTTGGAGCTCTACAAAAATTCTAATGAAATAAACAAATACTCTTACTATTCACATTTTTGAAAAAGAAAAACAAAAACGCTGATCGGGCCGCTTCCTCCTTTCTTCCTCCGGCTCAGCCCAACCGCGCGGCCCAGCTGCCTCGCGCCCGCGTTCCCCTGCTTCGCGCTCGCGTGGCCCAGTAGCACGGCCTGCCGCGCACGCTCTCCCTCACTCTCTCTCGCTGACAGGGCGGCCCTGCCCGTCAGCCCGGGTCAACCCCGGCTGCAGCGGCGCTGACCGCCAGTGAGCTCGCCGACGGTGAGCTCCCTGATGACACGGTCTACACCAACAGTTTCGCCTCCCTCTCCCGAACACGTTGGTGCCATTCTAACCCACTCTAGCAACCCCGAGCACCAACGGCGACGATGGCGACGGCGATACAAACTCTGGTGATGGCGGACGCAACGGACGACGGCCTCTGCTACGGTAGCGACTAAGCTGAGGAGAGCATCATGCTCAGAAGCTCACCCAACACGTGCTGACACGCTTCGCCGAGACGGAGAGGTGGTGGGGTGGACGATTCACAGCGGCGGCGCTCCGGTAAGGTGAGCTGGCGGCGGAGATGGCGTTCCGACACTGGGACAGTAGAGTGCAAATTAGGAAGCTTATGAGCACTACGACATCAAGGTGATTCTAAGCATGAAGACGCTACTAGCCAAGGCTCACCGGAGAAGGCTGTCGACGACGAGGCGGGTGCGGCGGAGCTCTGACCGGAGATGAGGAAGACGCGGCTTTGGAGGCCGTTTGGGGTGGCGAGATGGAGTGATGGTAGGCTCAAATGAAGCGTGGGGTTATGGCGGAGCTGGCTGCAAGAGGGAGTAGCTTGCGGTGCAGTGGTGGTGATGAATTTCGCCGGCGAAAACCAACGGCGTCGACGACTAAACAGAGGTAGGAAAAACGACGACGCGTTCGGCTTATAAAGGAGCTCCGACCTTGCTGGCAGTGCTAGAAGGCGCGCGCGCGGTCGAGGTGGCGATCGAGCGCCCGCGGAAACGGCTTGGAAGCAGCCCGGCTGCTCGCCGGTGCCCATGCCGCTCGGTGCCCGGCGGTGATTCGTCAGGGCACTGTAGCTCCCCCCATTTTTAAATTCAAACTGTTTTATCAAATTACTCTCAAAATCATGTAGCAACTTGAAAAATTCCAAAGATATGAAATCTTCAGAATTTCAAGCTCTACAAGTTTTGTATTGAACACTTTTTTAAATTCGAGCTCGCTTTTGAAATTTGAATTTAAAAACAAAAGGGGACACTTTTCAGAAATTTGGTAATTTAGAAATTACTTTGGATTTTGTATTGAAACTTCAAAAACTCCAAACACCAAAGTTGTACATCTTGCCAAGACCTACAACTTTGCTATTCAAACCATTTTTAAATTCTGTCTCCATTTTGAAATTTGAGTTTGGGGGATGAAAAGGGGTCAAATTTGAAATTTGCTTCTTTTCAAAATTGCTCCACATTTTACACTAAAACTTTGAAAACTCAAAACACCAAAGTTGTATCCCTTGAAAAGTTCTACAAACTTGGTTTTAAACTTTTTCCTAAATTTTGCTTAGATTTTAAATTATTCAAAAAGGGTAAAATCAGGGTTTTGGAATTTAGGGTTTTAAATTCAATTGATTATTCTTTTTAACTAAAACTTGATTAATCCTTTTAACCCTAATAAAACATTATTTCATGTGATAAGCAACATAACATTATTAACATATTGAGCATGCTAGTAAAAACAACCTATCAGATTACTATTGAAACATGTGAAACATTTCAAGTACTTTATTTGAAACATAAACAACATTAGAAACTTACCATGCTATGCATGAAACATGTGCAACATTGACACGTAATAATGTGACATGAAATGCTTGTTTGATATGATAACTGATGCTTATGCTCTAATTATGCATATGATTAAATTTTTAATTGTTTTTAACATCCGGGATGTTATACTAGGGCACCGCAAAAACCTACCCGAAGTGAGGATAGCTCAATGACACGCTCAACTAGAGTTGCTCTTCGTGACTCGCACGGGGTGAGCACAATATCCCTCACAATATCTTCTCTGGAGCACTGCACAATCTTCTTTGCGTGCTTCAGCGGAGACCACCACCAAGCCATCTAGGAGGTGGCAACCTCCAAGAGTAACAAGCACCACCGGCTTGCAACTTGACCACCTAATGTCACTTGATGCAACACTCAATCAGATGATCACTATCAAGCGTATGAGTTAGAGGGCTCCCAAGCACACCTACACAAGCCACCAAGGTTTAAGGGTGCTTAGCAACCAGCCCAAGACCGAGCTCCACCTCTCTTTATAGCCTCCAAGCCAAATAGAGCCGATGGAGCCTTGGAGCATATTTCTGCGTGGTCATCGGACAACAATGTGCGGGCACCGGATAAGGGGTGGCAGTGCCCCAATGGTCAAATTTCAATGGATAATTTAAACTAACCTTTGAGACCCTAGCACCGGACATAGGGGGGCGGTGCACTGCCCTAGGGGTGGCAGTGCCCACTGACGAGTTTCCTCCCTCTGGAAAAAAGGGGCGGTGCCACACTGCCATGGTCACCGGACAGTATGGTGCCCCAAACTTGGTCCAAATTGATTTCCACCACTTCAAACTTATAGAGTATTTCATTAGCTTTCCGAAAAGTCCTAGATCTTTAAAATCGGAGTTCGGAGCTAAAAGTTATGCCCAAAATACGAAAGCGTGTGACTGCTGATTTGGGCACATTGCAGGGGGTGATGGTGCACTGCCCTTGGGAGGCGGTGCATACCAAAAAGGGTGGTGCCACTCCCCAGGCTGAGATGTGCATTGGCTACAAGTTTAGTTGCATTTTCTGACACTCAGACAACCCAAACTTGCTCTTTTCTTCTCCTTTTCTTCTCAAAGTTGATCCAAATCAACTCAAACAACTTCTCCTTTGCAAATGTGCCAACACCACCAAGTGTTTACCATCTTGTGCATGTGCGTTAGCTTTTCACAAACATTTCCCAAAGGATTAGTCACTCAATTCACCATGCCACTCGATCCTAGCAACGATATGCAAAGTTAGATCACTCGAGTGGCACTAGATGACCGATATGCAAACAAGTTTGCCCCTCTTGATAGTACGGCCATCTATCTTAAACCTGGTTATAAACTTCTCTACACACCTATGACCGGTGAAATGAAATGCCCTATAGGTTATACCTTTGCCTTATGCATTTCATTCCATCTCCTCCAATGTTGATGCAACACATGCATCGACCTTGATCAACAAATGATATGATCCACTTCATATCATCACATGACCTTATTGGTTCATCGATCTTGACCTTACTTGCTTTTCACTATTGCCTTCATCCATCGGCACCAAGTCTTGCTCAAGCTTCACTGCCACGCGGACGATCGCTCCAAAGCCTCCAACTTGCCCTTCACGTTTGCAACCGGTCCATCAAGCCAAGCCCTGTCTTGATCTTCTCCACCTTAGTCACATGACCCAATGTCATGTATCATATGCAATAAGCTCCTTCATCACATGTGTGTGCCTTGCAACACCTCCAAGCCATCTTCACCGTCATGGCATGAGTTGCTCACACAAGTGTACATGTGGACTAATCACCTGTGTATCTCACATTAAACACAATCCACCTAGGTTGTCTTTGAATTACCAAAACCAAACAAGGACCTTTACATCTCCCTCTTTTTGGAAATTGATGACAACTCTACAAAGATATGGAAATTAAGCTCATTTCAAGCTAGCACTTCACACAAGTGTAAATTTCTAACTTGATTAAGATTTCATGCTACTTATCCAACATTTAAGCTCTATGTCAAGATTTGGATAAGCACCATAAAACCTAACTTGGTAGTGATAACTCCCCCTACATGTGTGCTCAAATGGTTTGGTTTCAAGTTTGCACACATGCATAAATATGAAATTTGTGGGAGTGTTATCACTACTAAGTGATGCTAAGGTGTATAGAGTAACCTTTGAAGCATGATACCAATCGGAGTAGCACTTTTTAACACCATCCTTAGCATCATGAGTAGCTAGACAACAAATACACTAGAAACCTAGTGAGATCAATATTATAAGTAAGGTTCTAGTACTACATGTAAAAACACAAGTCTAGCTACTATCCTATGCGTGCCAGTTATTATATCATCATTCAAATTCTATAACTAGCATACAACACACAAACATGCATATCAAATTTAAAAACTTATGCAATGCAAGCAAGCACATGGTCGGAGCTCACCGAGGAAGGAGGAGGTCATGGCTAGAGTTTGTGACAGCATGTGGGAGGAGGGAGGGGAAGGAGGTCGCCACTGGCAAGGACGAGGACGGGGTCAAGGGGCGAAGACGCTAGCCGGTGGCAGCGATTGAGGAAGGTGTGGGCGGGGCTCACAGGGGAGGAAGTAGACGGCGGGAGAGCGTGGTGAGAAGAAGACAAGATGGAGAGAGAAAAGTAAAATTTGTTTTTGGACTAGCGCCTTCATTAGTAGTAAGTACATTCTTTGTGGCTACTTCTATTATATATTAGATTCTCACTCTAATATCTAGCATCATACAGTTGGAGAGATCAGAATCTACTCAGCAGTAGCTTGATAGTACTTTGGAGAATGCAGTGAACGCAAATGAAGTAAAACATCAAGAACCTATTGGAGTGGTACCTTTGAGCTTTGCATCAGCTTCTGAAGGTATGACCTATATCTATTCTTATCCATGGTCAAATTGTCCATATGATACTTAATGTTTTCTGTATATCAAATAAGCTGGTTTCTAATGACTAGATTTCTGCAGATATTGGCATACATGAAGGCTTTACTGCTCAAGACACACAACTCTCATACCTAGGCAAGACACACAACTCTCATACCTAGGCTTCATTTGTGAATAACTCATGTTTATTGTCTGCCGTGGAAGACATGGATGTGCTTAAAGACTATGTTCAAGTGCTTAAAGAATTTCCACAACAACCTCATTTTCTTCCACTTCAACGGTATCCTGAGACAACACTAAAAGGAATGAAATTGGGTCTGACGTTGGCATTTGATGTCTACATGGGAAGAATAAGAAAATCAAGCATAGCAGACAATGAGAGTTCAATTGAAGAGAAAAAAGCACACTTGCTGAGCTAAAGAAAAATGGATTTGGTGTTCAATACGTTGAGTGCTTGCTGGATAAATTGATTAAGTTGAAAGATGAGTACACCAAACATCTTGAAGAGAAATCTGTAGTTCAAGCATAGCAGCATGAGCATATAGGGAAAATTGTAACCTTTGTGCTAAAACTTAAAACAATGAGGTCGACCTGGCTTTGAACAAATGTTACACACACAAGTACAAAAAACAAATGGAAAAGCTTCTTTTTGAGCGCACACACCCTCGAGGTGTGGCACACACACTGCATCCACCGTTCGCCCCATCAGCCCGCGCCCATGCGCACTGCATCCACCATCCACGCCCCACTCACCCGCGCCTGACCGAACCACCGCCCCAACCCTCTTCTTCTCCAACTCTAGCGAGCCATCTTCTCCTAAACTTCGGCGGGCTTAGAAGAGAAGGGGCTTGAGGGAGGCAAGCCGAACAGGCGGTGGGGACAGTGAGAGGGTGGTGTTTGGGTTCTGGCGATGGTAGAGGCGGTCGGTCCAAGTTGGGGCGAGGGTGCCCATGGTTGGAGCTCGCCATGGAAGGAGGAGGTCATGGCCGGAGTTCACGAAAGCGTGCTGGAGGAGGGAGGGGAAGGAGGTTGTCGCAGGGGATGAGGATGAGGACGGGGTCGACGGGTGAAGATGCTAGTCGGTGGCGGCGATCGAGGAAGGTGTGGGCGGGGCTCGCAAGTGTTGGCGGTCGTTATCAACACATTTTCAAAAAGGAGGAAAACATACACTTCTACACACATATACCTTTACTACTAACCTATTTCTACTTGTACTGGTAGAATCAACACTTTGCAGAAACATATGCTGGAAACAAGTGAAACAGGGAGGAAATATGCTTTCCAGGAAGGCGTAAACAAGCAATAGAAGGGCAATGGCCGAACCAGAGCAGAACTAGGCCAAGCCCACGTATGCACCAAAGCCCAGGACCAGAGGGGTGCCCACAGGGCGAAGGAGAGGCCGAGGGGCCCTGACCCAGGCGTGGCCGCACCTGGGGCACGGGCGTGCCCCCTACCTCCTCTCTGGCCTAGCTTCGGCGTGTCAGTAACATTAATGCCAGGGGCTGGCAGGGCGGGGTGTACCGAGGAATATTCCGCCCTGAACTGCCTGATCCAGCCCTATTTAAGAGAGGGGAGGGGTGCCTCACTCACACACCCCTCACTTGGGAGCTACCTCACTCCACCTCTCCACTCTCCACTCTTCTAGCTTTGTTTAGGAGTAGAATTAGTAGGGGAGTAAGGCAAGAGCTATCAAGGAGAGCTTGGCTCCTTGGGAGAAAAGATATTTGGTATGAATACTAATATTATTTTTTCCAAAGTCATGCTCATATTTCATATATATAGTTATGCTAAAGAACTAGAGTATGGTTTTCATGTTATAACCTTGATATATGTACTAGCATATAGTTTGTGTATCATGATCTTAACATGTTCTTTTGACATGATCATAGCATATGAACTAGACTATAGTTTCTATGCTAGGGTTTCATCATATAGAACTTTGTGCTTAATCATTCATGCTATATATTAGTTGAGGTTTAGAGCTAAGTACAGGTGGCGGTTCGTCGTGCCTTCAGGTATACCCATGCCCTATGCTTGTTGATTTGTATGGTCAGAGTCTGAGGGGGGTGTGGGTAGTTTTCTTGTATGCGGGTGTGGTGCCTGGGTACAAGGGAACAGGCGGATGCATTTCCCTTTCTCCAGTTGAGGGGTAGGTGGCAGGTGGTGACAGCCTTGTCCGTTCCTTGTAATCCCCCATGTTCATCTGGTTGAGGGGTAGGTGGCAGGTGGTGACAGCCTTGTCCGTTCCTTGTAATCCCCCATGTTCATCTGGGGTGTAGGAGTCTAAATTGTCACATGAGGTTGCTGGCAGACCAGTACTCGGTGGCCTCCCGACCCATTCTCATGCATAGCTCTAACTCTTAACCATGTATATGTCTGATCACCAACTATTCTTTGCACGGCTATATTAGACATGCCTGCTCCACTTAGGAACATTCTTTCATTCTTTGTTTTTCCTTTTATCCTTGAGGTTGGCCATGTTATCTTTTCCATGCCCCTACTAGAAACTTTACACCATGCCTTCCATTGGGAAAATATAAATAAACGATACCTGAATACTTTCAGGTGAAATGCTACAACGATAGATCCGTGCGCTTGTGGATAATATCTGTAAACGTGATGACCTATCGGTTGACATTCCTCAGTGCTGTTGCTACAATACACCAATCCTAGTAGCAATGCTAAGGAATGCCAACAAGGCGTTTCTGGTATAGTTACCATAGGTGGGTCTAAACCCCATTCTTGGTGATCGTGCTAAGAAATGCCAACAGCATGGGAAGAAGTAGAAAATAAGATGGAGAGAGAAAAGTAAAATTTGTTTTTGGACTACTAGCGCCTTCATTTATAGTAAGTACATTCTTTGTGACAACTTCTATTACATATTAGATTCTCACTCTAATATCTAGATTCATACAGTTGGAGAGGTCAGAATCTACTCAGCAGTAGCTTGATAGTACTTTGGAGAATGCAGTGAACACAAATGAAGTAAAACATCAAGAACCTGTTGGTGTGGTACCTTTGAGCTTTGCATCAGCTTTTGATGGTACGACCTATATCTAGTCTTATCCATGGTGAAATTGTCCATATGATACTTAATGTTTTCTGTATATCAAATAAGCTGGTTTCTAATGACTGAATTTCTGTAGATATTGGCATACATGAAGGGTTGACTGGTCAAGACACACAACTCTCATACCTAGGCTCCATTTGTGAATAACTCATGTTTATTGTCTGCCGTGGAAGACATGGATGTGCTTAAAGACTACGTTCAAGTGCTTAAAGAGTTTCCACAACAACCTCATTTTCTTCCACTTCAACAGTATCTTGAGACAATACTAAAAGGAACGAAATTGGGTCTGACATTGTGGGGAAGAATAAGAAAATCAAGCATAGTAGACAATGAGGGTTCATTTGAAGAGAAAAAAGCACACTTGCCGAGGTAAAGAAAAATGGATTTGATGTTCAATATGTTGAGTGCTTGCTGGATAAATTGATTAAGTGGAAAGATGAGTACAACAAACATCTTGAAGAGTAATCCGCAGTTCAAGCACAGCAGCAGCAACATATAGGGAAAATTGTAACATATGTACTAAAACTGAAAACAATGAGGTCGACCAGGCTATGAACAAATGTAACACACACAAATACAAAAAGCAGATGGAAAAGCTTATTTTCTAGCGCACACACCCTAGAGATGCGACACACACACTACATCCACCGTTCACGCCCCATTGGCCCATGCCCACGCACACCGCATCCACCATCCACGCCCCACTCGCCCGTGCTCGACCGGACCACCACCCCAACCCTCTTCTTCCCCAACCACAGCGTGCCATCTTCTCCTCAACTTTGATGGGCTTAGAAGAGAAGGGTCTCGGGGGAGGCAGGCCGCCAGGCAGTGGGGGACAGCGGGAGCGTAGCGTTAGGGTTCTAGCGATGGTGGAGGTGGTTGGGCCAGGTCAGGGCAGGGGTGCCCTTGGCCAGAGCTCGCCATGGAAGGAAGTGATCATGGCCAGAGTTCACGATGGCATGCGGGAGGTGGGAGGGGAGGAGGTCACCGCAGGTGAGGATGAGGACGAGGATGGGGTCGAGGGCTGAAGACGCTAGCTGGTGGCGACGGTTGAGGAAGGTGTGGGTGGGGCTCACAGGGGAGGAAGTAGACGAAGGGAGAGCGTGGTGAGGAGAAGATAAGACGGAGAGAGAAAAGCAAAATTTGTTTTTGGACTACTAGCGCTTTCATTAGTAGTAAGTACATTCTTTGTGACTACTTCTGCTATATATTAGATTCTCACTCTAATATCTAGCTTCATACAGTTGGAGAGATCAGAATCTACTCAGCAACAGCTTGATAGTACTTTGGAGAATGCAGTGAACACAAATGAAGTAAAACATCATGTACCAATTGGAGTGGTACCTTTGAGCTTTGCATCAGCTTTTGATGGTATGACCTATATTTATTCTTATCCATGGTGAAATTGTCCATATGATACTTAATGTTTTCTGTATATTAATTAAGGTGGTTTCAAATGACTGGATTTCTGCAGATACTGGCATACATGAAGGGTTGACTCCTCAAGACACACAACTCTCATACCTAGGCTCCATTTGTGAATAACTCATGTTTATTGTCTACCGTGGAAGACATGGATGTGCTTAAAGAGTTTCCAGAACAACCTCATTTTCTTCCACTTCAACAGTATCATGAGAAATTGCTAAAAGGAATGAAATTGGGTCTGACGTTGGCATTTGATGTCTGCGTGGGAAGAATAAGAAAATCAAGCATAGCAGACAAAGAGGGTTCAATTGAAGAGAAAAAAACATGCTTGTTGAGCTAAAGAAAAATGGATTTGTTATTCAATATGATGAGTGCTTGCTGGATAAATTGATTAAGTTGAAACATGAGTACAACAAACATCTTGAAGAGAAATCTGCAGTTCAAGCACAGCAGCAGCAGCATATAGGGAAAATTGTAACATATGTACTAAAACTGAAAACAATGAGGTCGACCTGGCTTGAACAAATGTAACACACACAAGTACAAAAAACAAATGGAAAAGCTTCTTTTCGAGCACACACAGCCTAGAGGCGCGACACACACACCGCATCCACCGCTCGTGCCCCACCGGCCTGCGCCCACGCACACCGCATCCACTGTCCATGCCCCACTCGCCCGCGCCCGACTGGACCACCGCCCCAACCCTCTTCTTCCCCAACTCTGGCGAGACATCGTCTCCTTAACTTCGGCGGGCTTAGAAGAGAAGGGGCTCGGGGGAAGTAGGCCGCCAAGCGGTGGTGGACAGCGGGTGGGCGGTGCTAGGGTTCTAGCGACTACGGAGGCGGTCGGGCCAAGTCGGAGTGGGGGTGCCCATGGCCGTAGCTCGCCGTGGAAGGATGAGGTCATGGTTAGAGTTTGCGATGGCATGCGGGATGGGGGAGGGGAAGAAGGTCGCCGCAGGTGAGGATGAGGATGAGGATGGGGTCGAGGGGCGAAGACTCTAGCCGGTGGCGGCAGTCGAGGAAGGCGTGGGTGGGGCTCGCTGGGGAGGAAGTAAACGGAGGGAGAGCGTGGTGAGAAGATAAGATGGAGAGAGAAAAGTAAAATTTGTTTTTGGACTACAAGCGCCTTCATTAGTAGTAAGTACATTCTTTGTGACAACTTCTATTATATATTAGATTCTCACTCTTATATCTAGCTTCATATAGTTGGAGAGGTCAGAATCTACTCAGCAGCAGCTTGATAGTACTTTGGATAATGCAGTGAACGCAATTGAAGTAAAACATCAAGAACCTGTTGGTGTGGTACCTTTGAGCTTTGCATCAGCTTCTGATGGTACGACCTATATCTATTCTTATCCATGGTGAAATTGTCCATATGATACTTAATGTTTTTTGTATACCAAATAAGTTGGTTTCTAATGACTAGATTTCTGCAGATATTGTCATACATGAAGGGTTGACTGCTCAAGACACACAACTCTCATACCTAGGCTCCATTTGTGAATAACTCATGTTTATTGTCTGCCGTGGAAGACATGGATGTGCTTAAAGACTATGTTCAAGTGCTTAAAGAGTTTCCACAACAACCTCATTTTCTTCCACTTCAACAGTATCCTGAGACAATACTAAAAGGAATGAAATTGGGTCTGACGTTGCGTGGGAAGAATAAGAAAATCAAGCATAGTAGACAATGAGGGTTCATTTGAAGAGAAAAAAAAGCACACTTGCCGAGATAAAGAAAAATGGATTTGATGTTCAATATGTTGAGTGCTTGCTGGATAAATTGATTAAGTGGAAAGATGAGTACAACAAACATCTTGAAGAGAAATACGCAGTTCAAGCACAGCAGCAGGAACATATAGGGAAAATTGTAACATATGTACTAAAACTGAAAACAATGAGGTCGAGCAGGCTATGAACAAATGTAACACACACAAATACAAAAAGCAAATGGAAAAGCTTATTTTTGAGCGCACACACCGTAGAGGTGCGACACGCACACCGCATCCACCGTCCGCGCCTCATCGGCCCGCGCCCACGCACACCGCATCCACCGTCCACGCCCCACTCGTCCATGCCCGACCAGACCACCGCCCCAACCCTCTTCTTCCCGAACTCCGGCAAGCCATCTTCTCCTAGACTCAAGTGGGCTTAGAAGAGAAGGGGCTCAGGGGAGGCAAGCCGGCCAGGCGGTGGGGACAGCGGGAGGGCAGCGCTAGGGTTCTAGCGACAGTGGGCGCGGTCGGACCAAGTTGGAGCGGGGGTGCCCATGGCCGGAGCTCACTGTGGAAGGAGGAGGTCATGGCCGGAGTTCGCATTGGCATGCGGGAGGGGGAGGGGAAGGAGGTCACCGCATGCAAGGATGAGGACGAGGACGAGGACAGGGTCGAGGGGCGAAGACGCTGGCCGGTGGCGACGATCAAGGAAGGTGGGGGTGGGGCTCGCCTGAGAGGAAGTAGATGGCGGGAGAGTGTGGTGAGGAGAAGATAAGATGGAGGAAGCTAGATATTGATGTTTTACTCCATGCGCTAGTAGTCCAAAAACAAATTTAAGACGTCATCAACACCATATAGCGCTTATGAACAACAGTAATGGTCTACTCTTAAACACGTGTCATTGGACACGTTCTGAAAAAAGCAATAACGGACACCGAACACGGACAAAATTTTAGTTTCCATGCAATGCTTACAAACTGTAAGTGTGAAGCTACAAATGACAAAAATAAGTAGCCAGCTCAACTGTACTTAGCACTTAAGAACTTATTGTAACATACAAAACTCGAACACAAACGGTAGAGCAGTTATTATCTAGATTGCATCTGAACATATGCACCCCCTGAATCAAGACTTATGACTGGCATATGTACCATTTATTCATAACCTACCCAAACAAGCATAACCAATAGCTCTATCGGATATAGCGTGCCAACCGAGTTATAAGCAATCTAGAACAACATCCAAAAATGTTAGTAATACAAATTCTCATGATTGCTATTCTCAGCACGATCAGAAGAATGCCATGCATAAAAATGGGAAAATGAGTTTGAGCAAGGGCTTTACTTATGACTGGCAGATCCATCTCCAGGCCGATGAGCTCAAGGAGCTTGAAGCCGTCCATGTTGGGCATGGCGACGTTGCTGATCACCATGTCGAACTGGTTCCGTCCTTCCTCTCCCTGAGCATGTCCAACGCCGTCTGGGCATTCATCACCATTGTGGCTGATTCCAACTGTAGAGACAAAATCACCCAAAACAATTCATCGTTTGGCCTAAAAAAGGGGTGGCTAAGAGGCAAGAACACACACCATTGTAGTTGTAATACTTCAACAGCCTCTCTAGGACCTTGTGGCAGACGCGGTCGTCTTCGACGGCGAGCACACGCAGCCCCGCTGGGAAGGTGTTCGCGGCCATCTCTTCCCCATATCGAAAACGTACATGATCAGTACCAAGAAAGCAACCGCCGACCACCAAATCCCCGCAAGGAACCCGAGAAGACTTGGACTTTCTTACCTGCTGCAATGTCTGCTGTCCGAGAACCTCCGGGGAGCAACAGAGAGAGGAAAAGGCAAAGTAACCGGGGCGATTTCCAGGTAAAGAGCAGTGCAGCAGACTTGCGATGTGGAATTTCCATCTCGCACATTTTCAAATTTTGTTTTCTTTAGGCATTACATGTGTCATTTACATTCATTTTTAAGCAAATGTATCATACACATACACATAGTAAATGCAATTCTATATCATTTCCACTTGTGTCATTCATAATTTCATAAAAGCAACTTTACAAATTTATTAGAATGGGGCATTGTTCACATCCTTATGGAAACGACTAGTTATTATGAAGACCAACAATAACAAACCAAACTGCAGGTCACAAATTCAGAAGTTATCTTCATTGTGCCTAGAGCTTACTAATCCATGGCAATGTATGAACCGTGCACAAATGACAGGATTCAATTGTTAGATTGGTTGCTCCTGTTACTTAAATATGAACAAATGGTAGCACATGAAACCACAAGCAACAATATTTAGTAGTTACTGATTGCACCTACTACATATGAACAAACAGTACCATATTAAATGAACTAGAAACAACAGTTCAGTAGCCAGATTGATTCAGCGATTTGGATTTGGAGTTGTTAAAAATGTCTTTCACAGCTGAAATTAATGAAATTCACAAAGTTTTGATCCAAATTGCAGTAAAAAATAGATGAAATCTGAAAAATGTGAATTTCCACATCGCACACTAAAAAATGGGGACAAAAGTGCTACAGCACACTAAGACAAGGCAAACATCCTGCTACAATACTAGGCAAACCTCTTCAACAGCAATCCATCAAGAATGAACACATTGAACCAGGAGAGTTTGAACATACAAAGACATGATCTGGAGCAGTTGGACACCCCAATAACAGAAGAAGTTAAGAAGGTGATTTTTTAGGTGCAGCAAAACATGATTGAAGCTGAACCGAAGGCTGGTTCATCAAGTCAGGAGACTGCAATGGTAAATGACCAGAAGGAGCCAACATCTCACCATCTAATATGTCTTCGAAAGGAATACCGTGTCGCTGTCCAAAACGATATTCTTTAGGAAACCGGAGGGAGTAACAACTAGAAGTAATTAAACCAACATCAGTTAGGTAAATTCCTCATGTGTTAATTTACTTTTGCACAAAAATGCGAAATGGAATTCGCTGAAAATCAGGACAGAGACAGATTTTATGCATAAAAAAAGGGGAGAAAGGATCTTACTTGATTAAAGTAAGCAAGGAAATCATCCAAGTCATCACTCTCCCCATTCTGTGCCTCACTTGTTCCCATGACGAATTCATTGATGTTATTCACTTGGTCACTAACACTTGCTGATTAAAAGTGCTACCTACATGGAGGTTGTCACTTGCACCATCGCCATTCAGCACCTGGGTCGGCATGGCAAAATTGTTGTCTATCTGAAGGTCAGGTCTGGTGCTTGAAGAACTAGCCAAAGCAGAATTGCCAATCGGCTTCGCTGTAGAGAGTGTTGTTTCCAAAACTAAATGTTGCCACCTGCTCTCTGAAACCTAACATTGGTATGGTGTTCCCCATGATTCCTGCAATTTTCTTTTGATACTCATTTCCGAAAGTTGGAATCTGTCCAGAGGAGCCTGCAAATCTTGACAATTGGTTGATCTCAGAAATGTTACCCTGCGAAGGATCTTCAGATGTTCCAACATTATGACCAAGATCAGAAAACCTTGACGGCACAGCAACTTTCGAGGAGTTGCTAGGTCCTGCAATTTGGTGAACTTCGCTGGGAACCTTGTTAAATTGGCCAGCAGAACATGATTGAATCTGAACTGAAGGCTGGTTCACCAAGTCAAGAGATTGCAATGATAAACGACCAAAAGGAGCCAACATCTCACCATCTGATATGTCTTCGAAAGGAATACCTCTGCTTGACCCTTGACCCCAAAATCTTAGCACGCAATATGCTCGCATAGGGGCTGCAGAAACGAGATGAAGAAAAGGACATGTTCGAGGTCAATGGTGGACTGTCATTTGAGATATTTGCAAATGAACTCCTTGAAATATCAACAGAGAAAGCTTTGCTTGCGTTCAACACCACACCATTTGAACTATTTGCAAAGGAGCTGCCAGAAGGACCAGAACGGAAGCACTGGCTTGCACCTGGCAGCCCACCACTCAATACAGGTGCGTAGCACTTGCCAGAAGTGTTGAATCTGCTGATATCCTGCACTGGCATAGGCACATCTTTGGGCAGGTTGACACTGTGACCAACCGGTTCCATGTTTGACAGAGGAATGCTTAGTTGGGAGCTCATGACCTGAGCTGACTCTGTGGGCAGCGAAGCTTGCATTCCCATTGCAGATGAGGAATTCATCTTGGCAAAATGGTTGCTTGAGCTTGGAGAGCCAATCAAGGATAGGACATTCATGTTTCTCCACAGTGCTTCAGTTTCATCAGCAAATGGATTAGAATTCCTCAGTGTGCCCTCACTGAACTTTCTGAGGAAGATTCGGTACTTCTGAAATCACAAATAGACAAGTACATTTTGTTAAGAAAAAAATGACAAAGCCATAAAATGAGTGAAGTGGGCTCTTAATCATGGGGTGAAACAAAAGAAATTCAGGAGAAAAAAAACTAACTCCAGAAGTGCAAATGTGTATAACATACCAAACTCAATACATGTGTGTACGCCACTAGAGCTTTGTGTGTGGCAGACACGTTCCGGTTGCATGTGTTGAAGTGTCAGACACACAAATTCCATTGACATAAACACAATATTGAATTTGAGATGGAAATTGTGCAAAAACAAGTTCTATCCAAATACCTTTAACAATAATATAGTGGATGGGAATAGTGATTGAGCAGAAGAGTAGAAACCAAACCTGCAGATGACTGGCGACATTCTCTTTAGTAAGGCCTTCCACATTCATGACTTCTAATATTTTCTTAGGAACAGCCCCTGCATTTACAGCAACAAAATATTTATTAAGAAAAACAGATTTAACAGAAGAATTATTGATAGATAAAGCCATGAAATGTGAGAACTTACTGTCCATGCCAATCTGATTGACAGCTTGTACAAACTTTTGGTGTAGTTCACCACACCACTGGACCCTTTGCTTCTTCTGGGTTGATATGTTCTCGTTGTCCTCATCAGCAACATCCACAGCCTTTTTGTTTTTCCTTGAATACTTCTTCGTGTGGTTTGCTGCCTTCTCAACTTTATCACCATCCCCAGATGGCAACTTCCGAGCAGCATCACCAGTCTTACTATTCTTCACCACATGTGTCCATATGCCCCTAAGCTGTTCGAGGCGCACTGGCTTTACCATATAATCACAGGCTCCATGCTGTATCCCTTTCATTATAGTCCGTGTCTCACTGTTCGCGGATAGCACTGCATGACATAAGGCAACATAAGTCAACAAGCTCAATAGACTAGACATTGATTGATCTAGAGGCCTTAATGTTCAGTTGACAAGGCACATTTTTCAAATTCAGTTTTCTTTAGGCATTACATGTGTCATTTACATTCATTTTTAAGCAAATGTGTCTTACACATAGTAAATGCAATAAACCGCTGATGCAAAAATGTGCCACGCAATGAGGAAGACAATAAAGACAATAAACTTGGAGACATTGGACTCCTGCAGGATCTCACTCTGCAAAAAGACAAGCAAGACCGCCAAATGAGGAAGACAATAAACCAACACTAGGAAGAAATCTGCCACGCAATGTGAAAGCGGTGTATGACTCATGGATTCTGAACAGAGATTAATATCAGCATTCAGGGTTTCAGCCTTTCAGGCTACTGAAGCGCTACATGTTTTAATCGGCAGCTCAACTGCCGGCTTAAACTGTTTGCAACTAAAATGTGTGGCATAATCAGCTCTTAATTGTTTCTTTGCACAACATGGTTATTTCAGACAAGAGCAGAGCTATTTCACTGCATAAGTACTGTTATTTTATAAGTTAATGAAAACAATCTATGAAACAAGTTGTAGCCGAACAATGTTTGAAAACTGAGAGAAGCCTGACCATCTTCAGTTGCCGTAATCGTAACCGCTGATGCATGAAGATGAACAGGTTTACTCGTTTTCACTCTAATATTGAGTTTCCACCTAAATCTAGAGGAAATAACAATCACCTACTCGTAGCAATCACACTAGTAGGAAGTGCCGCAGTGCTCCTTTGCTTTTACTAGGAGCTAATCAAATCTGCACTAATACTCCTTCCCATTCACTGTTGGCTCACTGGTATGTAAACAAGAAAATTAAACTGCTAAAGCTGTTGGTGTCATCTAAGACTTCAGACCACACAAGGCAAAACTGAAGATACCTCAGCGATTGTCGGTTAATCCCCAATCCAAACAGATTGAAGGGGATTTTGACTTGTAGATGATAAAATCCCCTTAATCCTCTCAGATTGGGGATTAACCGAACAAACACTGGACAATATGAAAGCTGCTCCTGCACAGCAAACTACAAGCTGCTTGTCTGCGGCCCTACTACTGCTGTACTGAAAACCATACACACAGAAAAGAAGTGTACATTAGAGGTGCAATTACATTTTGGGAGTACAGGGAATGGAATAACGCAGTTGGACAAATTTAAGGCGGGCTGACACAGCTAGACAAATTTATGAACCGACCGTGCTCTTTGTAAAATAAATCCATATGCAAACAAAACAGTTAACATTCTACAACTTTACACTTATATGTTAGTAAATGGAGACAAGAAGTTGAGATCACAGGGATGAATAGATCACTACCATCTGGATATGATAGAAACTCCATGAGGAAGCGCCATTAGTGTTGAAGTCAAGGAGATCAAACATTGTTTGCGTTTTGTATAAAAAATTAAAAGAAAAATGACATTTCCTTTCTTATACACAAGACTATCAACAGAGGTACATGAGTCATGAATTGAAGGTTCCTTCATGTCCTGCACTACTTTTATTTGGCTCTGAATATAGTAATGAACAATGGCACTATTATCGCACTTATTCTGTCTAGCAGCATTTCATTAATTCAAAGCAGATGAATGTCACACCCAAAATTTCCTATTTTGGGTTGTGCATGAAAAACACTAAATAGAACACGTGGTCTAAATATTTGGATAAAATTAACCAAGTTTAGTTTGAGCTAGTGTAAATTTAGTTATGGGAAAATGTGAATTTTTAAAGTTTTCTAATTTTGACTTGATGAAAGTTTGGATGATTTGATGCTGTTTAATGTATGACTTCAGTTTTGATAGTGTAAAGTTCTCAAAACACGCTGTTAGGGTGGTTGTCCATTTTCCGGCAATGTCTCTGTTTTTTTTCTTTGGAATCAAATTCTGTCTCTGATCCTCTCCTATCTAAACTTTTGTTTCCATTTGTTCCCTTGCGTTTCTTTTTCCTCCTAATGCATGGTCGATCTCCTTGACCTGTATATGCCTGGCGTGTTTGGAAAATTTTATGGAGCTTCCGTACTGGCCAGAAGTGCTCTTGGTACATAACAGAGATTTGGTCAGCGTGCCATAGATGAATCATGAGTTACATGGAGTTCAGCTACTATTATACCTATTTGATCAACTAGCTTTGTGCACCGGGGCTGTGTCGAGTGCATGTACTTGCCATCAATGGATTGTCACGTGAGCTGTTGAGCGACGAGCCCATGCCAAGAGTTCAGGGTGAACACGTATACTTACCACCTGAGTCGGTGATACACAATGCCTTGTCCGATTGAAGTAAATATGGAAAGCAAAATATAATAATGTATATGGATGTGTATATTTGATCGACAGCTCAGAGACCGAAATTAAATAAGCTCGATCGAGTCTGATTGAAAGAAAAGATATGGGGCGGCGTCCAAGATATCTTTTTATGAGCTCCAGATGCTTTACTATGGTTCGTCATGTTCCGTAACGTCTCTGAGAGTTTTCTCCGAATTTTCAGAGCCTTCGGATTATTTTCCGCGCCTCAAATAATAATTCTACACTTGTCTGAAATTATTTTTATTCACGAAGTTAATTAATGCTGAAAAATAATTAACACCAGCTCTTATCTATCTCAACCCAAAAACCTTTTGGTTCTTTGATTAATGGATCAGGGTCGAAGAAGCTAGCAGCGAGGCCACATGCTTTAATCTTAATGGTGATAGACAGCGTCGGCCAGCTGTTTTAGCACAGAGCAAGCCATCGATTTGTGCTTTCCTTTGCAATCTATCTGCAATATATGTCGTGCAAGCCTAGGACTCCATATCCCTCACGCCATGCCCATCCATAAATAGCAATCTCCTTCACGACGGTTGCCTTTGCCATATAACTATTATTATCTATTGTCTATATATACATATATATAGCAAAACAAGGCCAACGCTACTAGCACAGGAAAATCGTAGTAATGCACATGCACACGAACGACACTCAGGACACCAGATTTATCATGTCGTACGTGTCTCCAACTCTCCATCTATAAATAGCGAGCTGCTGCCCCGGTTCCTTTCTTTTTCCATGAGCAAACTATCGCCGGCCGTGCCCTAGTAGATGGAGTTAGGACCGTCTCGTCACATCCTGGGCAGAGCCATGGCACCACTGCTGGCAAACTATGGTGCGCCACACTCCTGATGCCATTGGAGGGAATCAAAACCATCTCAAACCTCCATGCGCCGCTGGTGGTTGTCGTCTACATATCGCTGAAGCACTACGTATTTGGAAAGTCCAAGCCGGCTGTCGTCTCCGTCGTGGTTCTATGTTCGGTGCTGTACCGGGTGCAAGAAGATGGCGTGCCTGCATAGTAGGCAGCAAACATCCATGAATGAATCAGATCAGTCATCGACCGGCCAGAGAGCAGCCGATTGGATGATCATGCTGCTGTGTCGAACAGAAGCGGTTTGATAAGCAGGTGCTTCTCTTTTCCATATAATATCTATTAATGGTTCGAGTTCCGATCCTATGTTCAATCCAGTTTCCAGTATTTGTGTCAATATTAGCGCCCATATAGTAACCCAGCCCTCATAATGAACCTTTGATAAACCTAATTGTTTTCATCTACTGTGGCTCATAACCAGCTGCACCTATGATATCCTCGCAAGTCCAGTCCTAGCATCTTTAATCTTTGTCATTGTTTATTAATCTTTTTAACCCTGTTTTAGTCTGCTTTTTTTGCGTTAGATTTGCAGCAACGTATTTTCCATGTTAGTATCATTGTTCGTCATATCATAAAACTTGAGAACTTTACAAACTGAATGAATATTAATTTGTTTAATATGCATGCAATAGTTTATAATTAAAAGAAACATAGGTTTTAAACTCTGACATTTTATATGCAAATATTAACATGATTTAACTTCTATCATCAATATATTTTTAAATTATAATTTATTAGCTTGAACACATGTCCTATCTAGTTCGATTAATGCTCTCACACGTTTTATGCTCTTTAAGCTATAAATATTTAAATGACTTAAATACTATAAAATATATATAAATAAAATATAACTAAGGTTTAACTTCAGCTCTATAATTTGATTAATTCAACTTTAGCATATTTCTTTGAAATTTCTATCGCCTTATTTTATTAAGTAAATTGAAATCATGCATATAGTCTGTATTTTCTCATTTGTTGCAAACTCCTCGATAGTCGCGTGTCCTCTTCGATGGTAACTCTGTATCCGTCGATCTTACGTTTTCGCGATCATAGCAACGTACCGTATTGTTTAGTGCGTTCTATTTTAAAGTGTCTCCTTTGTATGATGTATGTTCTTAGTCGTGTTTGTTTGTTGTGCTTGGTTGCTGCGAGTAGAAGTGTGATTCGCGAGCGCTGAAGACTAGGAGCTGAGGACTTACAAGTACAGCAGAAGCTGAAGATTAGAAACAAAGGTTGAAGAATTCTGAGCAGCTAACTCTGGGAAAAAGGCAAGTATAACATGGGACCATCCTTATTGTCCTATTTACTGAAATTATTATACATATGCATGTGTCTTCTTTGACAACCATAGAGATTATAACTTAGCTATTGATCTCCTGTTTTCTTGTCACCTATAGGTTGTGCATTTGGATAGCTATTGCTAGTGCTTATTTATGAATAATGATCTTGTAATTTGACTAATGGATTAAGCAACCAACCATTAAGATGATTTTATTACTGTTGAAAAGGGGGCTAGAGCAAGGGGTTATATTGTTGCTCTGGTTTCTCTCCATAAGGACTTATCTGTACGTGATCATCCGGGACATACAGTACAACTGTGAGGGCTATATGGCTCTGGCTTTAGTTGCTTAAAGGACCTTTTCTAACTTGTTAGTGGTTACCTTAAATGACGTAAGAACGGCTTGCCACGTTGGGTGTAGGGCGAGCCCCTGTCCTTAGTGTGTATAGGCTCCGGTTGTTGTGCCACTGGGAAGGGGGTTCTACATCTGTCTGCCGAGTGAATCTAATGGCCCTAACTTGTTAGACGAACCTTTAAGTGGCTTTATATGATTTCCGGTGTTTTGGGAATGGCCTCCCCATGCATTTGGAAGTTATGACTCACAGTGAAAGTGTACACCTCTGCGCAGAGTTAAAAACTGGTATACCAGCCGTGCTCACGGATACGAGCGGCCTTGGAACATTTACAGATAGATGATCACCATTGTTATATCATGCTTAATTATTGTTGTTATTATTATGCTCATGTTAATGCTATTCATTATCTTTATTATAATTGATCATTGGTTCATAAATGGGAAGTGGATTACTTTGATGCTACTTAATTGCTAATTATATGATGATTAAAAGCTAAATGCAGTCAAACAGTGTCTAGCCTTTTTGAGCCTCATGAACCCTGTGTTATACTTGTTGAGTTCGACATGGACTCACTCTTGTTATTTCCCCAACACTCCAGTGTGTAGTAAGATGCTACTCAGAAGAAGGATAAAGAGGTAGTGGAGTTTCTAGAAGTCTTTCAGAAGTGTTTGGCATACGGAGCCACCAATCAGCCGTCCCTGAGAAGAATGGAGCCTAAAGTTTAGTCACCGTTCCGCGATACTCTGATGTAAGTGTTAATATAGCTATGTATACGTTATATAATAACATTATTTCTGATACTTTTTCATTCTGACATATGTGTGGACTTCCTAGGCACACATATGATTAGCCTAGTTTTGTTCTTTAGAAAATCGGGTGTGACAATGAAATACAAAAAGATCTGGGCTATCAATCTATTTTCAAGAAATAGCAGCATTTCATTAATTCAAAACAGATAAAATACAATAGTTCAAATAGTTCATGAAAATACCACTGGATAGCTAAAAGCCTAAAACATACATAGAAACAGGATCTATCTGACAAACTTTGTCTATGATCACAACTTAAAAAAAGACCCCCCCCCCCAAGAGGGGCTAGGTTGTTTTAATCAAATAAAAAATGACCACCATAATTCGAAGCCGAAGAGGAACACACAGGTCAGGGGTTGGCAGGGGTGGCAAACCCACACCTCCCGCCAAACTTAACACCACACGTTAAAAGCTACAGATGGTACAAAAGAGAACCAGCATCACTACACACTTGAGAAACAAGGGATTCCATCCAAGATGGCCTGCTCCTTGCTAGCCTACTACAACTAGTGCAAATTTGTGCATATAACATGCAAGAACCATGAGTTGGTTAGCAGCTGGGAAGCAGAAACATCTCTTTTTCAGAGATGACGTCAAGGGGCAAACTCCCGGTCCCCATCAATGAAAGAATCACCATTGTTGACGAAATCCTGCTGAAAGAAAACTACTTCAGTTAGATAAACATCATATAAGTAGTAGTCACCAGTTACACATGCAAAGTCAGATAGCATAGACGTAGTAAATTTAAAATAAGCTAGCGATTTAACACGTCTTATGGTCGAGTTATGCATGAACAAGCATGATGAGCAATGCACTGAGTACTAACTAGAAGTAATTAAACAAACATCAGTTAGGTAAATTCCTCATGTGTTAATTTACTTTTGCACAAAAATGCAAAATGGAATTCAATGAAAATCAGGACAGAGACAGATTTTATGCATAAAAAGGTGGAGAAAGGACCTTACTTGATTAAAGTAAGCAAGGAAATCATCCACATCATCGCTCTCCACATTCCATGCTTCACTTGTTCCCATGAGGAAGTCATTGATGTTATTCACTTGGTCACTAACAGCTTGCAGATTAACAGTGCTACCTACAAGGAGGTTGTCACTTGCACCACCGCCATTTAGCACCTGGCTCACCATGACAGAATTGTCTATCTAAAGGTCAGGTCTGGTGCTTGAAGAACTAGCCAAAGCAGAATTGCCAATCGGCGTCACTGTAGAGTGTGTGTTGTTTCCAAAACTGAATGCTGCCACCTGCTCGTTGAAACCTACCATTGGTACGGTGTGCCCCATGATTCCTGCAATTTTCCTCTGATACTCATTTCCGAAAGTTGGAATATGTGCAGAGGAGCCTACAAATCTTGACAACTGGTTGATCTTGAAAATGTTACCCAGCGAATGATCTTCAAACGTTCCAACATTATGACCGAGATCAAAAAACCTTGACGGCGAAGCAGCTATCCAGGAGTTGCTAGGTCCTGCAATTTGGTGAACTTCGCTGGCAACCTTGTTAAATTGGCCAGCAGAACATGACTGAAGCTGAACCGAAGGCTGGTTCACCAAGTCAGGAGACTGCAATGGTAAATGACCAGGAGCCAATATCTCACCATCTGATATGTCTTCAAAAGGAATACCTCTGCTTGACCCCAAAATCTTGCCACCCAATATGCTCGCATAGGAGCTGCACGAACGAGACGAAGAAAAGGACATGTTCGAGGTCAATAGTGGACTGTCATTTGAGATATTTGCAAATGAACTCCAAGAAATATCAACAGAGAAAGGTTTGTTTCCGTTCAACACCACCCCATTTGAACCATTTGCAAAGGAGCTGCTAGAAGGACCAGAAGGGAAGCACTGCACCTGGCAGCCCACCACTCGATACAGGAGCGTAGGACTTGCCAGAAGAGATGAATCTGCTGATATCCTGCACTGGCATAGGCACAACATCTTTGGGTAAGTTGACACTGTGGCCAACTAGTTCCATGTTTAACTGAGGAATGCCCAGGTTTTTCTAGGAGTTCATGACCTGAACTGACTCTGTGGGCAGCGAAGCTTGCGTTCCAATTGCAGATAAGGAATTCATCTTTGCAAAATGGTTGCTTGAGCTTGGAGAGCCAATGAAGGATGGGACATTCATGTTTCTCCACAGTGCTCCAGTTTCGTCGGCAAATGGATTAGAATTCCTCAGTGTGCCCTCGTTGAGCTTTCTGAGGTAGATTCTGTACTTCTGAAATCACAAAATAGACAAGTACATTTTGTTAACAAAAAAATGACACTAGAGCTTTGTGTGGGGCAGACACATGTTCTGGTTGAATTGTTGAAGTGTCAGACACACAAATTCCATTGACAAACACAATATTGAGTTTGAGTTGGAAATTGTGCAGAAACAAGTTCTATCCAAATATCTTTAAAAATAATATAGTGGATGGGAACACAAGCATAGTGATTGAGCATAAGAGTAGAACCAAACCTGCAGATGACTGGCAACATTCTCTCTAGTAAGGCCTTCCACATTAATGACTTCTAATATGTTCTTAGGAACAGCCCCTGCATTTATAGCAATAAAATATTTGCTAAGTGAAACAGATTTAACAGAAGAATTATTGATAGATAAAGCCATGAAATGTGAGAACTTACTGTCTATGCCAATCTGTTGGACAGCTTGCAGAAATTTCTGGTGTAGTTGGCCACACCACTAGACCCTTTGCTTCTTTTGGGTTGATGTGTTCTCGTTGTCCTCATCAGCAACATCCACAGCCTTTTTGTTTTTCCTTGAATACCTCTTGGTGTGGTTTGCTCTAACGTTCTCAACTTTATCACCATCCCCAGATCTAATGTTGTTCCGTGGATCAGTCTTACTGTTCTTCACCACATGTGTCCATATGCCCCTAAGTTGTTCGACACGTGCTGGCTTTACCATATAATCACAGGCTCCATGCTTTATCCCTTTCATTATAATCTGTGCCTCACTGTTTGCGGATAGCACTGCATGACATAAGGCAATATAAGTCAATTATGATATACAGAAATCAACAAGCTCAATAGACTAGACATTGAATGATCTAGTGGCCTTCATCTTCAGTTGACTAGGCACATTTTTCAAATTCCGTTTTCTTTAGGCATTACATGTGTCATTTACATTCATTTTTAAGCAAATATGTCATACACATAGTAAATGCAATTCTTTATCAGTTCCGATCCAAATTGTAGTAAAAAAGGTTAGATGAAATCTGAAATTTTGAATTTCTAAATGGTTCACTAATATGCTTCCTACTTTGCATTTACAACTTAGCCATAGGCTGATAGGCCACAACCTGTGGACAAGCTTCATGTCATGGGTAGTCAGCTGGGCCTATTGGGCTGGGTTCGGCAGTGTGGCCCATTAGTGTTAGGTTAATTAGAGATAAGGGGCAAGGGGGATTGTGGGAGGAGCGGGGATCGGAATGCAGGTGGCTGCAAAGATGGAAGGTGTTCATCCTTGCGATGTGGAATTTCCCTCGCATTAATTCCTGCCTTCAGTTACCCTGTGCTTCCACCACCAGACTTGTAGCTTTGCTCGTCGCTTGTGTCATTGTGTGCTGTGGCTCGCTTCAGACAGTTTCTTGATGGATGGAAAACCAGCCAAACCACCCTAGAATCGCCCAAGGTTTAAGCCCATGGGGCTTCTAGGTCTGCAGCTGGTTTGAATCATAGGGCAGTAATTTCTCCCTCTTAGATGCAAGAAAAATTAAGGAAAAGAAGAATATGGTTTAAACGATAAATCTACCCCAAGACCAATTCAACAAAGGAAAGGGTGCTTACTGCATCAGCAAAGTATATAACAACAATACAATTCCAAAAGAAAGGTACTCCCTCTAGTCACAAAAACATATCATTTTGGGGCAAGGTTTAGTCAAAGTTTAAAAACTACAAACATTATTAACTTTTAAATTAATGTGTTTTAAGATATATAAGTTATATGTATATTTGTGTTCGAAACACTTGCAAAGCCTAATGAATTTGAAGGATTTTAAGAAATATTCTAGAACTAGTTAGGGGGGCAAAGATACACATAGACCTTTTAGAAAGAAAGATACGCATAAAAACCGTGCAAAATCAAATGTGACATTTATTTTTGATCGAAGGATTTTTTTGGCGAAATAATTTACTTTTCGTCAATGAACCAACAGTAGTGCACAAAACTACAAATAACAAAAATTAATTACATATAGAGAAAACCGTAACATATGTAACTAAAACTAAAAACAATGAGAGGTCGACTTGGCTATGAACAAATGTAACACACACAAGTACAAAAAACAAACTTGGGCAAATGTGTTTTTGCCCTCGTTTTCACTTCTAACTGTGTAATTGCCCCTCCTTTTTAGAGTTTGCAGATTTGCCCTTATTTTGTGAAATCAAGTCTTCTGTTTGCCCCACTCGTTACCCTCTTACCTAGAGCAACTCCAAATGGGCCAGAATGACTCTAATACCCCTTATCTCTAATAGACCACAGCTTAGTTAATCCATCCATTCTCTTCTCCTACGGCCTTATCCTTACTAACAGGCCGCACGGGCTCTATTCGGGCGGATGAGCAGGGAAGGCAGCGTGACTGCCTGCGTGGGCGGCCAACCGGCAGCAAGGGTCTGCGCATGTGAGCAGCATGAGCGGACGGTGAGCTGCGTAGGCGGAGGCATGCTATCGGCGGCGAGGATCTAACGCGCGGGTGGGCAGTGGCACGACAGCAAGCTCTAGCGGGCGGCCTGCGCGTGGGGCACTGTTGGTTGCACAGGCAGGTGGCATGGCAGCAAGCTCCGGCGGGCGGCAACTCTGACAATGGTGGAGGAATTGCTTCCTTGAGAGATATGTAAAAGACTAATGGATTGTAGTGTCAAATTCATACCAAGGGAAAATATGTCTCCGTACACTCCTACACACACTGTTAGTCATAGTTGACAGAATGGCCAGTGCAAACATTCAGATTCAAAAACTAGGGGGAAATATGCAAAGTACAAAAAAGAGGGACAAACGAGCAGTTAGAGCTCAAAACTCTCGGAGCTGCTTGGCGGATGGTTTCTGCAGCTGATAAGCCGGCTGAAACTGATTTGTTGTGAGAGAAAAACACTATTCAATGGCTGATAAGCCAGACTGATAAGTTCAAGCGAATGTGTCGTAACGCATGAAACTAAAAACAATATCATTAAGAGGTCAATCAACACCATCTAGCGCTTATGAACAAACAGTAATGGTCTCCTCTTAATGAAACCCGTGTCAATGGACACATTCTCGAAAAAAACAGTAACGAACACCAAAAATGGACAAAATTTTAGTTTCCATGCAATGCTTACAAACAAACTATAAGTGTGAAGCTACCAATGACAAAAATAAGTAGCCAGCTCCACTGTACTTAGCACTTAGGAACTTACGGTAACATAACAAACTAGAACACAAACAGTAGCGCAGTTATTAGCTTGATTGTATCTGAACACATACACCCCCAGAATAAAGACTTATGATTGGCATATGTACTCCCTCCATACTGATAATTCAAGTCGTTTTAGACAAGGCTTGAGTCAAACATTTTGGGAATATAAATCATGAATAACTTTTTTGTTGTTGAGTTTGGAAATGTGAAAACCATATGAATAGATTTGTCTTGAAAAGTACTTTCATAAAAATATACATATATCGCTTTCCAATAAATATTTTTATAAAAATAAGAAGTCAAAATTATATTTTGGAGACCGTGTCGCTATCCAAAATGACTTAAATTACCAGTACGGACTACGGAGGGAGTACCATTTATTGATATCCTACCCAAACATTCATAACCAACAGCTCTACCAGATATCGCGTGCCAACAGAGTTATAAGCAATCCATTCAATGCATCTATCCAGAACAACATCCAAAAATGGTAGTACTACAAATTCTCATGATTGCTATTCTCTGCAGTCTGCACAATCAGAAGAATGCCATGCATAAAAATGAGGAAAATGAGTTTGAGCAAGGGCTTTACTGATGACTGGGAGATCCATCTCCAGGCCGATGAGCTCAAGGAGCTTGAAGCCGTCCATTTTGGGCATGTAGACGTCGGTGATCACCAGGTCGAACTGGTTCTCGTCCTTCCTCTCCCCGAGCATGTCCAGCGCCATCTGGGCGTCCATCACCATTGTCACTGCGTGCCACCACCAGAATTCCAACCGTAAAAACGAAATCACCCCGAACAAAAAAAAATTCCAACCGTAAAAACAAAATCACCCCGAACAAAAAAGATTCATCGTCTGGCCTAAAATAGTATCACAACGGAATCGGGGAAATAGGGGCGGCTAAGAAGGCAAGAACACACACCGTTGTAGTTGCAATACTTCAGCTGCCTCTCTAGGACCTTGAGGCAGACGCGGTCGTCGTCGACGGCGAGCACGCGCAGCCCCGCTGGGAAAGTGTCCGCGGCCATCTCTTCCCCTGTACCGAAAACGTACACGATCACTTCCAAGAAAGCAACCGCCGACCACCAAATCCCCGCAAGGAACCCGAGATGACTGGAACTTTCTTACCTGCTGCAGTGTCTTCCGTCCGAGAAACTCCGGCGAGCAACAGAGACACGAAAAAGCGAAGTAAGCGAGGCGATTTCCGGGTGACGAGCAGTGCGGGAGACTTGCGATGTGGAATTTCCATCTCGGAAGGCGGATTTATAGCAGGGGCAAGGGGGATTGGGGGAGGAGCGGGGATGGGAATGCAGGCGGCTGCAAAGATGGAAGGTGTTCATCCTTGCGATGTGGAATTTCCCTAGCATTAATTCCTGCCTTCAGTTACCCTCTGCTTCCACCACCAAACTTGCTGGCTTGTTCGTCGCTTTTGTGCTGTGGCTAGCCTCAGTTTCTTGATGGATGGAAAACCAGCCAAACCTCCCTAGAATCGCCCACGGTTTAAGCCCATGGAGCTTCTAGATCTGCTGCAGCCGGACTCACCCATCTTCGCCGCCGGTCACAACGGAGGAGCCTCCCGAGACGTGGATTCGCTGGCCATGGCGTAGGCGACGCAATTGGAGACCTCCGACCTGCTTGCACGAGAGTCTCCATCCCCACCTATCTATCGGCCACCCAATTTGATTTCTGTTGTTGCATCGGCTGCGTGGAGGTGCCGGCGAGGGAGGCGAGGCGAGCGGGTATGGCAAGCGCTGCTGACCTGCTGATAGCAACGTGGTCCACGCCGGTCAAAACGCATATCTTCTAGCTCGTTTATTTTTATTTTATTTTATTATTATTATATGTAACAGGAAATTAAATATATTTATATAAATATAATAAGACTCCAACAGAGTGGTTGAAACTTTGTTTTTCCATAAAAAGCTTCCTTTCATCTTAAAAAATACCTACGGAAAAAATCTGAATAAAAGCTATAGATTGTTCATCTAATTCATCTTTTTTTTAACTGGGATTACTCAGCGGTCATCTCTATGTCAATATTTTTGCAAAAAAGACCCTGGTGATCCTGGAGATGTTGTCCTCGTCGTCTCATGAGACGACGGGAGCAGCTCATGCTCCCAGGCGAGCCCAATGGAGAAAGTAAGCGTTGTACGCCCCGACGACATAGGCTAGGATCTAGCTGTGGCACGCACGGATTGTTGTTGTATGGCGCTAAAATCATGCATCTTCAACGGCTAAGTTCATCGCCGGCTATCGCGGGCGGCACGCTGGTGAGCTCCACACCGGCGGCCGCAAGTTGCGCGAGGACGAGCCCTGCCATGGCCGCCGCGAGTTGCATGGGGGCGAGCTTCGCCATGGCCACCCCACTACGCCCCTAGGGTAGCTCTGCCCATGACAACAATGGCATACTATACACATGCTCACAACAAGTGAGTAAATGTGATTCCAAAAGATAGGGTTTTTTGAAGTTGAGACTGGATATGCATTGCTAGAAATAAGAAACTATAATAGGGTTGCCATCCATACACGGTAAATATTTGGAAATAAAGAGATTCAATGCTCTTCTAGCATCAATATGTAGAGGAAGTAGAAAACTCTCTTATACTTCATCATGGTCGATTAATTAGCATGTAACCGATGCATGGTGAACAACCGGTCTTGAGCTAAATGGTTGTTTATCCCACTTTTTGGCTAACAATGGGTAGCAGGTGTCTAGCATTTAAATATTTAGGTGAAATATGTTTTTTCCTTTAGAAAATGTTAGAACCATATAAGTTTTCTTCTGAGGGAAGATAATCTCCAAGCATAAAGTAGAAATAAGCATACAAAATGTCAAAAATAGAGCAACAAGGAATGGTCAAAATTAAATCTTGAAAAAGAATAGAAATTAATAAGTAAATATAGATGTGTAGAGGACTAAGATAGATGGTAGCAACAACTCGTAATCTTTTCCCAACATTGATATCACAAAAGGTTTGTTTGGTTAGTCTCTTTGTCCTATTATATTTCATAGTAAAATTGTCTACAGTTTCTTATGTTTGTATTTCAAAATTAAGAAAATTCTATATATTATAAACACTAGAAATTAAGTTTATGGAATGAATAAGATATTATATTCAAAGGTTAATAATCACAACAAGCCATAAAATAGAGGAACAAGAGTTGCAGTCAAATTTGCATCTTAAGAAAACAACGAAGAGAAAAAACATTTAATGGAAAAGTACAAACAAAGTTTGTAGCAGCAACTAACAAACTTTGTTGAATAATGTTATCACTAGAATTTATTAGTGACTCTTTTGTCCTTTTCTTATTTCTCATCCAATTAAGATTATATTCCATTGCCGCCAAATAAAAAGGCTTTACTCTTTTTATGTTCATGGGTTGTATAGTACAAATTTGACCACCAATTCCTATTAGAATATATTATTTATAAAATCCTATAAATTATATGATTGTGAAACTACTTCTTAAGATGAATCTACACAATAACAACATTAGAAATATCATATCTTCTTTCACGAGAATCTCCATCCGCACGATCCATCACCCTTCTAGATTTGTTTTCGATTTGTGCTTTTGATAAGTCAAGGTGCCACTAAGGGAGGCAAGGGGATCATGGTATGGGCATATGGGAAGCAAAGACCTGTTGAGAACACTGTGGTCTAGGCTAGTCAAATTATGTATCTTTTGGTTTCTTTTGCTCCTTTTCTACTAGTTTCTAGCTCATTTATTATGTGAACAGGAAAACTAAGTATATTTATAAATAATGAGAATCCAATGGAATGGTTTTGATCCCAATCTAGAGAGGATTCAAAGAAAGTTGTGAACTTATTTTTTTCCTATTTGAATGCCTAGAGAGTCCATTGATGTTGTTTTGATGTAATGACGAATCATGCCTTTTCAGACCATGAGAAAAAACACATATGGGTAGGAGTTGTGATTGTTGAGTTCATCTTCGACACCTAACATTTCAAACTTCTATACCCATTGTGGAATGAGATAACATTTAGCTTTTTTCAACAACAAATGGTTATTGGATGAGCTAGATGGAGTCAGTAATGCAACCCATGTTGGACAGCTCAAAGATACAAATCGGTTGATTGAATGTTCTCAAGGCAATAAGGAATGAGATAGTCCTATCCTATTCAGAACTAGCTAGGCAACATATGGTGTGATTTGTTGCTTGCATGAGTCTTAGGCTATACTATACCTTATTCAACACAAACTACGATTGTATACACATATGCAATGTCTTAGTTGGTTATCTGGCATAGGCAAGATGCTTTTAGTAACATTGTGTTAGGTTACTTACGTTGTGTTCATCTACATGTTCTATTAGAGGCCTAATGTTATACTATAGGTAGGGGGAGGTGAGAAGATTTTATTTTTGTGTGCCCATCGGCTTATGCAAATTTGCATTGCCTAGTATGACCAAACTAGACAATGTTGTATTAGGCCCGCTTTCAGCACTATACAGGCCCGCATAAGAGCCTATGTGGATAACAAAGCATGGGTAAATTGCGTTGCACAAGACTAGATACAAACTAATGCGGGCAACCAAAAAGACCCATAATTAAGGTCCATGATCTGCTCAATTTTTTCAATGGAGATAAGTATGGTAATGCCTACCTATCGTTTTGGTAAAATATTTATCATGTACTATTGATCAAAGACGACATGGGGATTACCGCGACAAGTATCTACAACTTTCTCCAATTTCAATTCTAGAAGTTGTTGCATAGAGAACATCTTCCCGATGAAAAATTATTTCTACTAATCTTAAGAGTGACGGACAGCAAACAAGTCTGCACCTTGATGGAGTTTAGTGTCCCCCTAGTGTAGATGTGTATAGTGTGGTTTTTTGTTCATATTTTGTAAATATGAATCATTTTAGCACAATACTAAGATGATACAACCAAATAGCAACTCTAACTCTATTCTATCATAAGAAACTGGGCAAACGTGATTTCAATGAATAGGGTTTCAAAGTTGAGAGTAGATATGCATTGGTTAACATAAGACATCACAAAAGAGGACACATATGTGCAAGGAAAGAGATAGCAGTTTTTTTTCTAACATTGACATCCAAAAACTATACAAGTTAGTACTACTCACCATTTAGCACAAAGTAATGAAGAAATATGAATGTGTTTAGCTCAGACATACTCTTGATTTCATTGCAGAATTGGTATGCAACGATGTGACCTAACCTTGAACTAATAAGCCACCCAAGTTTGAAGTAAAAACTCTAAAAAATTACATTTGAATGAGAGGATATCTGTAGCACATAGAGACCTCTTTAATATAATGACAATGTATGTGATTAACTCTTGTTTTGTTTTTGTTTAGGAGAAACTCTTCCAACAAAAATAGTAGAATGGACTACCATAATCCAGTAAGTTTTTTAATATAACTTAGGGGATATCTGTTTGTGTTGAAGGTTTTGTTCTTTTGTCTAAAAAATATTTTTCTAGCTGTTGGCTTTTGCTATTATATTTTTTAATAAATATTTAGCTTCTTAGTATACCAAGCCAGAAAAGCATCTCTCAACCAACTTTTCATCTTTATAGTTCATGTCCTCAAAAGCCAGGTTTTCAAATGCTAGCTCAATAGTTCATTATGTTTTCTAAGAAACACCAACAACTTTAAACATTGTATTATACAAATCTTATTCTCAAAGGTGCTAATCTCAAAACACAACAATAGAAACAATCATACAAGGTCACATAAAAAGAAAAATAGAAGTAATGGACAAATTTGCATGCGGAAAACTATAAGAAGTAACAAACGAATAAATAAGTCAAGAAGGAAAAAAAGATTGTATGGCAGCAAACTCATAGGATTTTTGAAACCACAAAATTTAGTTATGATTGATGAACTTTCTAGGTTACACATGGATCAAAGACAAGGTGTAGTGATAAGAGAACACACCCTCAGTACGTACATAATCGAAGGCATAGATGCGGTTTTCAATATTTTCCTTGGGTGGGAATGAGAAAAGCTTCTCCACCTAGAATTGGGTGTGGAAGGAGTAGTTGGTACTTTCCACTCTTGGGCCAAAATAACTATTTTTGTTTTTATAAATTTGCATTCGTCATATTTGCAAATATAGTCTTACACAACCAATTGGTTCAACGGTATATGGTAACCACCGTCCTAGTTGGCAGTATATAAGATAATGCCAGATGAAACCGTTGTAAGGTGGCAGGATTCACCATTAAGGCAGCTGGTCTTCCAAATGTTAGCTTACACGGCAGTAAGTTCTTGTTGTTGATCCAAATGATGATAAGGTATGCCCCATAAAATGTTGCTAGGTCATCTGGCGGAAAGCTATCGACACTCGTGGTCAGGTGCTTGCCGCCAAATAAATTGGCAGTAACCTCCTCCACCTAGCCAGCACACAACACACCCCCTTCCCTATATATACAAGGGTCAAAATTGACCCAAAATCTTATTTAGATTTTGGAAAAAGAGAAGAGGAGGGGGAGAGAAGTAAAGAAGAGAGGAGGGATGAGGAGGGAACTGGAGTAGTGATGTCGAAATCATATTTCGATTGAGATACATTATGCTAACCTATATTTCATATTTTTAGTTTCTAGATTTAGTTTAGAAGTAGCGGCTATAGTATTTGTAGGCTGCAATTAGTTTTAGATTTTAGAAAAAAAAACAAATGTTATAACTAGTATATGTAGGTATTAGTTATTTTTAGATTTAGTTTAGTTAGTTTTAACTTGCATGTTTTGTTGTACTTTTATTTTAGGTTTTACATTACTTTATGATTCAGTTTTAGTTTTTTTAGTTTTAATTTTTTACTATTATTTTAGTTTTAAAATTACTTTAGGTTTTAGATTTAGTTTAGTTAGTGACTGTATAGACTTTTGTATTTGCCTAGCTATTTAGGTTTTACATTACTTCTTTTAGTACTATTAACTAGTTTATTAGGTTGCATTAGTTTAGGATTTAGCTTAACCATTAGACCTAGGATTAAGTTCGACCATTAGGCCTAGAGTTTAGTTACATTAGTGTTCGTCCTATTATTTAGGATAAATAAATATTTGAATAGTTTGTTTTCATTGTTAAAGTTCAATTGAAGAAAACTAGTACAAGAGTAGTATGTTGTATAGTGTATACATTACATTTTATCCGCTAAAGTTGTCTGCAAATTAGTAAGAGCTGCCTTAGTGGTAGTTAGATTTTGTATGTAGGCAACTAATAGCTAGAGTATTTGGTGAACTCTGAGTAGGCATGTCAGATCAATTAGCACTAGTAGAAAATTGAACTCTAGTTGAAAAAGCCTTTTAGTCCCGATTTTCCAATCGAGACTTGGAATCTGGGACTAAATGGCATTAACCTTTAGCCCCGGTTGCCTTAAACCCGGACTAAAGGTCCTCTGAGGCTAAAAAACTAATGCATCCCACCCCTGTGCCTCATGAGATTCAAACCCAAGACCCCATGCATTCTCTCGCGCGTACCTTTCCACCCCACCTACACAACACATGTGACTTTGGATGGAATGCTTTCCTTTTGAATTAACTCGTCAGAGGACCTTTGGTCCGAGTTGGTGACACCATCTAGAACTAAAGAGTCCTTTAGTTCAGGTTGGTAACACCAACCGAGACTAAATGGTCTACATTATTAGTCCGGGTTGGTGTTTTCAACCAGGAGTAAAGGGTCAAGGCTCTTTAGTCTGGGTTGGTAACAACAACCGGGACTAATGTAGACCCGGGACTAAAGGTCCTTTCGACGCCCAAGAAACTTGGACCTTAGACTAATGCTCACATTAGTCTCAGGCCCAGTTCTAGCCAAGACTAATATGCTGAACCGAAAGTTTGTTCTCTACTAATGTAGATTTTTAGATGTTTTATTGCCCTAGAGAGGTTTGTTATGGTCCTATAGAGATATATTTGTCATGATTTAAGTCACAGATGAGGTGTCCCTTGTGCTAGAGACATGAACTTTACGTCAATTCACAACTAGTTGTTTAAGGCATTTAAGCTAGATCCTGAACGACATGAAATGTGAATCATGGCTATAACTTCCCGGCATGTAGATGTTGTTTTTTTGGGAGCTCCTACCACTACAAAACACCTATGACTTGGCTAGAGGTAGTATGTGTGCAGTACAACTGAGTGTAGTTTCCTGTTAATGTTGTTTGTGTAGGTATTCATGAAGGTGGGTAACAATAGTGGAATCCATGGTGTCGAGGAAGGTGAAATTCAAATCAGCGTGGAAGATGAGGATAATAAGGAGCATGATGAGGATGACGAGGATGGTCAAATTGGAGGACATAATAAAATAGGTACATTGTTTGCATCCATTAGTGAGGTTGACAAGGACAAAAAGGTCCTTGAGTTAATCCAGCAAATGTAGCATGAGAATGAAGAAACTTTCTAGCAATGGCAGAAGATGACTCCGATGAATATGACAACAATGATGTTGATCCCGATCCTAAACCATGAAATTAGATGGGTATGACTACTTTGCCATAATTGGCAACGAAGAGGAGGCTGAGCCTTGGGAATATAGGGAAAATAAGGTATGTGTCAGTGCACTTTACCCTAGAAGTGTCGCAATAAAGGAAGACATGCAATTTTGGTCGATTATTATATCCTTCAATAGGCAATTCTAGGTAGAAAATAGTTCCCTTACTGTTTATGGTGTCAAGTGCGTGCAACATGGCTGCCGTGCACGCATGCATTCAATGGTAAATGGACTTGTTATTACTAGAAGGTGTCTAAAGTCAAGGAGCACGCATGTCAGCTTCATCAATTTTCCCACAAGCACCACAACCTCACATGTGCCTTCGTTATAGATTTCATGTATATGCAGGAGCTCGTATTATTCAAATGGGTATTCACAGTATTCCTTGTTGGGGTGTGACTAGGGCTGCCATTGCAGTAGCTGAAGGCCGAGACTTGTGACATATGTGATGCTATTCTCTACTGTGTCAAGCAGTGGCGGAGCTTGGGCATGAAACGAGAAGGGGCCAATATTGATAAGGGGGCAGATTAGTATTTTATTATGACTTAAAGTGGTGAAATTAAAATTTTCATTATCAATTTCTCTAGCTTAGGGGACCATGGCCCACTATAGCCATAACTAAGCTCCGCCACCGTGTTCAAGGCCTTGCGTATTCCTTGTTATCCTTATATTTTATTTTATGTTTTTCTAATTCATACCTTGCTATGTACTTATCTTTCATAAATAACAAGTTCTCTTTAATCTTTTATGTGTGCCCATCACTAAAAACAACTGCTATTAGACCCATCCAATCATTGAAAAGGCTAAAATTTAATATTTATTTGTACAGTCCAATTTTTTAAAAGCTTAATCTGCACCATTCTTTTGTCTAGTCCAATCTCTAAAAGTCTCTAGCCTACAACATTTATTAGTCCAGTCTAATATCTAAAAAATCCTAACTCCTGTAACACTTATTTGTCCATGCTAGAAAGCAAAATGGTTACCCATGCTGGCCTCTCCATGCACTGGTCGATTGAACCACAATAATCCGCGTCTATCCATCTAGTGCATTTGAGCACACATCTCCTCTACACCAAATCTCACTTCTCAACACCAATGTCACATGGAAGTCTGACCCCTTCAGAGTGTCGCCTTGGCATGGGGGCCTAAAATGTCGTTGTACCTAGCATGTGTTGTTGAACACATGGGCAAAGCATAGGGCACGACACAAATACGACCGGCAGTTCTTCAAGGGTAGAGATCTTGATGACAACTTCAAGGTTTCACTTTTGCTTCCATAACTTGTTTTCCTCATGGGAATTACCCCATTGTGACCTCTCCTTCTAAGCATAGGCTTGCATTCAAATTGGTGGATCCGGCAATGCCAGCATGGCCACAAGGATTTGAACAAGATGTGGAAAACAGAGGAATATTATGTTAGGATGGATCAACAACGTGAAGTACAACAGCAAATGCAGGCTGAGCAAGGGCATCGTGTTCGAATTGAATAGATCTGTTTGAAGGAGAAGAAAGATGAGCTGCAAAGGAGGAGGGAGCACTCAGGTGCATGGGAGGCAACCATCAAGCATCGAGAGGAGGAACTTCAAACTCGTTGCATCACTCAACTTCCAAAGCGCCAGGAAGAAACACCCTAGAGTCATCTTCATGCATAGTCAAAAAGAATAAAAAAATACCCTCACTTCACTTGAAAGACTAAATGTAATAATAGATACAACAGCTTAAATTAATTCCATAAGGCATGTTAGGTTTAGATGGGCTCTTTACCATATTAATCTCGAGTTCCGCACATGCAATTGCAAAACGTGTTGTGTTTAATTTCATGTAAAACATTGGGCAAACGTCATGTTAGTGTTTGTTGAGATATTTTATTAATCATTTCATAATGGCACTTTAGTCTGTTCACTGCTCATTATGTGTTGTGAATACATTGCTACCAAAAACTTATAATATATTAAAATTGATTACTTCTCTCAATCCAAAAAAATGAAGAGGATTTGTCTCTATATTTCATTCAATTTGCTTGCCGAATACAAACTATGCCATAATAATTACATACTATGGAACACCTATATATTTTTTGGAACAAGTGGAATAGGTTTTTTATGAGAGGTCACCGGGGGATGATAGTCCCCACCTGAATATTTTTCCACTGATTCCAGCAAAGCCGGTAATGGAGGGTGCAGAGCACCTTACAAGGGTGACCTTTAAAGGTCCAAGAAGTACATGACATAGTGGGAGAAGAGAGTTACAACAACATCAACAAAACAACAACAACACAACAATATGCGCAAGTAACCTACTACCCAAAACATGTACTATGACCACCAAGTTCCTGACTGGTGCCACCATTGGATGGCAGACACCGAAGAGCCCTATTCCACGAGCAGTTGTAAAGTATTAAGTCGAGTCCAACAGATGACAACCATGTGGTTATAAGGCACTAACTCAGAATCAACAGACGATAGCTGAGAGTTGCATCACCTATAAGGAGTGTTTGGGATCCAACCGACACCCACCTAACACCCTTTGGGGGGAGGAAGCCTCAAAGGAGAGAGGACCATCGATAGGAGAACAAGAAGATCCAAGAGAGAGGGGATCATGGTCCCACAACCCAGCATAAGATGAGACGAAGCACTCTAGTGACCTAGAGGATGATGGAGGAGCCATTGAAGATGACACAAGCCAACAACCAGTGTGCGCAAAAGCAAGGAGTAGGAGGGTAATTAAACCAGAGCGGGGAGAAGTGGATAGGCAGTCAGGAAGAGCTCAGAGTGGCGTCGAGACATGGATGGTTGTAGGTGTGCTTTAACGACGCCTTCAACAAGGAAAGTGACGTCTACATATGCCACCGTCGTAGGCAAAATCTAGGAAGGGCTTTCACCCCAAGACATGCTCCATCGAGCGGGTAGCAATAGTAGAATCTTCAACAATGCCTCCAAGGAGGGGTATGACGCCAGATGCGCCAGCATTGCCGGCCCAGTGCAAAACCGGATAAGGATTTCGCCTAGATTCCATACAACCGAGTCAAGTCCTCACCATGGGACGCGACATGCTGAGCTTGGCCACCACCAGCAGATCCCGCAACACAATAGCTGTGATTGGCAGTCCCGGCAGCACGACGTCCAGGCAGTGCGCAAACAATAACTGCACTTAGGCGCTGAGTGCGATGGTGTCTGGGGGCGGCACCCAGGGCTGCATCGCGCACGTTCGCCCGTCGCTTGGGCCGGAGCGACACCATGGCGCGGGAAGCGTCTGGTCTAGCGGCGGCGTCATGGAGCATGCTTTGGACGAGTGCATTGACCTCGGCGTGTTGTCCGACGGCGCAAGCGGCGAGCCAGGACGATGAGAAGAGCTCCACGACAAGGAACTGATGGATGTACCCGAGCCTCTCCCCAGCTAGGAGCCGTGGCCTCTAGGTAGTGGTTGACGACACAACAATGTACATGAGGTCATGGTCATGCACGAACCACGCGCGCATGGCCTCCACGACCATTAGGAACTCCTCCACAGGTAGCGCGGCGCCGCGCAGCACGGCCGCAGCGTGGCCATGGTCGGTGCCCACCTCATGGTAGAAGTAGTGCGCCACGGTGTGGGTCAAGCTGTAGGGGGTCCCACCCTGCAACCAGCTGCAACCAGCCCACCGTTGCCCATGCCGCGGTGAAGCTCGCCTGGGACAACGCTACTGCTGCATCGCTGGAGCCGTAGCAGGTTGCGATGGCCTACACGAACGTGCAAGCCACAGATCCGGCTATGGTAGTGGCCTGGCCGTGTGCCTCCGCGGCATGAGGGCCACACCGTGCTCATACACCCATCGACCGACGCGCCCATTCATCCATAGCACGCCATGCCCACTGGCCCTGGTGGTGCTGGATCTGGGGTGGGGTCGCCGGTTCCGGGCTAAGGACTCGGATTCGGCGCTTTTTGCTCGCCGCCGGCCATCCAGGCTACCGAAAAAACTCGAATGGGGAAGAGGAGAGGGGGAGAGGAGGAGGAGGTAGAAGCTGCTGCGGAGTGGCCTTTTTGGGCGCCGCAGCGGGCCGCCATCACTACTAGCCGGAGAGCGGCGGCGGTGGCGGCCAGGGAAGCCGACGCGGCTAGGGGCTCCCGGCGGTGGCGACTGGGTCGCCCTCTGAGTCGCCTGTACAGACGATGTGGGGGTGGGGTGGGGAGGGATGTGGGGGCCTTCACTTTGTATACACAAGTGGAATAGGTAGGAGAGAAGCAGGGGCAAAGCCATGATAAATGGCAACAGGTCAGTACTTACATGAGTAACTTATTGGCTGCGTAATAAAATACCCTGTGTATCATCAAACTGATAAAATAACAACTAGATATTATTAAAAAAACTTTGACAACATTAGTTACCTCACATCGTTAATTGGAATTATGGCTAGAAATCCTTATTGTACGAAGTTTATGATACAATCATTCATAAATCCATCCCAGATACAATTTCTCAGTATTGTTTTTCACAATTTTAATTGATGAAAAGCACCTCTCCACTGATGCAGTGGAAATAAAGAACTAGTAATAGCTTGAGAAGACGATAAACTAGGTGGTGGCTTACAAGGACCTCTAGTCAAATGCTTTCACCTTATGTCATCTTGTAGCTTTTTGCTATGTAATATGGTATTATTCTTCTATCTGCTGGATCATATGGAAGCTCATCGAAATTTACGTCTTATCGTGAGATCCACGAAGTGCGCTAAATAGTATGATTAGTGTTTGATGTAGTGCCATTGCCATCTCTTTTTGTTCTTGAAGTGTCTCCATCATTATTCTCATTATCACAGGCTGCTGTTGTTAATTTTCTTACTTTGGTTTCCTATCAAATTAGTCACATAATAAAAAAAACTAAAGTAGATATAATTACTAATGTGCAAGCAGCCATGCCCATGCGTATACTGTTAAAAGTCACTACTGAAATGCAACTACACAAGCTGTACTAAATAAAGTAGATAGATACCTGAGACCTGACATCTTGACGGATTGAAAGAGCGCGTCTTTGCTGGAAGGCAAATGTCCTATCTCCTTTATTTATTCAAATCGTATAGCTGAAAAAGATAAAAACTCCAAGGCCTCACAATTTACACTTGATTGATAATTACCAACTACAAAATTGGGTATTTGGGGTACCTGAGTCCTGGACAGCAGATGGGCAGAGAGCTTCTCGCCGGCGGCCACTGGCAAGTCGTCGCGAATGAAGGAGCGGCCCCTGGGTGCCGGCACCGCCGGGAGGATATGCAATTGCAATGCGAGAACAACCAAGATTGGAAGATGAAGCGGTGAGTGACCAGGCTGTGCGGAGGCCGGAGGAAACGTTTGATCTTCCGAGCTGCTGCGTGAGAGCGTGTACATTATTATTAAATTATTTGCTAGCATTCACAGATTCATGCAATCATATTCCGTGAATTAGCCTGGGCCATTGGGTGGGCTACTGGGCCTATCCTTGCTCCTTGCAAACAAGAAGAGTGCTTTCTGTGGCCTACGAATCTCAATCGGTGGATTGGCAGTTTGGCATTGGATGGACTACATTGATGCCGCCATGGATTCCAGTCCGCTGGGGTCACACATAATTTTTACCGGGGTCTAAGCTGCCCAAAAATCGCTGGGTCTTAGGTGACCATAAAATCGTCGGTGTCGGCCAACCCCAACGGTTCGACGTAGCTTCACCCCTGCTCCGTGCCTTGGCGGCTCACTACCTGACTCTCTTTGCGCTCTGGCACTAGTTCTACAATCTCTTGATGGTGAAATGGAAGTAGGAAGGCTTGTTTCAGGGCATGTTTTGATCTACTCGTTCCATTCTTCTTTTATAAAAAAAACTTTACATGACACGGTCCCTTGCACTTTATTTCCTAGAAATAAATCTAACGAGACCTTTTCTCTAACAATGTGACATGATCTCCCAAATTACACTTTGACCATTTATTTATACTATATTGTTATACTTATAAACTTGTGATAATTGGATAGTATATATAATTACAAATCTAATCATATCAAGTCTGTATTATAATAATTAAAAATTGTTAGCCAAATTGTTGGGTCAAAGATTTTAAAGTTTATATCTTGATATATGTGTGCTTATAAAAGAGAATGGAGGGAGCATGAACTAAATTTTAATCACTATAAGTTTAGTTCTAGGCAATCTAAACGGGTGGATTAATTTGTTGTCTGGTCCAACTAATTATTAGTCCATCTTAGTAGTTTATGTATTCAAACAACTTAAAAACTAAACCTTTTTTCTTTGAAAGGAAGACTGAAGCAGAGCTCCGAAATTCACTCCACACCTAATATTTCTCTAATACCAAAAAATTCACTCCCACGGGGAGTTAAACCCAAGACCGGAGGATTGCTTCTAGAGACACCTAACCAACTTAGCTAGAGGCATATTTGCAGCATAGATCTAAACTTGACTCACCTAAATTTGATTACCTAAACTTTAGTTAGACTAACAGCTAGTCTAGGTGATCAAACAGGCTGTTAAGAAAAGGAAATACTCCTACAGGACTAACAAGTGGTAGCATCAGAATTCAGTCACTTGGGCATCAATATCGTTTCAGTAAAACTTACTTGTAGGTATACCTGCAAATGGCGCGGTGCGGTGCGCACCCCATCACAACCCTCCGCTCCGTTAGTATCTACCAAAACCTTTATTACCGTATACCAAAACGCAACCCTCATCGAGCCACGTCGCCTCCTTGGCTGCGTCTCCTTTCCCGTTCAACCTGCCCACGCGCAGGACCGCCTCCTGCCCGACCTGACCTCCCGTGAGGGGGAAAAAGGGAGAAAAACACGAAAAAAATGGAAATGCTTGGCTACAGTCGTCTGACGCGTGTGTTTTATTCCGGACGGACGTGGCTTCCTCTCCTCCACTCACTCCCTCATCTCTTTATCCTTCATCTGCTCGCGTTGTGTCCCTATTCTCGTCCTCTTCGCCACGGAGCGCCCGAGACGCTTGCCGCCGCTCCCTCTCTTGCCGCTCGCGGCGCCGCCCGCCCGAGCCGTGCGCCCCCGCTCGGCTCATCGTTGCTGCCCCCGCCTACGCACCCTCCTCCTCCTTCATCCTCTCCCACCTTAGCTGCTCCTCCCCACAACCAAGCGCCATGGTTACCTCCCCGCCGCCGCCGGCGGCCTCATGCCCTCACCACGGCGGCGCCCTCCATCCACCCCGGCGGAGCTCGAGCCCGACATGCCTCCTCCACCCAGGGCGCCCTCTCCCAACCTCAGCTGCGGCCATGGTGCCCTTCCCATGGTGGATCCACGGAGCAGCGGCTTCCCCGTGGTGGATCCGTGGAGCACGATGCAGATCCAGCGGTGTGGTGGTCTCCTCCACCCATCAGGCAACGGCGGCCGATCCCCTATCCATGGAGGCGGCTCGATCTGCACCCCGACAGCACCCCCAACCCCTGTGTTTTTGCGGTGTTGCAACAGTCTATTCTGAGATGTTGCAACATGTGTTTCTGTTTGTTGCAACTATCGATTTTTGAGATGTTGCAGTAGTAGTTTTACAATGTTCCAGTAGTAGTGCTTAAAATGTTGCAATAGTTTTTTTTCGTTTGTTGCAGCAGATTTCCTCTGATGTTGCAGTAGTAGTGCTTAGATGTTGCAATAGCTTTTTTTCGTTGTTGCAGTAGATTTCCCCCGATGTTGCAGTAGTAGTGCTTGAGATGTTGCAATAGCTTTCTTTGGTTGTTGCAGCAGGTTTCCCCCGATGTTGCAGTGGATGTTTTTGATTGTTGCAACAAACATTTTTTTGATGTTGCAGTTCATATCTTTGTTTGTTGCATTAGATGTTCTTTCGATGTTGCAATAGCTTTTTTCGTTTATTGCAGCAGTTTTTTTTGTTTGTTGCATTAGATGTTCTTTCGATGTTGCAATAGCTTCCCCCTGTTGTTGCAGCTGGTGGGCGGGCTGGCAGCGGGGCGGAGGTGCTAGGGGTCGGCGAGGGTTGGGGGCGGGCGGATCTGTGCGCGTGGGGGCGGGTGGGGGAGTGGAGGAAGGGTGAGTGCTTGAGCGGGGAGTGGGCGGGCGGTTTTCCTTCTTTTCTGTTTGCAGGGGGTACCGTCCGCCCTTTCTTCTTTTCTGTTTTACCTGCAGGGGTACCGTCCGATGGATTTTATCCATCAGACGTCCGGGCACAGGCACTTGCGAATAAAAAAACGACTCCTGCCCGAGCTTGACCCGTGGTTCGAACCTCATGTGCTGGCGTTGCTATCATACTGTACGTCTACAGCTTTGTGCTATTGTGGCCTTTCGAGGGCCAAATTACACAATACGTTTTTTGAACGAAAAAATTACACAATACGTTTACAACAACTGAAATGAGCCTACAGCCAAATAACTGATGAACCAAATTGCCTTGAACACAGAGTGCTAATCAAAAGCGATTGAAATTCTGATTTGGTTATTGCATTACACCAACTGGATCAGTACCTTACATACTATTATAATGGTAAGCTTCAGAGCCAAAACTCCAGTTCAGTACCTTTACATACAGACGACAGCCAAAGATTTTACAGTCACGCCAATTGCTTCCAGCTTGACACTGGTACAGGTATCGTTTTCTAGGTTGAATGCTGGTTAATTACTTCTAGAAATGCTAATAAAACCCAAACTAAAGCTAGCTCATAAAAACATCAATTTGCACTCCTTTAATCCTGGTGCATTACCCAAAATAAAATATTCCTAGAAATCACTCTGAACCTGTAACACCTGCAAACATCATAAAAATGTCATTTAGCCCAACAACACCCAAACTGGGATCACAGTGAGAAAAATCCATCATCACAACCAGAGTATTAGATATGTGGCTCCTGGCTCTTAAATCCTAGACCGAATTTCTGGAACTCCACTCTTTGAAAGAGGATTATGAGTAGGTTCTCTTGAAAAATGCATCAGAATGGTCCTCCAAAGTCCAAACTAGAAAATGAATAGTTCAGTGCAAACATGCCAGGTAGCTGAAACAATGACAGTTAGTAATAATTCCATATGATTGCAGATGAGCAGAACAAAATGATCCTCCTATACATCAATTGGATGGGGAGTAGGGATTAACCTAACCCAACACTAACGTTTCTCAATACTATTTCCCAAAACATTATTAAAATAGACAGTAGACCATGATTGCAATTGCTGTGGCTAAAATAAGTGGTGCGACACAAAATCTGATACCCAAAAAGGCACAGACAAATGATGATCTCAACCCACAATCCCCATTTGCACACATCTATACCGCCAACCAATGACCCGACCATGTTAATGAGCAGAGTTCTAAATCAGCCAATCAGGTTGGCTTAAACTTCATCCAATCATCCTAGTACTGCTCAAATGAACAATCTAAAACAAACCAGAGAGGAAGCAATGCTAAGTGCCTTCACCCCAACAGGCCTATAAAATACAGAGTAAGAGCTATGCAATCAAGTCCAATTTTAAGACAACAACAATTTATGTGGATCATGTACAAGGCCCAAATTAAGTTCAATGAAAATCCAGTGACAGCTACTTCTCATGATCTAACATTTTAGTTTGGAACCATACCTGCGAGCTCTGCACTTGTGACTTGAACTTGGAGATATTGGACTCCTGCAGCATCTCACTCTGAAAAAGCCAAGCAAGACCGCCAAATGAGGAAGACAATAAACCAACACTAGGAAGAAATCCGCCACGCAATGTGAAAGCATTGCATGACTTATGGATTCTGAACGGAGGTTAATATCAGCATTCAGGGTTTCAGCCTTTCTGGCTACTGAAGTGCTACATGCTTTTTTATTTTATTTTTTTTTATAAAAAAGAGAAATCGGCAGCTTAACTGCCGGCTTTAATAACCGTTTGCTACTTGGCATAATCAGCTCTTAATTGTTTCTTTGCACAACATGGTTATTTCGGACAAGAGCAGAGCTATTTCCCTGCATAAGTGCTGTTATTTTATAAGTAAATGAAAACAATCTATGAAACAAGTTGTAGCCGAACAATGTTTGAAAACTGAGAGAAGCCTGACCATCTTCAGTTGCCATAATCGTAACCGCCGATGCATGAAGATGAACAGGTTTACTCATTTTCACTCTAATATTGTACCAATCACACTAGTAGGAAGTGCCCCAATACACCTTGTCCTTTTACTAGGAACTAAACAAATCTGCACTAGCACTCCTTCCCATTCACTGTTCACTCACGGGTATGTAAACAAGAAAATTAAACTGGTAAAGCTGCTGGTGTCATCTAAGACTTCAGACCACACAAGGCACAACTGAAGCTACCTCAGCGCTTGTCGGTTAATCCCCAATCCAAACGGATTGAGGGGGATTTTGACTTGTAGATGATAAAATCCCCTTAATCCTCTCAGATTGAGGATTAACCGAACATACACCGGACAATATGAAAGCTGCTCCTGACTGGCAAACTACAACCTGCTTGTCTGCGGCCCTACTACTGCTGTACTGAAAACCATACACACAGAAAAGAAGTGTAGATAAGAGGAGCAATTACATTTTGGGAGTATAGGGAATGGAATGACACAGTAAGATAATTTAAGGCAGGCTGACACAGCTAGACAAATTTTTGAACCAACCGTGCTCTTTGTAAAATAAATCCATACGCAAACAAAACAATTAACATTCTACAATTTGACACTTATATGATAGTAAAGGAGACAAGAAGTTGAGATCACAGGGATGAATCGATCACTACCATCTGGATATGATACAAACTCCATGAGGAAGCACCATTGGTGTTGAAGTCAACGAGATGAAACATTGTTTGCGTTTTGCATAAAAAATTAAAAGAAAAATGACATGTCCTTTCTTATACACAAGACTATCAACAGAGGTACATGAATCATGAATTGAAGGTTCCTTCATGTCTTGCGCTACTTTTATTTGGCTCGGAATATAGTAATGAACAATGGCACTATTGTCGCACTTATTCCGTCTGTTCTAGTGTTCCATACAAAAAGATCTGGGATATCAATCTAATTTCAAGAAATAGCAGCATTTCATTAATTCAAAAACAGATGAACTACAGAAGTTCAAATAGTTCATGAAAATCATACCACTGGATAGCTAAAACATACATGGAAACTGGATCTATCTGTCATAGCTTTGTCTATGATCGACCCCCCAAGAGGCGTTAGGTTGTTTTATATAAAAACAAAAATGACCACCAAAATTCAAGACGAAGAGGAACACATAGGTCAGGGGTTGGCAGGGGTGGCAAACCCACACCTCCCGCCAAACTTAACACCACAGGTTAAAAGCTACAGCTGGTACAAAAGAGAACCAGCATGCCTACACTAGAGAAACATGGGGATTCCATCCAAGATGGCCTGCTCCAGCTAACCTACTACAAGCGCATACAACATGCAAGAACCATGAATTGGTTAGCAGCTGGGCAATGCAGAAACATCTCTTTTCCAGAGATGACGTCAAGGGGCAAACTCCCAGTCACCATCGATGAAAGAATCACCATTGTTGACGAAATCCTGCTGAAAGAAACTAGTTCAGTTGGATAAATCATATAAGTGGTAGTCATCAATCCCACATGCAAAGCCAGATAGGATAGACGGAGTAAATTTAAATAAGCTAGCAATTTAACACGTCTTATGGTCTTGTTATGCACGGACAAGCACGATGAGCAATGCACTGAGTACTAACAACTAGAAGTAATTAAACCAACATCAGTTAGGTAAATTCCTCATGTGTTAATTTACTTTAGCACAAAAATGCGAAATGGAATTCAATGAAAATCAGGACAGAGACAGATTTTATGCATAAATAGCTGGAGAAAGGATCTTACTTGATTAAAGTAAGCAAGGAAATCATCGAAGTCATCACTCTCCCCATTCTGTGCCTCACTTGTTCCCATGAGGAATTCATTGATGTTATTCAGTTGGTCACTAACAGCTTGCTGATTAACAATGCTACCTACATGGAGGTTGCCACTTGCACCACCACCATTCAGCACCTGGGTCGGCATGGCAGAATTGTCTATCTGAATGTCAGGTCTGGTGCTTGAAGAACTAGCCAAAGTAGAATTGCCATTCGGCATCGCTGTAGAGTGTGTGTTGTTTCCAAAACTGGATGCTGCCACCTGCTCTCTGAAACCAACCATTGGTACGGTGTTCCCTGTGATTCCTGCAAATTTCTTCTCATACTCATTTCTGAAAGTTGGAATCTGTCCAGAGGAGCCTGCAAATCTTGACAACTGGTTGATCTTGAAAATGTTACCCTGCGAGGGATCTTCAGACATTCCAACATTATGACCAAGATCGGGAAACCTTGACGGCGCAGCAGCTTTCCAGGAGTTACTAGGTCCTGTAATTTGGTGAACTTCGCTGGCAACCTTGTTAAATTGGCCAGCAGAACATGATTGAAGTTGAACCGAAGGCTGGGTCACCAAGTCAGGAGACTGCAATGGTAAATGACCAGAAGGAGCCAACATCTCACCATCTGATATGTCTTCAAAAGGAATACCTCTGATTGACCCCAAAATCTTGCCACGCAATATGCTCGCATAGGAGCTGCAGGAACGAGACGAAGACAAGGACATCTTCGAGGTCAATGGTGGACTGTCAATTGAGTTATTCACAAATGAACTCCCAGAAATATCAACAGAGAAAGGTTTGCTTGTGTTCAACACCACACCATTTGAACTATTTGGAAAGGAGCTGCCAGAAGGACCAGAAGGGAAGCACTGGCTTGCACCTTGCAGCTCACCACTTGATACAGGTGCGTAGGACTTGCCAGAAGAGATGAATCTGCTGATATCCTGCACTGGCATAGTCACAACATTTTTGGGCAGGTTGAAACTGTGGCCAACTGGTTCCATGTTTGACTGAGGAATGCCCAGGTTTCTCTGGGAGCTCATGACCTGAACTGACTCTGTGGGCAGCGAAGCTTGCGTTCCATTTGCAGATAAGGAATTCATCTTTGCAAAATGGTTGCTTGAGCTTGGAAAGCCAATGAAGGATGGGACATTCATGTTTCTCCACAGTGCTTCAGTTTCGTCAGCAAATGGATTAGAATTCCTCAGTGTGCCCTCGTTGAGCTTTCTGAGGTAGATTCTGTACTTCTGAAATCACAAAATAGACAAGTACATTTTGTTAAGAAAAAAAATGATAAAGCCATAAAATGAGTGAAGTGGGCTCTTAATCATGGGGTGAAACAAAAGAAATTCAGGAGAGAAAAAAACTAACTCCAGAAGTGCAAATGTGTATAACATTCCAAACTCAATAGATGTGTGTACGCCACTAGAGCTTTGTGTGTGGCAGACACATGTTCCGGTTGAATTGTTGAAGTGTCAAACACACAAATTCCGTTGACATAAACACAATATTGAATTTGAGATGGAAATTGTGCAAAAACAAGTTCTATCCAAATAACTTTAACAATAATATAGTGGATGGGAACACAAGCATAGTGATTGAGCAGAAGAGTAGAAACCAAACCTGCAGATGACTGGCGACATTCTCTTTAGTAAGGCCTTCCACATTCATGACTTCTAAAATCTTCTTAGGAACAGCCCCTGCATTTACGGCAACAAAATATTTGTTAAGTGAAACAGATTTAACAGAACAATTATTGATAGATAAAGCCATGAAATGTGAGAACTTACTATCCATGCCAATCTGATTGATAGCTTCTACAAACTTCCGGTGTAGCTCACCACACCACTGGACCCTTTGCTTCTTCTGGGTTGATGTGTTCTCGTTGTCCTCATCAGCAACATCCACAACCTTTTTGTTTTTCTTTGAATACTTCTTGGTGTGGTTTGCTCCAACCTTCTCAACTTTATCACCATCCCCAGATGGCAACTTCCGAACAGCATAATCAGTCTTACTATTCTTCACCACATGTTTCCATATGCCCCTAAGCTGTTCGAGGCGCACTGGCTTTACCATATAATCACAGGCTCCATGCTTTATCCCATTCATTATACTCTGTGTCTCACTGTTTGCGGATAGCACTGCATGACATAAGGCAACATAAGTCAATTATGATATACAGAAGTCAACAAGCTCAATAGACTAGACATTGAATGATCTAGTGGCTTTCATGTTCAGTTGACTAGGCACATTTTTCAAACTCCGTTTTCTTTAGGCATTACATGTGTCATTTACATTCATTTTAAGCAAATGTGTCATACACATAGTAAATGCAATTCCCTATCATTTCCACTTTTATCATTCATAATTTCATAAAAGAAACTTTACAAATTTATTAGAATGGAGAATTGTTCACATCCTTATGGAAACGACTAGTTATTACGAAAACCAACAATAACGAACCAAACTGCAGGCCACAAATTTAGAAGTTATCTTGGTTGCGCCTAGAGCTTACTAATCCATGGCAATGTGTGAACCATACACAAATGATAGGATTCAATTGTTAGATTGATTGCTCCTGTTACTTAAATATGAACAAATGGTAGCACATGAAACTACAAGCAACAATATTTAGTCGTACTGATTGCACCTACCACATATGAACAGTAGCATATGAAATGAACTACAAACAACAGTTCAGTAGCTCGATTGATTCAGCGATTTGGATTTGGATTTATTAAAAATATCTTTTGCAGTTGAAATTAACGAAAGTCACAAAGTTTCGGAAGTTTCGATCCAAATTGCAGTAAAAAAAATTAGATGAAATCTGAAAATGTGAATTTCTACATTCCTACACTAAAAAATGGGGACAAAACTGCTACAGCACATCAAGACAAGGCAAACATCCTGCTACAATACTACACAAACCTCTTCAACAGCAACCCACCAAGAATGAACACATTGAACTGGGAGAGTTTGAATAACAGAAGAAGTTAAGAAGGTGATTTTTGAGGCGCAGCCCGAAAAAGCCCCGGGCCCTGATGTTCAAAGGTCTGTTCTATAAAACATGTTAGCAAATTGTCAAGCACGACTTGATGAAAGCCATCCACCAAATATACAACCTCAGAGCTTCACACTGGAACCTTCTCAATCCAGCAAATGTCATCCTAATACTGAAGAAAGGAGTCATAACAGCTGCTGACTATAGACTGATAAGTCTTATGCACAGCATGGCCAAAATAATGGGGAAACTGTTGGCAAACCGATTGTCTCCGCATCCTAACAATCTAGTCTCACATAGCCAGACCGCGTTTATCAAAGGAAGGAGCATCCTAGATAATTTTCAATATACGCAAGGTGCTGTCAACCATTTCCACCACTCGAAAACGCCAATGCTATTTCTGAAACTGGACGTTACCAAGGTCTTCGACAGTATCAGGTGGAATTATATGTTGGAAATTCTAGAGGTTAGGATTTGGACAATGCTGGCGGGACCTCATTTGCTAGTCTGGTCATCCACCTCATCTCTGATCATCCTCAATGGTTTGCTGGGACACCCATACGGCACCAATGAGGACTTAGGCAGGAGGATCCACTCTCACCGATGCTCTTCATCCTAGCAATTGACCCAATTCAGAGAATATTTGAGAAGGCAACTTAACAAGGAATCCACTCCCCAATTGGCTCCAACCCAATCCGGATAAGAACCAGCTTATATGCAGATGACGCATCATTTTTTATTAAACCCACACAGCAAGACCTCACAGCCATCCAGAGGATACTAGCATTTGGTACAGCAACCGGATTGGAAGCAAATATCAGCAAGACGGAGGTATATCAAATTAGATGTGATGAATCGATAAGTGCACAAATGGGAAATTTTCAGGGGAAGGTATGCCAATTTCCATGCAAATGCCTTGGATTACCACTGCATATTGGGCGATTGTGTAGAGAAGCAGAACAGGTGCTGATTGACAAAATTGGAGCCAAATTACCCGGTTGGAAAGGGAAGCTGCTCACAAAATCTGGGCGTCTGACGCTGGTGCAATCAGTACTTCCAGCCATTACATTGTACCATATGACAGCATTCCCACTCTCCAAATGGGCTATTAAGCGTATAGATAGAATTAGAAGAAACTTCTTATGGAAAGGGGCGGATGATGCAAGGAGGGGCCGCTGTCCAGTAAACTGGATTAGAGTATGCAGTTCAAAAAAAACTAGGAAGGCTGGGCATCAAGAACTTAGCTGCATTCAATAGAGCCTTGCGTCTCCGATGGGCATGGCTCAAATGGAAAGCTCCCGATAAACCATTTGCTGGATTACCAATCAGCCTCAACAACACAGAACAAGAGCTATTCAAGTGTTGCACAGAGATACATGTTGGCAAAGGTTCAAAAACAAAATTTTGGACAGACATTTGGCTCAAGGGCACTGCACCAAAAGACATGGCACCAAGCTGCTTCAAGCTTGGATTCCGCAAAAACCAAAGTGTTGCCAAGGCTCTCATGAACCGGACATGGATGCGCAGTCTAAGGAAGATGACCACAGACATAGAACTATGCCAATTCGTGCAACTCTGTGCACAATTGCAGGATGTCACCCTGACTACAAAGGAGGATGATTGCTTGGAGGTTTACAACATCAAGATCATACACAGCTAAATCAGCATATGAAGTGCAAGAAATTGGGAAACATCCGGACTTCGGATGGAACAGGGTCTGGAAGGGCAAGGTCGAACCAACATGTAAATTCATTCTGTGGCTGCTCCTACAACGGAAACTACCAACTTCAGATAGGATAATCAAGCGAGGCGGACAAGTGGACCCCATCTGCAAATTGTGTTTCACTAGACCAGAATCTCACTCCCACCTAATGGCCAACTGCTCCTACAGTAAACAAGTTTGGCAACTCGTCCAGAATGGTTCTGGGCAAACAGACCTGCTTTGCCAGGGAATCACAACAAATATTAAGCACTGGTGGAACAAATTGCTAGAAACAGCTGATAATGTAGACACCATCCGGCGAAACCAAATCATCACTTATACAGCATGGCATATTTGGAAAGAACGTTATCGCAGGATTTTTTACAAGGCAAAATCACCACAACAGATTGTCGATGCGGCTATGCAGGATGTAGCTCTATTGTCCCAAACGGTGGCAAATGAAGTCACTGAGTAGTTCTCTGTCTCCATTTAGCTAGGGAGACTGTCGAGTTTTGATTTTTTCCTTTGTTTTCTTTCTTGTTGTAACTAAGTTCTGAACACTATCTGTTGTTCTGCTTTCTCCTATAATGAATTGGCAGAGCACCTGCCAAATTTGCTCAGAAAAAAATGGTTCACTAATATGCTTCCTACTTTGCATTTACAACTTAGCCATAGGCCACAGCCTAGTGGACAAGCTTCAATTATGACTAGAAGGGGTAGCTGGTTTGAATCATAATGCAGTAAATTCTCCCCCTCTTAGATGTAAGAAAACTGAAGGAAAAATATGGTTTAGACGACAAATCTACCCCAAGACCAATTAGACACAGGAAAGGGTGCATACGGCATCAGCAATGTATATAACAATACAATTCCAAAAGATACTCCATCTGGTCACAAAATCATGTCATTTTGGGCAAGGTTTGGTCAAAGCTTAAAAACTACAAGCATTATTAACTTTTAAATTAATGAGTTTTAAGATATATAAGTTATATGTAAGAGTTTTATTCAAAACACTTGCAAAGCCTCATGAATTTGAAGAATTTTACGAAATATTCTAGAACAAATTAGAGGTTAAAGTGTTGAGGCAGCAAATCAAGAAAGTGGCTAGATTGGCGCCCAATTGAGGGGAATCCTGGGCACACCATTAGCAGGTACTAATATAGAAGCTTAGCAAGAGTGATTGGGAGAGAATTAAGGACAAGGATCGTTTGCTTAGGGGTCAAGTAAGCCTCTCTATATAAGGAGAGGAGTGCATCAATCTAATCAAGCAAGAATTAGAAGGAAAACCCTTCTCTCTTGCTCGGCCGTGGGCAAGGCGCACCCAACGCACCGCCCCCCCCCCCCCCCCCCCCCCCCCCCCGCCCCCCGCGACCATAGCAGCCACATAACATAAAGATACACATGGTCCTTTTAGGGTTAAAAAAGATACGCTTCAACCGTGCAAAGTCAATTTTCATTTTATCTAATGAACCAACGGAGTGCACAAAACTACAAATAACAAAATTCAATTACACACAGGGGAAACCGTAACATATATGTAAACTAGAGCTGAAAACAATGAGAGGTCGACCTGGCTATGAACAAATGGTGACACACACAGTTACAAAAACAATTTTACTTTTCATAGGGCTAATGAATGCGCCATAACATATGAAACCAAAAGCGACTTTATTAAGAGGTCAATCAACATCATCTAGCACTTATGAACAAACAGTAACTATCTAATGGACACCGAAAATGGACAAAAAATTTAGTTTCCATGCAATGCTTAAAAAGAACTGTAAGTATGAAGCTACAAATGACAAAAAAAAAAACCCAGCTCCACTGTACTTAGCACCTAGGAACAAACAGTAACATACAAAACTAGAACACAAATGGTAACACAGTTATTGGCTTGATTGTATCCGAACACATGCACCCTCGAAATCAAGACTTATGATTGGCATATGTGCCAATTATTGATATCCTACCCAAGCATTCATAACCAGCAGCTCTACCAGATATCGCGTGCCAACCGAGTTATAAGCAATCCATTCAATGCATCTATCCAGAACAACATCCAAAAATGGTAGTACTACAAATTCTCATGATTGCTATTCTCTGCACGATCAGAATAATGCCATGCATGAAAATGGAAAAATGAGTTTGCGCAAGGGCCTTACAGACGACTGGAATATCCAACTCCAGGCCGATGAGCTCAAGGAGCTTGAAGCCGTCCATTTTGGGCATGTACACTTCGCTGATCACTAGGTCGAACTGGTTCCCGTCCTTCCTCTCCCTGAGCATGTCTAACGCTGTCTGGGCGTCCGTCACCATAGTCACTGCGTCGGACCACAACAAATCCAACCGTAAAAACAAAATCATCCCCAAAAAAAAAGACTCATCGTCTGGCCTAAAATTGTATCACAACGGAATCAGGAGGAAATAGGAGCAGCTAAGAAGGCAAGAACACACCGTTGTAGTTGCAATACTTCAGCTGCCTCTCTAGGACCTTGAGGCAGACGCGGTCGTCGTCGACGGCGAGCACTCGTAGCCCCGCTGGGAAGGTGTCCGCGGCCATCTCTTCCCCTGTATCGAAAACATACACGATCAGTTCCAAGAAAGCAACCACCGACCACCAAATCCCTGCAAGGAACCCAAGAAGACTCGAACTTTCTTACCTGCTGCAATGGATTCCGTCCGAGAACCTCCGGGGAGCAACGGAGACAGAGGAAAAAAGCGAAGTGAGCGAGGCGATTTCCGGGTGAAGAGCAATGCAGCGAGTGCGAGGGGAAGGGGAGGGATTTATAGCAGGGGCAAGGGGGATTCGGGGAGGAGCGGGGATCGAAATGCAGGCGGCTGCAAAGATGGAAGGTGTTCATCCTTGCGATGTGGAATTTCCCTAGCATTAACTCCTTCCTTCAGTTACCCTCTGCTTCCACCACCAGACTTGCTGGCTTTGTTCGTCGCTTGTGTGCTGCTGCTCGCTTCAGTTTCTTGATGGGTGGAAAACCAGCCAAACACCCTAGAATCGCCCACGGTTTAAGCCCATGGAGCTTCTAGGTCTGCAGCGGCCGGACTTACCCGTCTTCGCCGCCGGTCCCGACGGAGGAGCCTCCCGAGACGTGGATTCGCCGGCCATGGCGTAGGCGACGCAATTGGAGAGCTCCGACCTGCTTTCACGAGAGTCTCCATCCCCACCTATCTATCGGCCACCCAATTGGCTTTCTATTCTAACTTTCTGTTGCTGCATCTGCTGCACGGAGGTGCCGGCGAGGGAGGCGAGGGGGATCGTGGAATGGCAAGCGCTGCTGACCAGGTGTGGTCCACGCCGGTCAAACTGCGCATATCTTTAGCTCGTTTGTTTATTATTAATATTAGATCATTACTGTTTCAAAAAAATATTTATATTATTATATATGGTATATATATAATATACGTTCAAAAAAATATTATATATGTATAAAAAAATAAACAGGGAGTTAATGAATATATTTGTAATCTTTATATCTCTATCTTTTCTCCATCTCTATCTCTACTCTCTTCTCTATTCTATCCCTGTCTATCTATCTATATCTATCTCTATCTATATTCATATATATATATATATATATATATATATATATATATATATATATATAAATCCATATCTATATCTATATATGCTGATAATAAAGAGGTAAAATTTCAGGCTCTTTTTTTTCGTCCATCCATTTTTTTTGTCCGTCTTCCTCTACCTACCGAACAATGCAAAGTTTTTTATCCAGACTTATATATATATATAACACGTGCTTATATGATTAGAATAGCTCGCGTCTATACCAATATGAAATATGAATCCTAATATAGATAGATTCCTCAAATCTAGAGGACTCTAAATAGAACTCTTAATGAGTTATGTTCGTTATTTTACACCGCTTTCTTTATTTATATAAGAGTTAGAATAGCTCGCGTCTAGACGGATATGGAGTAGAAATCATAATCTAAATAGATTCCTCAGATCTGACAATAATATTGTGCATTTATTTTTCTTTAACGGGATATATACGGTAGATTATAGGGACTGGTTTCTTTTTTTAATGCTAGGAACTTTCTTTCCCCCAGAAAATGTTGGGAACTTCCATAATAGATCAGAGCCCGGCGTTTTTTATGGTGAAAAGCTGAACAATATAATCAGAAAAATAGAAAAGAAAAAAGTGCTATGGTTATGTCATCTTTTTTATCCACCTTATTTTTTTCTCCTTTTGTCCTAACGTGTTCTTTTTTATCCTTGCAAGCGTGTGTCGTCCGAGCATCCGTGAGAGCATTTTACGGGGCGTTCACACGTTACCCATTCATCTAAGCAATCGTTTTTTTCTCCTATAAATATCAAAAACAAAATGACTAAATTCAACTGTAATGGATATTTGAACCCTTGATCCTTCCCTATTTAAATAGAGAAATATTTCCTATACGAGTTAGAGCACCGTGCCATATATGGTGTGAAGTCTGATTTCAAAATGAATCGAAATGGATGATACAATCTGTAGAGTATGAATCAAAAATGAATTGGAACATCTTATATAATTATTGGATAAATATCCAAGTCTCCAATGTACATACGAGTTAGAACAGTACACATCTAGCAATAGTATAGGGTTTGATACAAGACGAATCATATACACGATGAAGCTTTTATTAAACAAATTTCTTAAAAGTAAACGGACAAAAACATAGACTTAACGTAATAAAATAGAAATAGAAAAAGAAAACATGCAACAAAAAAGAATCGAAAGGCTAAACACAAGCAATGCATACAGTTCGATGCAAAGACAAATTTAAATATACAATGCAATCTCAAATATTATTTAAAATCCAATATTCAATCATATATAAGAGTTAGAGCGTCACATATTTATTGAATAAATTTTTAACCTATAATCATCTAGATAAATTACACAACATATTAGGTCTCCTGTGCAACGCAACACGTTTGCTAGTCAAAATAAAAAGACTCAAAAGTCACAGTCGAAGCCCCGTTCCTGCCATTTGGGCCCGAGGCCATGCCAGGCACGTGGACAAGAAGAAAGCCACGCCAAAGAACCGTAAGGAGCTTCTGCCAGCTGATGATTTATAATAAAATAAAAATAATGTTCGTTGGTTAAAAATGTATGGCTTATAAAAAGACATCTGAGCATCACTATAAGGTCAACACACAAACACATAATTTGCCATTAGTCTTAGCAAGCTACAGTAGTAACCATGAGTACATGAAAACTAGCTAATCTAGCTAGAAACCGAAATGGAGGACTATGATCTCCTAGAAAATTCCTCAGTTTTCTTTGATTTTATATCTGATCATTTACCCGGTGCAACGCACGAGCATTACTCTAGTATAAATAAAAATAAAAAGACTTTAAAGTCATCATCTATCCGGTGATACCAAATCTTATCCCTGCTCACGCGTCCGTGTCCGATACGAATCATACTTCACTAAGCGCTCACATGTCCGCGTCCTACCCGATTCTAATATCAAAACCAGATCCACGTGTCCGCGTCCGATACGAAGTCCTTGGAGCTCACGCATCCGCTTCCGGTCACTAAGGGTCAATTCAAAAAAATTACCGATGCAACGCACTGGCATATATCTAATAAATATAATAAGACTCCAACAGAGTGGTTTTGATCACAAAATCCTGAAAGGATTGTTTCATAAAAAAACAAAGAAAGTTATGAGATTTATTTTTCCTATATGTGAATGCCCCTATATACTCTTGACGTTGTTTCAAATTAGTTGTATGTATGGATTTGTTACATAGGTCGAAACTTTATTTTTGAATAAAACTTCCTTATCTTCAAAAGATACCTTGAGGGAACAAAGACTATAAATTATTCATCCAATTCATTCTACTCTAATACGTTTAGACTTCTATATGCACATGCGGAAACATGTCGATTATAACAACAGATAAATGCAACTGCTAAATCGGTGATAGAGCTCCAAGCCAACCCATGTTGCACAGCTCAGAGATACGAATCAATCAGTTCACTGTGCTTAAGGCACAACAAGCTAGGCAATACAAACTAAGGTACACGATTTGTTTATTCTGTCAATGGTATTGTTTATTTTCTTTAGGATAAATATTTATCGAGTACATATTATGTCCTGTTTGGCATAGCTTTAACTTCAAGATCCATAGAGGAATTGAGTTTGTAGGATAAATAAAATAGTTTAAATATATATTCATTCTAAATTACTAACAAAAATTGCTTAATCAAATGTCTTCATCATCCCCATAAGTTTATAGCCCCAAAGATTTTTTAGATCTATGAATGTCCAACTCCAAGAATTATTGGAGCTAGAAGCCTAGAACTATGCCAAAATGGGTCCTATAGCTCAAAGGCAATGTAAGGATCATTGTAAAAATGTATCTACAATTTGCTCCAATATCCATCCTAGAAGTTGTTGCATGGAGAACATCTTCCCAATGAAAAATCTTGTCACTAATTGGAAGAGCATACACCTCACTGGAATCGAATATCAATCCCTAGTGGTGATGTGTACAGTGTGTTTTTTTGCTCTTCTTTTCTAAAGTTGAATCACTTTAGCACAATATTAAGATGCTTAAAACTAAAATGCAACTCCCATCCTATCATACACATGGTCACAACAAAGTAGGTAAATGTGATTTCAATAGATAGGGTTTTTAAGTTGACACTAGATATGCATTGCAAGAAATAATAAACTACAATAGGGTTACCATCCATACACGGTAAATATTTGGAAATAAAGAGATTCAATGGTCTTCTAGCATGAATATGTAGAGGAAGCTGAAAACTCTAATACTTCATCATGGTTATTTGTGATTTGTACTTACTTTCATTACGAGCAAAGTCTTTGCCTATATAATTAGCAAAACAAATTGTCCTCGTCTAATAGCTTTTCTCATGAAACAAAATTCATCTACAATGATATAGGAACATTTTCTCAATCTTTTCATTATTTATGTAAATATTCATTTAAGCCGATTAATTAGCATGTAAGTGATGCATGGTGAACAACTGGTCTTGAGCTAAATGGTTTTTTAGCCTACTTTTTAGGTAACAATGGGTAGTAGTTGTTTAGCATTTAATATTTTGGTGAAATATGTTGTTTCCTTAACAATATGTTAGAACTATATCAATTTTCTTCTCAAGAAGGCTAATCTCCAAGCACAAAGTAGAAATAAGCATACAAAAGTAATGGGCAAAATTAAATCTTGAAAAATAATGAAAATTAATAATTAAATATAGATATATAGAGAAGGACTAAGAGAGATGGTAGCAACAACCCATAATCTTTTCCCAACATTGATATCACAAAGGTTTGTTTGGTTAGTCTCTTCATCCTATTATATTTCATAGTAAAATTGACGACAATTTTTATTTGTATTTCAAAATTGAGACAATTCTATATATTTTAACACATAAGAAATTAAGTTTATGGAATGAATAAGATATTATATTCAAAGGTAAATAATCACAACAAGCCAGAAAATAGAGAAACCAGAGTTATGATCAAATTTGCATCTTAAAAAAACAACGAAGAGCAAAAAAACATTTAATGGAAAAGTACAAACAGAGTTTATAGCAATAACTAACAAACTTTGTTGAATAGTGACACTAGAATTTATTGGTGACTCTATTGTCCTTTTCATATTTCTCTTTCAAAGTTAAGATTGGACTATATTGCCACCAAACAAAAAGGTTTTACTCCTTTTAAGTTTCATAGGTTGTGTAGTACAATGCCGCATGTTGCCGCGGGAATTTGAGGAAACTAATTTTTAGAAAACTTTAGGATGAATGAAATGAACTTTAAAGTATTACCCAATATTTTGTTAGCAGCGTAAATTACATGTAGGTTGAAAGGAAGGGAAAAGTTAAGATGTATAGTATATACAAATGTTGTATTTGTTGGAAGTAATTTAGTGTCAATGGAAGAGAAATCTTTAAAATAGAAGATCCCTCTTTGATGAAATGTCTTGGAGATTTTGATATCCATTTTTTTGTAGTGAACCATGACAATTTGATGATCATATATATCTCCTTGGGAGAACTGAGGAGATGCAAAGGATGTTATGGTTCCCGTAAGCATCCAGGAGTTACCATTATTGTTAGTTGAGAATATAGAGATGTTTAGATAATAGATAGGATAACAGTACATGCTTAGGAAATAAAGCAGTACCTTGTATGTTTGCACCAAAGACAAATTTGTTGCTTGGTTGGTAATGGTCCATGTGTTTTGTGAGGAGATTAGAAGAGTCCTCTTCAATGGTGGGGAAAAATTGTTGGTATATATAAGGTGTCCTCATTCATTAAAATGGTGAAACGGTAAATGTAAGTGAAGGGTCTAGATATAGTTATGGAAGAGGAATATAGGGTTAAAAATTGGAAGAGAAACTTCTTTGCACATAATGAATCTTAATTGTGTAGGATATGGAAGAGGCAGTCTTGCACAGTCGTATCACATGAATAGAGTGAATACTTCAGTTGTGCTTGGAAGACATGAGGGAGATGGTTGAGGTGATGTGGCTTAAGGAAATTGATGGGGCCCTCGTGATGATGTGGCCTCACGAAATCACAGAGAAATGTGGTAGTGAGGTTTTGCTTTATAAGAGTATAGGATATATTTAAATAATTCAATAAATCATGTGATTATGAAACTACTTCTTGAGATGAATATACAAAATAACAACATTAGGAAGATCATATCTTCTTTCACGAGAGTCTCCATCCAAATTTGTTTTCCATTTGTGCTTTTGATAAGTCAAGGTGCCACTAAGGCAGGCAAGGTGATCATGGTATGGCCATATGGGAAGAAAAGACATGATGAGAACAATGTGGTTCAGGCAAGTCAAATTATATATCTTCTTGTTTCTTTGCTCCTTTTCTACTGGTTTCTTGCTCATTTATTAAGTGAATGGAAACTAAGTATATTCATATAATGAGAATCCAACATAATGGTTTTGATCCCAACCTAGAGAGGATTCAAAGAAAGTTGTGGAATTATTTTTCCTATTTGAAAGCCTAGAGAGTACTTTGATGTTGTTTTGTTGTAACGATGAATCATGCCTTTTCATTCATGCCTTTTCATACCATGAAAAAATATGGATAGAAGTTGTGATTATTAAGTTCATCTTCAACACCCAACATTTCAAACTTCTATACACACATTGTGGAATGAGATAACATTTAACCTTTTTTCGACAACAAATGGTTATTGCATGAGTTGGATGGAGTCAATGTGATGGTTACTATATTGGTTGGTTGGTGTATATATAGCGTATTTCTATTGGTAACTATAGGAACATGTCATTATAGAAACACAGATGCAATTTTCAAAGGAACGAAGATATTCCAAATCATGGGCTACAAGCCAACCTATGTTGGATAGCACAAAGATATGAATTGGTCGATTGAATGTTCTCAACGCAAATATGGAATGAGATACTATTTAAAACTAGCTATGCAATATATGGTGTGATTTGTTACTTACATTAGTCTTAGACTACATTATACCTTATTCAACACAACCTACAATGGTATAAAGTACAAACGTATGCAATGTTTTGGTTGATTGTCCTTCATAGGCAAGTTTCTTGTAGTAATGTTGTGTTTGGTTGCTTACATTGTGTCCACTTACATGTTCTATTAGAGGCCTAATGTAATAGTATAGGTGGGGGAGGTGAGAAGATTTCATTTTATGTGCCAATTGGCTTGTGCAAATCTGCATTGCCTAATACGACCAAATCTGGCATACTAGCCAATGTTGTATTAGGCATGCTTTGAGCACTATACAAGCTTGTATAATAGCCTCTGCTAGCAACAAAATATGGGTAAACTACACTGAGCAGGAAACCAAATAGACCCGTAACTAAGGTACAAGATCTGCTCAATATTGTCAATTGATATAACTATGGTAATGCCTACCTATCATTACGATATTTATCATGTACTATTGATTTAAGATGATATGGGGATTACTGTGATAAGTATCTACAACTTTCTCCAATTTCAATTCTAGAAGTCATTGCGTCGAGAACGTCTTCCCGATGAAAAATCATTTCTTCTAATCTTAAGAGTGATGGTCAGTAAACAAGTCCCCACCTTAATGGAGTTTAGTAGTGTCACCTAGTATTGATGTGTACAGTGTGGTTTTTTGTTTGTATTTTTTAAATATGAATTGTTTTAGCACAATACTAAGATGATATAACCAAATAGAAACTCTAACTCTATTGTGTGTATGTTTATAAGAAATTGGGCAAACGTGATTCAATGGACTGGGTTTCAAAGTTGAGATAGATATGCATTGGTAAACACAAGAAATCACAAAAGAGGACAAATATGTGCAAGTAAAGAGACACTAGGTTTTTTGAACATTGACATCCAAAAACTCTACTAGTTAGGATTAGTCTACTCACCATTTAGCACAAAATAATGAAGAAATATGTCTATGTTTAGCTTCGTCATAAGTCTTGATTTCATTGTGAAATTGGCATGCAATGATGTGACATAACCTTGAACTAATAAGCCACCTAAGTTTGAAGTAAAAACTCTAAAAAAATACATCTGAATGCGAGGATATCTAGAGCACAGAGAAAACTCTTTAATATAATCACAATGTATGTGATTAACTCTTGTTTTGTTTTGATTTTGAGGAGAAACTCTTCCAACAAAAATAGTAGAATGAACTATCATCATCCAGTAAGTTTTGGCATAGAACTTAGGGCATATCTATTTGGGTTGAAGCTTTTGTTCTTTTGTCTAAAAAAATATTATTCTAACTGTTGGCTTTTGCTATTAGCTTTTGTAATAATTTTTTAGCTTCTTAGTATACCAAGCCAAAAAAAGCATCTCTCAACCAACTTTTTATCTTTTACAACTCATTTCCTCATAAGCCAGGTTTTCAAATGCTAGCTCAATAGTTCATGATGTTTTTTGAGAAACACCGAAAACTTTAAACACTGTATTATACAAATCTTATATCAAAGGTGCTAATCTGGAAACACAATAATAGAAACAATATTACAAGGTCACAAAAATAGATAAGAAACATAAGTAGTGGACAAAGTTGCATGTGGAAAACTATAAGGAGTAACAAACTACTAAATAAGTCAAGAAGGAAAAGAAATAGAGATTGTATAGCATTGTATAGCAACAAACCCATAGGATTTTTTGAAACCATGAAGTTTAGTTATCAATGAACTTTCTAGGTTGCACATGGATCAAGGAGAGGGTATAGTGATAAGAGGACGCAGCCTCAGTACATAATCGAAGGCATCAATGTGTTTTTCATTTTTTCCTTGGGCGAGAATGAGAAAAGCTTCACTTGGAATTGGGTGCAGAAGGAGTAGTTGGTATTTTCCACTCTTGGGCCAAAATAACTATTTTTATTGTTTGGTTTGTTTAGTTTGTATTTGCTAATATTTGCAAATATAGTCTTACACAACTGGTTGGTTCAATGGCATATGGTAATCACCATCCCAATTGGCAGTATATAGGCTTCGCCATTAAGGAGGTCGGGCTTCCAACCGCCATCTCACATGATGATAAGGTGTGCCCCATAAAAATGCTGCTGGGTCAAGCGCTTTTTGCTCGCCGCCGGCCATCCAGGCTACCAAAAAACTCGAATGGGGAAGAGGAGAGGGGGAGAGGAGGAGGTAGAAGCTGCTGCGGAGTGGCCTTTTTGGGCGCCGCAGCGGGCCGCCGTCACTACTAGCCGAAGAGCGGCGGTGGCAGTGGCCAGGGAAGCCGGCATGGCTAGGGGCTCCCGGCGGTGGCGACTGGGTCGCCCTCTGAGTCGCCTGTACAGACGATGTGGGGGCGGGGGGGGGGAGGGATGTGGGGGCCTTCACTTTGTATACACAAGTGGAATAGGTAGGAGAGAAACAGGAGCAAAGCCATGATAAATGGCAACAGGTTAGTACTTACAGGAGTAACTTATTGGTTGCGTGATAAAATACTCTGTGTATCATCAAACTGACAAAATAACAACTAGATATTATTAAAAAAAAACTTTGACAACATTGGTTACCTCACATCGTTAATTGGAATTATGGCTAGAAATCCTTATTGTACTAAGCTTATGATACAATCATTCATAAATCCATCCCAGATACAATTTCTCAGTATTGTTTTTCACAATTTTAATTGATGAAAAGCACCTCTCCACTGATGTAGTGGAAATAAGACCTAGTAATAGCTTGAGAAGACGATAAACTAGGTGGTGGCTTACAAGGACCTCTAGTCAAATGCTTTCACCTTATGTCATCTTGTAGCTTTTTGCCTATGTAATATGGTATTTTTCTTCTATCTGCTGGATCATATGGAAGCTCATCGAAATTTACCTCTTATCGTGAGATCCACGAAGTGCGCTAAATAGTATGATTAGTGTTTGATGTAGTGCCATTGCCATCTCTTTTTGTTCTTGAGTGTCTCCATCATTATTCTCATTATCACAGGCTGCTGTTGTTAATTTTCTTACTTTGGTTTCCTATCAAATTAGTCACATAATAAAAAACTTAAGTAGATATAATTACTAATGTGCAAGCAGTCATGCCCATGCGTATACTGTTAAAAGTCACTGCTGAAATGCAACTATACAAGCTGTACTAAATAAAGTAGATAGACACCTGAGACCTGACATCTTGACGGATTGAAAGAGCGCGTCTTTACTGGAAGGCAAATGTCCTATCTCCTTTATTTATTCAAATCGAATAGCTGAAAAAGATAAAAACTCCAAGGCCTCACAATTTACACTTGATTGATAATTACCAATTACAAAATTGGGTATTTGGGGTACCTGAGTCCTGGACAGCAGATGGGCAGAGAGCTTCTCGCCGGCGGCCACTGGCAAGTCGTCGCGAATGAAGGAGCGGCCCCTGGGTGCCGGCACCACCGGGAGGATATGCGATTGCAATGCAAGAACAACCAAGATTGGAAGATGAAGCGGTGAGTGACCAGGCTGTGCGGAGGCCGGAGGAAACGTTTGATCTTCCAAGCTGCTGCGTGAGAGCGTGTACATTATTTGCTACCATTCACGGATTCATGCAATCATCTTCCGTGAATTAGCCTGGGCCATTGGGTGGGCTACTGGGCCTATCCTTGCTCCTTGCAACCAAGAAGAGTGCTTTCTGTGGCCTACGAATCTCAATCGGTGGATTGGCAGTTTGGCATTGGATGGACTACATTGATGCCGCCATGGATTCCAGTCCGCCGGGGTCACACAAAATTTTTACCGGGGTTTAAGCTGCCCCAAAATCGCTGGGTCTTAGCCTCTTAGGTGGCCATAAAATCGTCGGTGTCGGCCAACCCCGACGGTTCAACGTAGCTTCACCCCTACTCCCTGCCTTGGCGGCTCACTACCTGACTCTCTTTGCGCTCTGGCACTGGTTCTACAGTCTCTTGATGGTGAAATGGAAGTAGGAAGGCTTGTTTCAGGGCATGTTTTGATCTACTCGTTCCATTCTTCTTTTATAAAAAAAACTTAACATGACACGGTCCCTTGCACTTTATTTCCTAGAAATAAATCTAACGAGACCTTTTCTCTAACAATATGACATGATCTCCCAAATTACACTTTGACCATTTATTTATACTATATTGTTATACTTATAAACTTGTGATAATTGGATAGTACATATAATTACAAATCTAATCATATCAAGTCTGTATTATAATAATTAAAAATTGTTAGCCAAATTGTTGGGTCAAAGATTTTAAAGTTTGTATCTTGATATATGTGTGCTTATAAAAGAGAATGGAGGGAGCATGAACTAAATTTTAATCACTATAAGTTTAGTTCTAGGCAATCTAAACGGTTGGATTAATTTGTAGTCTGGTCCAACCAATTATTAGTCCATCTTAGTAGTTTATGTATTCAAACAACTTAAAAACTAAACCTTTTTTCTTTGAAAGGAAGACTGAAGCAGAGCTCCGAAATTCACTCCACGCCTAGTATTTCTCTAATACCAAAAAATTCACTCCCACGGGGAGTTAAACCCAAGACCAGAGGATTGCTTCTAGAGACCCCTAACCAACTCAGCTAGAGGCATATTTGCAGCATAGATCTAAACTTTACTCACCTAAATTTAATTACCTAAACTTTAGTTAGACTAACAGCTAGTCTAGGTGATCAAACAGGCCCTTAAGAAAAGGAAATACTCCTACAGGACTAACAAGCGGTAGCATCAGAATTCAGTCACTTGGGCATCAATATCGTTTCAGTAAAACTTACTTGTAGGTATACCTGCAAATGGCGCGGTGCGGTGCGCACCCCATCACAACCCTCCGCTCTGTTATTATCTACCATAACTGACATAGAACCTCCTAAATTATATGGCCCACATGCACCTGTCATTGTCCCTAAGACCTCTGACGGCTATGCATGTACACCAAATAACCTAAGAAGATATGTCGGGTGCCCTCACAGGACCCCGATTCAACTACATTTGACAACTCATACCAGGATCAACAAAGGAGTAACTACAACATTACAACATTTGTTACAAAACTTTACATCAGAGTGCGGAAGAATAACAACAATAAATTTATAAATCATGATTAAATTAAATTTTTACAAACTTAACTTGTATTACGGAAGTGGAGTAGAACTACAGAAGACAACTTAGGTAGAGCACCTAAGTTATGGGAAGACAACTAAATCATGTCGAGCCTACCGACATGACTTGATGAGCAGCAACGGTCAGCACCTGCAACAGGGGTTAACAAACCCTGAGTACTCAATTGTACTCCGCAAGACTTACCCGACGAAAAGAAAAGACTCCAAGGATATGCTGGCTTAAGGGAAGTAGTGAAGCTAGAAAAGAGAAGTTTTGCAGAAAAGCTTACTACCAGTGTATCCTTGCTTTCAAACTTTTAATTAAGTTTTGGCTCCAGTTTTAGTATAGCCTAATTATAGCTAACTTTTGCGCCTGTGCCTATCTCAATCATAAATATAAACATTACACTTGTTACTCACTTCTTATCAAATCCTTTCTCATTCCTTCAACATATTTCATTTCTTAACTACGATGTTGGTGCAAGGCCAAGACTCCTTTCTCGTGGAGCAACGATGATTCGAACCGCTTCATCTACCCAGCTGGGGCTTCCTAACCACACGACATATGCAAGTCCTTGACCTGCATATATCAACTCTTACTTGGGTCACCCAAAAATAGAACGTGTCCATCGCTACCCGAGAGCACAGTACTCCTCGAACCCGGCCCTATTCTAGCCCCGAGGGTACATGCTACTCTCGCCATCTCTCCACTCCCAGTGCGAGGTTAGACGTTCTCGTGATGGAATAACCGAAGTAAGGCTTACCCGACATGGGTACATGGATAGTACTAATAAAAACTCCTTGACTCGAGGGCCAACAACGAACGGTCCTTAACCGACACAGACGGGACCAACCACCAAAGACAATTCCCATGCCCCATCCGGTCTCAAGTTCATTCTTATATTCATTTCCACATGCTCTCATGACCTGTCATTAGGTCAGAAGAAGCAAGGAGTAAGCATGTTCTTATGATCAAAGAAAACATTATTTGACTTCTACCGAAGTCTAAGCATTACTAAGCATAAGAGATCGACCTACATATACTTGTGGGGTATCATCTGGATATAAATGTAGATCAAGGTAATCATGCAGCAACGGTTTCAACCAACTCCTACTAACATAATGCACATTACACTAGACTTAAGGTGTAATAAAGCATTTATAAAATAGAAGAGTGGTTGTATGTTCGGGGCTTGCCTGCGTTGCAGCGGTGGTTAGTTCTCGTAGAAGTCAAGTTCAACACCAACACCATGGGTGGATCACCTTTTCCAAAGCTTGATCAACACGAACCTCGTCATCACTTGTTCACCACGAAGTTTCTCACTCTCGTAGGCACTACACGTATATAAATGATGTGAAACTTAACATGATGGAATGCATGCCATGATGCATGATGATGAACAAGACATAGCATATAAGAGACATTTAGAAAGGATAAACATTAGTTATCTACTTGAGTATAACTTTCCTTCGCGGTACAGTTGCAAGCTACAAGGTTAATTTAAAGGTTAACTAACCGTAACTTTGTTTTTACCCAAGAGATTGCATCTAATAACAAGTAATTCTACCACAAGACCATTAATTACTTACACAAGAAATCATTAACCATTAAGGATCTATGTTAAACACATTAATTATCATTAACAAATTATAGTTAACAAGTTAATCATAAACTCAAACAATTAACTAAAGGCACCAAAGATCATTAAGAATTAATGACCTAAGGTCATCACTCAATCAAAAGAGCACACAACACTTAAAGTTATTGATTTAACATTTAATTAATCACTTAAATAATTAAGGCATAAATTAAGAATAATTTAAACTTCCTCAAATTGAGCTCAAACTTTTTCTATACATTAGTTATAGTCTAAAACAGTGCCCAAACAAATTTCATGATTTTTGGATTAATATTTTAATTACTAAAATTCCTAAAAGTTGCATTTAACATTTAATCGAGCTAATTAAATCACATACAAAAAGTAATCAAAATTAGCATTTCATATTTTTCCTAAATAGTACACATCATAGGGAGGCTACACAAAAATTTTGAATATTTTTGGTGCTATAATTAATTCACAATAAAATAATTAAAACAGGATACTATTCACATTAAAAAAAAGAAAAACAACGAAAATCCTCTACGCGGGCTGACTCCCTCCCCGCCGGCCGCACGGCCCAACCGGACGCGCGTGCGCGGCCCGCTTCCTCCGCCCGGGCCAGTAAACTAGGCCGGCCCACTTCTTTTCCCCCGGCTCTTCTCCTCCTCTCTGTTCCACCGCGGTCCGGCCATGGCACACGGTGGCCGGCCGGTGGTTACCTCGCCGGTGACGAGGCTCCGATGAGATAGACCCCACCAGCAAGACCATCGCGAGCCCGCGACCACGCCAAGACCCTAAGCACAGCAGCAGGCGCACTGGAAGCACCCCCACGCCGGCCATGGCGGCTCGGTGGCAGTGGCGCACGGTGCTCCGGCGAACAAGACCGGTAACGATCAAACTGAAAGCACAGATAGGTCCAGTAGCTCACCACGAACACTGTGGTGCACTTGATGAAGGCTGAGGTGGACCGGAGGGACCGGACCACGATGAAGCGACGATGACAGCGCGGTGCTCGCCCGTGAGGAAGATGGTGGCGCGCGGGAAGGCTCGGACGCCTAGCACTATCGCTGGCGAGCTCAGAAGGTGCGAGTCAGCGAGGCGGAGTCGAAGGCGAGGTGAATTAGAGCAAGGTGCAGCGGCTGCGGCGAATTGCGGCGGCGGAGCAAGCTCGGCGGTGACGGACAGCGAGGGCAGCGGAAAGGAAGAGGAGGACGGCGTCGGCTCAGTCATATAGGGCGGCCGAGGAATGAGCGGGTGACACGCAGCAGCTTGCCGCGAGACGTCGAAGCATGAGGTGGCCACGAGACGCGCCTGGAAGATGGCCGAAGGCCGCCGGTGACGAGCGGGAGGTGGCGCCCGGTGGTTGGAGGTGATTTTGAAAAATTTACAAAACTGCCACTGACTCCATTTTGCAAATTACTTTCAAATTTTCTACAGAAGTTGAAAATCTATAAATACAAAAGTTGCTCCATTTTTAAAGTTCTACAACTTTCTCAATATAAACATTTTCCAATTCAGCTTAGATTTTGAAATTTGAATTTAAATTTAAAAGGGGACATTTTCTGGAATTCTGAAATTTCAAAATTACTTTGAATTTTGTATTGAAACTTCAAAAACTCAAAATACCAAAGTTGTATATCTAGGAAAGACCTACAACTTTGCTATTCAAAAATATTTTCAAATTCTGCCTCCATTTTGAAATTTGCATTTGGGGATGAAAAGGGGTCGAATTCGGAATTTGCTTCTTTTCAAAATTACTCCACATTTTACACTAAAACTTTGAAAACTCAAAACACCAAACTTGTAGCCCTTGAAAAGATCTACAAACTTAGTTTTAGACTTTTTCCCAAATTTTGCTTAGATTTTTAATTATTTCAAAAGGGGTAAAAACATGGTTTTCTTTTTCGAAAATCAGGGTTTTGAATTCAATTGATTATTCTTTTAACTAAAACATGATTAATCCTTTAATACTAAAAAACATTATTTCATGTAATAAGCAATATGACATAAACACATATAAATCATTTTATTATTAAAATCAACATAACAATTTACTATTGAAACATGTGAAACATGTATATGTAACATACGAAACATCGATCAAAACCTATGAAACATTACTTTGAACATTGCCATACTTGAAACATCGCAAGGCAACATGTGAGACTCTTTCTGTAACATGCGAAACATGGCATATGAAACATATGCAACATGACTAAAATAACGGGTGCAACATGAGTGCATTGATGGCATGTCAATTGATGTTTATGCTTGATGATGCTTCATAATCAAGTTTTAATTATTTCCTAACATCTGGGATGTTACAATAACCTTTATTACCGTATACCAAAACACAACCCTCATCGAGCCACGTCGCCTCCTTGGCTGCGCCTCCTTTCCCGTTCAACCTGCCCACGCGCAGGACCGCCTCCTGCCCGACCTGACCTCCCGCGAGGGGGGAAAGGGAGAAAAACACGAAAAAAAACGGAAATGCTTGGCTACAGTCATCTCACACGTGTGTTTTATTCCGGACGGATGTGGCTTCCTCTCCTCCACTCGTTCCCTCATCTCTTTATCCCTCATTTGCTCACGTTGTGTCCCCATTCTCGTCCTCTTCACCACGGAGCGCCCGAGACGCTTGCCGCCGCTCCCTCTCTTGCCGCTTGCGGCGCCGCCCGCCCGAGCCGTGTGCCCCCTGCCCGAGCCGTGCGCCCCCGCTGGGCTCATCGTTGTTGCCCCCACCTACGCACCCTCCTCCTCCTTCATCCTCTCCCACCTTAGCTACTCCTCCCCACAACCGAGCGCCATGGTTACCTCCCCGCCGCCGCCACACCGGCCTCATGCCCTCACCATGGCGGCGCCCTCCATCCACCCGGGCGGAGCTCGAGCCTGACATGCCTCCTCCACCCAGGGCGTTCTCTCCCAACCTCAGCTGCGGCCATGGTGCCCTTCCCATGGTGGATCCACAGAGCAGCGGCCTCCCCATGGTGGATCCGTAGAGCACGATGCAGATCCAGCGGTGTAGTGGTCTCCTCCACCCATCAGGCGACGGCGGCCCATCCCCCATCCATGGAGGTGGCTCGATCTGCACCCCGACAGTGCCCCCAACCCATGTGTTTTTGCGGTGTTGCAACAGTCTATTCTGAGATGTTGCAACATGTGTTTCTGTTTGTTGCAACTATCGATTTTTGAGATGTTGCAATAGTAGTTTTTCTGGATGTTGGAATAGTAGTTTTACAATGTTGCAGTAGTAGTGCTTAAAATGTTGCAATAGTTTTTTTTCGTTTGTTGCAGCAGATTTCCTCCGATGTTGCAGTAGTAGTGCTTAGACGTTGCAATAGCTTTTTTTCGTTGTTGCACTAGATTTCCCTCGATGTTGCAGTAGTAGTTCAGCAGATTTCCTCCGATGTTGCAGTAGTAGTGCTTAGACGTTGCAATAGCTTTTTTTCGTTGTTGCACTAGATTTCCCCCGATGTTGCAGTAGTAGTGCTTGAGATGTTGCAATAGCTTTCTTTGGTTGTTGCAGCATGTTTCTCCCGATGTTGCAGTGGATGTTTCTAATTGTTGCAACAAACATTTTTTTTGATGTTGCAGTTCATATCTTTGTTTGTTGCATTAGATGTTCTTGCGATGTTGCAATAGCTTTTTTCGTTTATTGCAACAATTTTTTTTGTTTGTTGCATTAGATGTTTTTTCGATGTTGCAATAGCTTCCTCCTGTTGTTGCAGATGGTGGGCGGGCTATGGAGGGCGAGCTGGCGGCGGGGCGGAGGTGCTAGGGGTCGGCGAGGGTTGGGGGCGGGCGGATCTGTGCGCGTGGGGGCGGGTGGGGGAGTGGAGGAAGGGTGAGTGCTTGCGCGGGCAGTGGGCGGGCGGTTTTCCTTCTTTTCTGTTTGCAGTGGGTACCGTCCGCCCTTTCTTCTTTTCTGTTTTACCAACAGGGTACCGGACGTCCGGGCACGGTCACTTCCGAATAAAAAAACGCCTCCTGCCCGAGCTTGACCCGTGGTTATCCGAGGTTCGAACCTCATGTGCTGGCGTTGCTATCATACTGTACGTCTACAGCTTTGTACTATTGTGGCCATTCGAGGGCCAAATTACACAATACGTTTTTTGAACGAAAAAATTACACAATACGTTTACAACAACTGAAATGAGCCTACAGCTAAATAACTGATGAACCAAATTGCCTTGAACACAGAGTGCTAATCAAAAGTGATTGAAATTCTGATTTGGTTATTGCATTACACCAACTGGATCAGTACCTTACATACTATTATAATGGTAAGCTTCAGAGCCAAAACTCCAGTTCAGTACCTTTACATACAGACAACAGCCAAAGATTTTACAGTCATGCCAATTGCTTCCAGCTTGCCACTGGTACAGGTATCGTTTTCTAGGTTGAATGCTGGTTAATTACTTCTAGAAATGCTAATAAAACCCAAACTAAAGCTAGCTCATAAAAACATCAATTTGCACTCCTTTAATCCTGGTGCATTACCCAAAATAAAATATTCCTAGAAATCACTCTGAACCTGTAATACCTGCAAACATCATAAAAATGTCATTTAGCCCAACAACACCCAAATTGGGATCACAGTGAGAAAAATCCATCATCACAACCATAGTATTAGATATGTGGCTCCTGGCTCTTAAATCCTAGACAGAATTGCTGGAACTCCACTCTTTGAAAGAGGATAATGAGTAGGTTGTCTTCAAAAATGCATCAGAATGGTCCTCCAAAGTCCAAACTAGAAAATGGATAGTTCAGTGCAAACATGCCAGGTAGCTGAAACAACGACAGTTAGTAATAATTCCATATGATTGCAGATGAGCAGAACAAAATGATCCTCCTATACATCAATTGGATGGGGAGTAGGGATTAACCTAACCCAACACTAACGTTTCTCAATACTATTTCCCAAAACATTATTAAAATAGACAGTAGACCATGATTGCAATTGCTGTGGCTAAAATAAGTGGTGCGACACAAAATCTGATACCCAAAATGGCACAGACAAATGATGATCTCAACCCACAATCCCCATTTGCACACATCTATACCGCCAACCAATGACCCGACCATGTTAATGAGCAGAGTTCTAAATCAGCCAATCAGGTTGGCTTAAACTTCATCCAATCATCCTAGTACTGCTCAAATGAACAATCTAAAACAAACCAGAGAGGAAGCAATGCTAAGTGCCTTCACCCCAACAGGCCTATAAAATACAGAGTAAGAGCTATGCAATCAAGTCCAAATTTAAGACAACAACAATTTATGTGGATCATGTACAAGGCCCAAATTAAGTTCAACGAAAATCCAGTGATAGCTACTTCTCATGATCTAACATTTTAGTTTGGAACCATACCTGCGAGCTCTGCACTTGTGACTTGAACTTGGAGATATTGGACTCCTGCAGCATCTCACTCTGAAAAAGCCAAGCAAGACCGCCAAATGAGGAAGACAATAAACCAACACTAGGAAGAAATCCGCCACGCAATGTGAAAGCGTTGCATGACTTATGGATTCTGAACGGAGGTTAATATCAGCATTCAGTGTTTCAGCCTTTCTGGCTACTGAAGTGCTACATGCTTTTTTATTTTATTTTATTTATAAAAAAGAGAAATCGGCAGCTTCACTGCCGGCTTTAATAACCGTTTGCTACTTGGCATAATCAGCTCTTAATTGTTTCTTTGCACAACATGGTTATTTCGGACAAGAGCAGAGCTATTTCCCTGCATAAGTGCTGTTATTTTATAAGTAAATGAAAACAATCTATGAAACAAGTTGTAGCCGAACAATGTTTGAAAACTGAGAGAAGCCTGACCATCTTCAGTTGCCATAATCGTAACCACCGATGCATGAAGATGAACAGGTTTACTCATTTTCACTCTAATATTGTACCAATCACACTAGTAGGAAGTGCCCCAATACTCCTTGTCCTTTTACTAGGAGCTAAACAAATCTGCACTAGCACTCCTTCCCATTCACTGTTCACTCACGGGTATGTAAACAAGAAAATTAAACTGCTAAAGCTGCTGGTGTCATCTAAGACTTCAGACCACACAAGGCACAACTGAAGCTACCTCAGTGCTTGTCGGTTAATCCCCAATCCAAACGGATTGAGGGGGATTTTGACTTGTAGATGATAAAATCCCCTTAATCCTCTCAGATTGGGGATTAACCGAACATACACCGGACAATATGAAAGCTGCTCCTGACTGGCAAACTACAACCTACTTGTCTGCGGCCCTACTACTGCTGTACTGAAAACCATACACACAGAAAAGAAGTGTAGATAAGAGGAGCAATTACATTTTGGGAGTATAGGGAATGGAATGACACAGTAAGATAATTTAAGGCAGGCTGACACAGCTAGACAAATTTTTGAACCAACCGTGCTCTTTGTAAAATAAATCCATATGCAAACAAAACAATTAACATTCTACAATTTGACACTTATATGATAGTTAAGGAGACAAGAAGTTGAGATCACAGGGATGAATAGATCACTACCATCTGGATTTGATACAAACTCCATGAGGAAGCGCCATTGGTGTTGAACAGTTGAAGTCAACAAGATGAAACATTGTTTGCGTTTAGCATAAAAAATTAAAAGAAAAATGACATGTCCTTTCTTATACACAAGACTATCAACAGAGGTACATGAATCATGAATTGAAGGTTCCTTCATGTCTTGCACTACTTTTATTTGGCTCGGAATATAGTAATAAACAATGGCACTATTGTCGCACTTATTCCGTCTGTTCTAGTGTTCCATACAAAAAGATCTGGGATATCAATCTAATTTCAAGAAATAGCAGCATTTCATTAATTCAAAAACAGATGAACTACAGCAGTTCAAATAGTTCATGAAAATCATACCACTGGATAGCTAAAACATACATGGAAACTGGATCTATCTGTCATAGCTTTGTCTATGATCGACCCCCCAAGAGGGGTTAGGTTGTTTTATATAAAAACAAAAATGACCACCAAAATTCAAGACGAAGAGGAACACATAGGTCAGGGGTTGGCAGGGGTGGCAAACCCACACCTCCCGCCAAACTTAACACCACAGGTTAAAAGCTACAGCTGGTACAAAAGAGAACCAGCATGACTACACTAGAGAAACATGGGGATTCCATCCAAGATGGCCTGCTCCAGCTAACCTACTACAAGCGCATACAACATGCAAGAACCATGAATTGGTTAGCAGCTGGGCAATGCAGAAACATCTCTTTTCCAGAGATGGCGTCAAGGGGTAAACTCCCAGTCCCCATCGATGAAAGAATCACCATTGTTGACGAAATCCTGCTGAAAGAAACTAGTTCAGTTGGATAAATCATATAAGTGGTAGTCATCAATCCCACATGCAAAGCCAGATAGGATAGACGGAGTAAATTTAAATAAGCTAGCAATTTAACACGTCTTATGGTCTTGTTATGCACGAACAAGCACGATGAGCAATGCACTGAGTACTAACAACTAGAAGTAATTAAACCAACATCAGTTAGGTAAATTCCTCATGTGTTAATTTACTTTAGCACAAAAATGCGAAATGGAATTCAATGAAAATCAGGACAGACAGATTTTATGCATAAATAGCTGGAGAAAGGATCTTACTTGATTAAAGTAAGCAAGGAAATCATCGAAGTCATCGCTCTCCCCATTCTGTGCCTCACTTGTTCCCATGAGGAATTCATTGATGTTATTCAGTTGGTCACTAACAGCTTGCTGATTAACAGTGCTACCTACATGGAGGTTGCCACTTGCACCACCACCATTCAGCACCTGGGTCGGCATGGCAGAATTGTCTATCTGAATGTCAGGTCTGGTGCTTGAAGAACTAGCCAAAGCAGAATTGCCATTCAGCATCGCTGTAGAGTGTGTGTTGTTTCCAAAACTGGATGCTGCCACCTGCTCTCTGAAACCAACCATTGCTACGGTGTTCCCTGTGATTCCTGCAAATTTCTTCTCATACTCATTTCTGAAAGTTGGAATCTGTCCAGAGGAGCCTGCAAATCTTGACAACTGGTTGATCTTAAAAATGTTACCCTGCGAGGGATCTTCAGACATTCCAACATTATGACCAAGATCGGGAAACCTTGACGGCGCAGCAGCTTTCCAGGAGTTACTAGGTCCTGCAATTTGGTGAACTTCGCTGGCAACCTTGTTAAATTGGCCGGCAGAACATGATTGAAGTTGAACCGAAGGCTGGGTCACCAAGTCAGGAGACTGCAATGGTAAATGACCAGAAGGAGCCAACATCTCACCATCTGATATGTCTTCGAAGGGAATACCTTTGATTGACCCCAAAATCTTGCCACGCAATATGCTCGCATAGGAGCTGCAGGAACGAGACGAAGACAAGGACATCTTCGAGGTCAATGGTGGACTGTCAATTGAGTTATTCGCAAATGAACTCCCAGAAATATCAACAGAGAAAGGTTTGCTTGTGTTCAACACCACACCATTTGAACTATTTGGAAAGGAGCTGCAAGAAGGACCAGAAGGGAAGCACTGGCTTGCACCTGGCAGCTCACCACTCGATACAGAGTATAAACCTGCAGATGACTGGCGACATTCTCTTTAGTAAGGCCTTCCACATTCATGACTTCTAAAATCTTCTTAGGAACAGCCCCTGCATTTACGGCAACAAAATATTTGTTAAGTGAAACAGATTTAACAGAACAATTATTGATAGATAAAGCCATGAAATGTGAGAACTTACTGTCCATGCCAATCTGATTGATAGCTTCTACAAACTTCCGGTGTAGCTCACCACACCACTGGACCCTTTGCTTCTTCTGGGTTGATGTGTTCTCGTTGTCCTCATCAGCAACATCCACAGCCTTTTTGTTTTTCCTTGAATACTTCTTGGTGTGGTTTGCTCCAACCTTCTCAACTTTATCACCATCCCCAGATGGCAACTTCCGAACAGCATAATCAGTCTTACTATTCTTCACCACATGTTTCCATATGCCCCTAAGCTGTTCGAGGCGCACTGGCTTTACCATATAATCACAGGCTCCATGCTTTATCCCATTTATTATACTCTGTGTCTCACTGTTTGCGGATAGCACTGCATGACATAAGGCAACATAAGTCAATTATGATATACAGAAGTCAACAAGCTCAATAGACTAGACATTGAATGATCTAGTGGCTTTCATGTTCAGTTGACTAGGCACATTTTTCAAACTCCGTTTTCTTTAGGCATTACATGTGTCATTTACATTCATTTTAAGCAAATGTGTCATACACATAGTAAATGCAATTCCCTATCATTTCCACTTTTATCATTCATAATTTTATAAAAGAAACTTTACAAATTTATTAGAATGGAGAATTGTTCACATCCTTATGGAAACGACTAGTTATTGCGAAAACCAACAATAACGAACCAAACTGCAGGCCACAAATTTAGAAGTTATCTTGGTTGCGCCTAGAGCTTACTAATCCATGGCAATGTGTGAACCATACACAAATGACAGGATTCAATTGTTAGATTGATTGCTCCTGTTACTTAAATATGAACAAATGGTAGCACATGAAACTACAAGCAACAATATTTAGTAGTTACTGATTGCACCTACCACATATGAACAGTAGCACATGAAATGAACTACAAACAACAGTTCAGTAGCTCGATTGATTCAGCGATTTGGATTTGGATTTATTAAAAATGTCTTTCGCAGTTGAAATTAACGAAAGTCACAAAGTTTCGGAAGTTTCGATCCAAATTGCAGTAAAAAAAATTAGATGAAATCTGAAAATGTGAATTTCTACATTCCTACACAAAAAATGGGGACAAAACTGCTACAGCACATCAAGACAAGGCAAACATCCTGCTACAATACTACACAAACCTCTTCAACAGCAACCCACCAAGAATGAACACATTGAACTGGGAGAGTTTGAATAACAGAAGAAGTTAAGAAGGTGATTTTTGAGGCGCAGCCCGAAAAAGCCCCGGGCCCTGATGGCTTCAAAGGTCTGTTCTATAAAACATGTTAGCAAATTGTCAAGCACGACTTGATGCAAGCCATCCACCAAATATACAACCTCAGAGCTTCACACTGGAACCTTCTCAATCCAGCAAATGTCATCCTAATACTGAAGAAAGGAGTCATAACAGCTGCTGACTATAGACTGATAAGTCTTATGCACAGCATGGCCAAAATAATGGGGAAACTGTTGGCAAACCAATTGTCTCCGCATCCTAACAATCTGGTCTCACATAGCCAGACCGCGTTTATCAAAGGAAGGAGCATCCTAGATAGTTTTCAATATACGCAAGGTGCTGTCAACCATTTCCACCACTCGAAAACGCCAATGCTATTTCTGAAAGTGGACGTTACCAAGGTCTTCGACAGTATCAGGTGGAATTATATGTTGGAAATTCTACAGAGGTTAGGATTTGGACAATGCTGGCGGGACCTCATTTGCTAATCTGGTCATCCACCTCATCTCTGATCATCCTCAATGGTTTGATGGGACACCCATACGGCACCAACGAGGACTTAGGCAGGGGGATCCACTCTCACCGATGCTCTTCATCCTAGCAATTGACCCAATTCAGAGAATATTTGAGAAGGCAACTGAACAAGGAATCCACTCCCCAATTGGCTCCAACCCAATCCGGATAAGAACCAGCTTATATGCAGATGACGCATCATTTTTTATTAAACCCACACAGCAAGACCTCACAGCCATCCAGAGGATACTAGCATTCAGTACAGCAACTGGATTGGAAGCAAATATCAGCAAGACGGAGGTATATCAAATTAGATGTGATGAATCGATAAGTGCATAAATGGGAAATTTTCAGGGGAAGGTATGCCAATTTCCATGCAAATGCCTTGGATTACCACTGCGTATTGGGCGATTGTGTAGAGAAGCAGAACAGGTGCTGATCGACAAAATTGGAGCCAAATTACCCGGTTGGAAAGGGAAGCTGCTCACAAAATCTGGGTGCCTGACGCTGGTGCAATCAGTACTTCCAGCCATTACATTGTACCATATGACAGCATTCCAACTCTCCAAATGGGCTATTAAGCGTATAGATAGAATTAGAAGAAACTTCTTATGGAAAGGGGCGGATGATGCAAGGAGGGGCCGCTGTCCAGTAAACTGGATTAGAGTATGCAGTTCAAAAAAAAAACTAGGAGGGCTGCATTCAATAGAGCCTTGTGTCTCCGATGGGCATGGCTCAAATGGAAAGCTCCCGATAAACCATTTGCTGGATTACCAATCAGCCTGAACAACACAGAAAAAGAGCTATTCAAGTGTTGCACAGAGATACATGTTGGCAAAGGTTCAAAAACAAAATTTTGGACAGACATTTGGCTCAAGGGCACTACACCAAAAGACATGGCACCAAGCTGCTTCAAGCTTGCATTCCGCAAAAACCAACGTGTTGCCAAGGCTCTCATGAACCAGACATGGATGCGCAGTCTAAGGCAGATGACCACAGACATAGAACTATGCCAATTCGTGCACCTTTGTGCACAATTGCAGGATGTCACCCTGACTACAAAGGAGGATGATTGCTTGGAGGTTTACAACATCAAGATCATACACAGCTAAATCAACATATGAAGTGCAAGAAATTGGGAAACATCCGGACTTCGGATGGAACAGGGTATGGAAGGGCAAGGTCGAACCAACATGTAAATTCATTTTGTGGCTGCTCCTACAACGGAAACTACCAACTTCAGATAGGATAATCAAGCGAGGTGGACAAGTGGACCCCATCTGCAAATTGTGTTTCACTAGACCAGAATCTCACTCCCACCTAATGGCCAACTGCTCCTACAGTAAACAGGTTTGGCAACTTGTCCAGAATGGTTCTGGGCAAACAGACCTGCTTTGCCAGGGAATCACAACAAATATTAAGCACTGGTGGAACAAATTGCTAGAAACAGCTGATAATGTAGACACCATCCGGCAAAACCAAATCATCACTTATACAGCATGGCATATTTGGAAAGAACGTTATCGCAGGATTTTTGACAAGGCAAAATCACCACAACAGATTGTGGATGCGGCTATGCAGGATGTAGCTCTATTGTCCCAAATGGTGGCAAATGAAGTCACTGAGTAGTTCTCTGTCTCCATTTAGCTAGGGAGACTGTCGAGTTTTGATTTTTTCCTTTGTTTTCTTTCTTGTTGTAACTAAGTTCTGAACACTATCTGTTGTTCTGCTTTCTCCTATAATGAATTGGCAGAGCACCTGCCAAATTTGCTCAGAAAAAAATGGTTCACTAATATGCTTCCTACTTTGCATTTACAACTTACCCATAGGCCACAGCCTAGTGGACAAGCTTCAATTATGACTAGAAGGGGTAGCTGGTTTGAATCATAATGCAGTAAATTCTCCCCCTCTTAGATGCAAGAAAACTGAAGGAAAAATATGGTTTAGACGACAAATCTACCCCAAGACCAATTAGACACAGGAAAGGGTGCTTACTGCATCAGCAAAGTATATAACAACACTACAATTCCAAAAGAAAGATACTTCGTATGTTCACAAAATCATGTCATTTTGGGCAAGGTTTGGTCAAAGCTTAAAAACTACAAACATTATTAACTTTGAAATTAATGAGTTTTAAGATATATAAGTTATATGTAAGAGTTTTATTCAAAACACTTGCAAAGCCTCATGAATTTGAAGAATTTTACGAAATATTCTAGAACAAATTAGAGGTTAAAGTGTTGAGGCAGCAAATCAAGAAAGTGGCTAGATTGGCGCCCAATTGAGGGGAATCCTGGGCACACCATTAGCAGGTACTAATATAGAAGCTTAGCAAGAGTGATTGGGAGAGAATTAAGGGGTGATTGGGCTATGTCATGGGCCTATCGACAAGGATCGTTTGCTTAGGGGTCAAGTAAGCCTCTCTATATAAGGAGAGGAGTGCATCAATCTAATCAAGCAAGAATTAGAAGGAAAACCCTTCTCTCTTGCTCGGCCGTGGGCAAGGCGCACCCAACGCGCGCCCCCAACCCCCCTCCCGCGACCACAGCAGCCACATAACATAAAGATACACATGGCCCTTTTAGGGTTAAAAAAGATACGCTTCAACCGTGCAAAGTCAATTTTCATTTTATCTAATGAACCAACGGAGTGTACAAAACTACAAATAACAAAATTCAATTACATACAGGGGAAACCGTAACATATATGTAAACTAGAGCTGAAAACAATGAGAGGTCGACCTGGCTATGAACAAATGGTGACACACACAGGTACAAAAACAATTTTATTTTTCATAGGGCTAATGAATGGGCCGTAACATATGAAACCAAAAGCGACTTTATTAAGAGGTCAATCAACATCATCTAGCACTTATGAACAAACAGTAACTATCTAATGGACACCGAAAATGGACAAAAAATTTAGTTTCCATGCAATGCTTAAAAAGAACTGTAAGTATGAAGCTACAAATGACAAAAAAAAAAACCCAGCTCCACTGTACTTAGCACCTAGGAACAAACAGTAACATACAAAACTAGAACACAAATGGTAACACAGTTATTGGCTTGATTGTATCCGAACACATGCACCCTCCAAATCAAGACTTATGATTGGCATATGTGCCAATTATTGATATCCTACCCAAGCATTCATAACCAGCAGCTCTACCGGATATCGCGTGCCAACCGAGTTATAAGCAATCCATTCAATGCATCTATCCAGAACAACATCCAAAAATGGTAGTACAACAAATTCTCATGATTGCTATTCTCTGCACGATCAGAATAATGCCATGCATGAAAATGGAAAAATGAGTTTGAGCAAGGGCCTTACAGACGACTGGAATATCCATCTCCAGGCCGATGAGCTCAAGGAGCTTGAAGCCGTCCATTTTGGGCATGTACACTTCGCTGATCACTAGGTCGAACTGGTTCCCGTCCCTCCTCTCCCTGAGCATGTCTAACGCTGTCTGGGCGTCCGTCACCATAGTCACTGCGTCGGACCACAACAAATCCAACCGTAAAAACAAAATCATCCAAAAAAAAAAGACTCATCGTCTGGCCTAAAATTGTATCACAACGGAATCAGGAGGAAATAGGAGCAGCTAAGAAGGCAAGAACACACCGTTGTAGTTGCAATACTTCAGCTGCCTCTCTAGGACCTTGAGGCAGACGCGGTCGTCGTCGACGGCGAGCACTCGTAGGCCCGCTGGGAAGGTGTCCGCGGCCATCTCTTCCCCTGTATCGAAAAGATACACGATCAGTTCCAAGAAAGCAACCGCCGACCACCAAATCCCTGCAAGGAACCCAAGAAGACTCGAACTTTCTTACCTGCTGCAATGGATTCCGTCCGAGAACCTCCGGGGAGCAACGGAGACAGAGGAAAAAGCGAAGTGAGCGAGGCGATTTCCGGGTGAAGAGCAATGCAGCGAGTGCGAGGGGAAGGGGAGGGATTTATAGCAGGGGCAAGGGGGATTCGGGGAGGAGCGGGGATCGAAATGCAGGCGGCTGCAAAGATGGAAGGTGTTCATCCTTGCGATGTGGAATTTCCCTAGCATTAACTCCTTCCTTCAGTTACCCTCTGCTTCCACCACCAGACTTGCTGGCTTTGTTCGTCGCTTGTGTGCTGCTGCTCGCTTCAGTTTCTTGATGGGTGGAAAACCAGCCAAACACCCTAGAATCGCCCACGGTTTAAGCCCATGGAGCTTCTAGGTCTGCAGCGGCCGGACTTACCCGTCTTCGCCGCCGGTCCCGACGGAGGAGCCTCCCGAGACGTGGATTCGCCGGCCATGGCGTAGGCGACGCAATTGGAGAGCTCCGACCTGCTTTCACGAGAGTCTCCATCCCCACCTATCTATCGGCCACCCAATTGGCTTTCTATTCTAACTTTCTGTTGCTGCATCTGCTGCACGGAGGTGCCGGCGAGGGAGGCGAGGGGGATCGTGGAATGGCAAGCGCTGCTGACCAGGTGTGGTCCACGCCGGTCAAACTGCGCATATCTTTAGCTCGTTTGTTTATTATTAATATTATATTAATATATATATACGTTCAAAAAATATTATATATGTATAAAAAAAATAAACAGGGAGTTAATGAATATATTTATAATCTTTATATCTCTATCTTTTCTCCATCCCTATCTCTACTCTCTTCTCTATTCTATTCTATCCCTGTCTATCTCTCTATATCTATCTCTATCTGTATTTATATCTATATCGATATCTATATCTATACACATATATATAAATCTATATCTATATCTATACATAATAATAAAAAGGTAAATTTTCAGACTCTTTTTTCGTCCATCTATTTTTTTTTGTCCATCTTCCCCTATCTGCCGAATAATGGGAAAAAATTTATCCAGACTTATATATATAACTCGTGCTTATACGAGTTAAAATAACTCATGTCTAGACCTATAGAATAGGAATCCTAACCTAATGTCACACCCGGTTTTCTAAAGAACAAAACCAGGCTAATCATATGTGTGCCCAGGAAGTCCACACATATGTCAGAATGAAAAAGTATCAGAAACAATGTTATTATATAACGTATACATAGCTATATTAACACTTACAACTATCAGAGTATCGCAGAACAGTGGCTAAGCTTCTGCTCGGGCTCCATTCTTCTCAGGGACGGTTGACTGGTGGCTCCATATGCCAAGCACTTCTGAATGACTTCTGAAAACTCCACTATACCTTCATCCTTCTTCTAAGTAGCACCTTACTACACACTGGAGTGTGGTAGAAATAGCAAGAGTGAGTCCATGTCGAACTCAACAAATATAACATGGAGTTCATAAGGCTCAAAAGGATAGACACTGGTTTACTGCATTTAGCTTTTAGTTGTCACAATTTTATCATATGAGTAGCATCAGGTTTTCATTAATCCCACAATAAACATATGATCAATGTAAATATGAATAATGAATAGCAAAACACATATTAAAGCCATTAGTGATCATCTATTCCGTAAGGGTCCAAGGCCACTCGTGACCGTGAGCACGGCTCTTATAACAGTTTTACACTCTGCAGAGGTTGTACACTTTCACTGTGAGTCGTGATTTACCCTTTTGCCCGAGGTGATCAGCCTCTTGACCCACTACCAAGGAAGGTCGGCAGGGTTCACTATGAAGTCTTTCAAAGGTTCGTCTAACAAGTTAGGGCCATTAGATTCACTCGGCAAACAGATGTAGAGCCCCCCTTCCAAATGGCACAATAACACGCAGTCTATACACATAAGGACAGAGGCCGCACTATACCCGATTCGTCAAGCCATTCTTACGCCATGAAGGTTACCACTAACAAGTTAGAAAAGGTCCTCATACTTGACTAAAGCCAGAGCCATATAGCCCTCACAGTTGTACTGTAAGTCCCGGATGTTCGCTTACAGATGAGTCCTTATGGAGAGAAACTAGAGCACCAAAAATAGCCCCATGCTCTAGCCCTCTTTAAACAGTAATCAAAAAGTCATCTTTTAGTGTTGTTGCATATTCCATTAATCATATTACAAGATCATAGTTTATGTTCAGCGCTAGCAAAAGCTACCCAATGCAAAGTCCCATAGGTGACAAGAAAACAGGATATCAATAGCTAAGTTATAATCTCTATGGTTGTCAAGGAGGACACATGCATATGTATGATAATTTCAGTGAATAGGACAACAAGAATGGTCCCATGTTATACTTGCCTCAAACTTGCTTCAGACCCAAAACAACTTGCTTAGAGAAGCATCAACTTTATCTTTCATTCTGCAACTTTCGGGCGCTCAGCTTCTGATTCTCCAGCGCCCACAGACGGTCCTTGTTCTACTCGTAACAAGCACCACACATATGCAAATATACAAACAAGAAAAACAACTAAGAACAGTACACCACACAAGGGAAAACAATGTACTAAAATAATGCTAGGTGCTATGGTCACAAGGACGCAAGAAACGTCGAGATCGAAGCTACGATGCAAAAGAAACTATTATCAAAAGATCTATTATTTTATAAAAGAAACAACTAAAAACATGATTTTATATTAACTAGGAAAAACTATCTGAGTAGTATTAGTCCAGATTAATTTAATTTCAAAATTTGAGTTAATGCTAATCATATTATATTTATAAATATTTTGACATTATTTATACCGATAATAATCTTTGACTTGCAAATGCAAATTGACATCTAAGAGCATCTAACCAGATTTAATATGCGGGTTTAGACTAAGCAAGTTTATATTTAGAGGAATATTAATATTACCAATTAATCATTTTAATATTTGTATACATATCTCTGACGAGATATAAAGCTTATGTTGCTTTTAAATTAAAGAAGCTAGCGGTTGATGCATATATTAACCAAAATAATATTCGTTCAATTTGTATTGTTCACAAATTTATGACATGACAAACATTATTCAAATTGCATCTAAACCAACCTGATATGAATCACGTTTAAACCAATCAAATTGTAATATATTTTGTCCTATGTTGCTTTTGTTTATAAACATTAATATTATTTAAGCCACTTTAACATTTATCTTTTTAGAAAACATAAATCATGTAAAGCACCTGATTAAATCATTATATGTTTCATGCATGAATTAACCAAGTTATAACTAGTAAAGAAATATTCAAGTTGCTATTGATCAAGTTAACATTTGTTTATAAAAGACCAGATATAAAACCTTAAATTACTTTTAATTAGAAATTCGGTTGCGTATATATTAATCAAACCAATATTTAACTTATAAAATTTAGAGGTGTGAGACATGCTACATGTTGCCACTAAAACGTAGCAGGCATTAGCTTGACTGCGACGTGTCAAAACAGAGTTAATCCCTTGGTTGCTTTTAATTAAAAGGTCATTAAATAATCATTAACTTAATTAGTATTTATGTAAATAATTTTAGAATTGGGTGACATGATAAAGGTTACCACTATTGCATAAAGCGCGACGACGTGAATCTAATGCAACTGGAATGACTCGAAACAGAATTAAAACGTAAATGATATGGCCTAAACAAGATTATATATGTATACGTATTTTTATTGTATTTCGGGATTTGTTTTTCTAAAAGAAAACGGCAATAAAGCGTAGCATGACGTAATGCTGATGTCACGGTCATTGACATAGTAAACAAGATGTGATAAGCAATCAAAGTACTAGGATAACAATAAACCTTAAGAAATTTATCAGTATGCTAGACAAAAAAAATCACAATGATCAAACAATTATACACTACCTTAGGGAGTCAAGTGCCTAGCAGAGATTACTTGATTAAACAATTGCTACTTTCTTGAATATTTGAATACTCTAGCGTCGACCATTAATTACTTGATTAGGGATCCTAGGATTGGGACAGAGATTCGTAGGTACCTGGATGGCTGGTTGCTGCCGCCTGCTGGCTGGAAGCCTGGCGGATCATCATGCATGCAGACTACAATCTAGCTTTTGGATCCATGAACGCAGGTGTCGTCAATCGTCAGATTGCTGCATGGTGCTGTACACGTAGCCGCTTTGATTAGGATCTTCGAGCTTTGAGAATTGCTGTACGTGAGGCGTGGCCGTGTTGATGTAGCCATGGGCTGGATCCATGGGAGTGATGCTGGTACGGATCTGAAAGAGCCGTGCCCCCGTAGACCATGCGTGACTCCAGCTATCGGGTAGGTTTCCGCAGGCCGCGGGATCACGCCTTCCGTCGTTGTAGATAGCTTGATTCCGCGATGTATCTGTTGCCGCCGGCAACGAAGCACCGAGTCCCGCCGGAGGTTGTTCATGGTCACCATCGTGAAGAGCCGATTCCCCACGACGATGATAGAAAATTTCCCATCTGCACGTACAGAACATGGCTATCGTGGCCACGGAGGAGCTGCGCACTGTGCATGCAAGAAAGGGGCCTCGGCCTGGATGTCTCAGCCTGCCGGCCGGAGAATAGCGCCAGGCCGTGTGAGGCCTGCGGCGGAGGGGCCGGACTGCAGCCCGCGACTCCGGCTGTGCCAGCGTGCACAGGAGGCGGCGGCCACGAGCACCTGTGGTGCCTCGCACAACACGCGAGTGGGGGCGCGAGACGAGGCCGCAGGGTCGGTCCCATCGGCTGGCAGTGCAGGCAAATCTCGTCGAAGACAATGCACAGAGCCGGGGTGGCCGAAGAAGATAAAGATGGCGTCCATGGTGGAGCTCGCTCGGAAAAGATAAAGATGCATTAGGAAAACGATGAACGAGCATGGATTTGGGAAAAGGAAGACATGACGGCGTAGAGGAGATCGATAGGAACCTTTTGGTGGTGACGGAATTTGCTGAAACGCGACGAACTGACCGAAAAAGTTCGCCGGAAATTCGCCGGAACGCAAGCTGTACATGACGAACTTCGGCGAGGGGTGGACGGAGCTACGAGCGGCGGCTCGCGATACGAGCTCAGCGGCGGCGGACAACAACAGCGGCGGCGAACGGCAACAGCGGCGGCGAACGGCAACAGCGGCGGCGGGCGGCAACAACGGCGGCAGCGGCAACAGCGGCGGCGGCGGCAATAGCGGCGGCGGGCGCTGGACAGGGAGGGGGACGACGCGGTGTGCTGCACCCGCGCCTGCGCCTATATATAGGGAGAAAAACTCTCCACCTCCATGTCAACTAGCGATATGGTGCTAATTGACGTTGCACCCTCCATCTTTACTAATAGGCCTAATTAATTATTAAAGCCCATTAGTAAATAAATGAATGGACATTTAGGATTATTGCACACAGGCTTTGGTGGAAAATGAGATATTTATTATTTTCGGAATTAATTAATTTCATGGATAAAATAATTCCAGAAAAGTCCAGAATTATTATTTAAGCCGTGAAAAATACTCCGAAAGCTCCGAAAATTCAGGGAAATTTTCCAGAGACATTATGGAATATGAGGAACCCAAATTAAGTATTTGGAGCTCATGAAAAGATATTTTGGAGCATCTAAAAATTAGATTATGCTCACAGACAAGTGGAAACAAGCTACAGAAAAAGTCGGAAAAATTCTCGAGAAGTTTGTAGAGATTGATTGATGGACGAGAAACTGAAAAGAATAATTTACGTTATAAAGAAAAGATTTTAGGAAACTCCCAACGAGACTTAAGATGAGAAATAAGGAATATTGATTGCGGAAAAAGATAAAGACGTGCTGGAGAAGAAAGATATTATTTTTTTTATAACTAATTGATGCTATCATAAACTAAACTTAGGAAATTTTATCCGAATATTAAAACATTTATTTTAATTAGTGTTTTCTACGCACAACCCAAAATCAAAAAATTTGGGGTGTGACACCTAAATAGAATTCTCAGATCCTGAGGACTCTAAATAGAACTCTTAATGAGTTATGTTCTTTATTTTGCACCGCTTTCTTTATTTACGTACGAGTTAGAATAGCTTGTGTCTCTGGATATGGAGTAGGAATCCTAGGGCTTATTTAGTCGGTGAAAAAGTTTGGGTTCGGCTACTGTAGCACTTTTCGTTTTATTTGGCAATTTGTGTCTAATCATGGACTAATTAGGCTCAAAAGATTTATCTCGTGATTTACAACTAAACTGTGTAATTAGTTTTTTCTTTCGTCTACATTTAGTACTCCATGCATATGCCGCAAGATTTGATGTGACAGGTACTGTAGCACTTTTTGGATTCACTTTTTGGAAACTAAACAGGCCCCTAATCTAAATAGATTCCTCAGATCTGACAATAATACTATGCATTTATTTTCTTTTGACGGGATATATACGGTAGATTATAAGGACCGATTTCTTTTTTTAATGCTGAGAACTTTCTTCCCCAAAAAATGTTAGGAACTTCCATAATAGATAAGAACCCGACATTTTTTATGGTAGAAAGCTGAACAATATAATCAGAAAAATAGAAAAGGAAAAAAATACTATGGTTATGTCATCTTTTTATCCATCTTACTTTTTTTCTCATTTGTCCTAACATGTTCTCTTTTTTTCCTTGTAAGCGTGTGCCATCTGAGCATCCATAAGAGCATTTTACGAGGTGTTCACACGTTACCCGTTCATCTAAGCGATTGTTTTTTTGTTTATCCTATAAATATAAAAAAAGGACTAAATTCAACCGTCATAGATATTTGAACCGTTGATCCCTCCATATATTAAATAGAGAAATATTTTCTATACAAGTTAGAGCACCGTGCCATATATGGTGTGAAGTCTGATTTCAAAATGAATCGAAATGGATAATACAATCTGTAGAGTATGAATCAAAAATGAATTGGAACACCTGATGTAATTATTGGATAAATATCCAAGTCTCCAATGTACATACGAATTAGAACAGTGCACATCTAGCAATAGTATGAGGTCTGATTCAAGACGAATCATACACATGATGAAGCTTTTATTAAACAAATTTCTTAGAAGTAAACGGACAAAAACTTAGACTAAACATAATAAAATAGAAATAGGAAAAGGAAGCATGCAACAAAAAAGGAACCGAAAGCTAAACACAGGCAAGACATAGAGTTTGATGCAAAGACAAATTGAAATATACGATACAATCTCAAATATTATTCAAAATCCGATGCTCGATCATATATAAGAGTTAGAGCGTCACACGTTTGTTGAATAAATTTTCAATCTATAAATCATCTAGATAAATTATACAGCAAGTTACGTATCCCGTGCAACGTACGAATACGTTTGCTAGTAAAAAAAGACTCAAAAGTCACAATCTAGGCCCCGTTCCTGCCATTTGGGCCCGAGGCCATGCCAGGCACGTGGACAAGAAGAAAGCCGCGCCAAAGAACCGTAAGGAGCTTCTGAAGCTTCATTCCTTAACAAACTGCCTTGACCAATGAGGCAACGACTAAGACATGCATGCTTGAGAAAGGAGTAAGTGGCCAGCTGATGACTGTCTAGCCCTGTTCGCTTGGTAGCCATGGTTGAAAGTATTGTTCGCTGATTTATAGTAAGAGAAAAATAACGTTCGTTGGCTGAAAAAGTATGACTTATAAAAAGACATTTGGGCATCGCTATAAGGTCGACACACAAACACATAATTTGCCATTTGAGCTAGCGCAAATCTAGTTATACATAAAAATTGGTTTTCCAAATTTCTCAAAATCAATTTGACAGGCTTTTGGTAAAATGATGTGTGCTTTGACGTGATGACAATCCACGGAAGCAATGCAAGCAAACAACCCTCTCCTTTGTTCGTAACTGGCCGTCAGCCTTTTTCACACAAAAAAACCCTTGTTTTCTTTTTCCCAGGATTATTGATCAGTCTAATCTGTATGCCGTGCATATCTTTCTCTTTTCTTTATCTTTATCTTACTTATTACTTATCTGCAAGTTGATCCACCGTCCATTCTGTGCTGTGCTTTCAAATCACCTCCGGCCATGCACTCCATCGAGCCGAGCCTACGTCCCCATCTGTGGCCAAAACCCGAACTACAGCCCGAGTCCAAGTCCTCTACACGGCTACACCCCGCCGAGGCCTGGCTCTTCACATAAAGGGCAAGTCTCCTCGCGACATCATGAATCATAATATCGCCGGTGCCCTAGTTTCCTTGTGAACCGCCGCCGCACCGTCGACTCTGCCTTTGTGCCTTGGATCGTCGAATTCATCATCAAACTTGATCGATGAGAATTCCATGTACACGTTCCTGTCTCTCTCCACCACACATGTATTGCACTGGCTAGATCCATCTGACTTTCTATTCCTTTTCCATGTACTGTTGCAGCCTGCTGTGCGAGTGCGACCATCCTCCGTCTTTGATCAAGCAAAGGCATGCCTGTGTGTGCTTAGCAGGAACAGCAGGTCTTGAACAGCACATAAATGTGCCTGGTGCCTACACCCTTTGCCGATTTTCTTCTAATCATCTACCTCCAGCCAATGGTGATTTAGCCATCTAATTATTCAATCTATATTCTTTAGTTTGGTCTCCAACTCAATGCTTATTAAATTCTGCAATCAGTTCCTTGAAGAATCGCCCGTAGGGTGCCCATGATGCATGCAAGGGAGGTGAGGTTTGACCAAGAAGAAGCAGAATGTTGTTTGATCGTTTTTACTCTGTTTTGCTCCGACTTAGTTGCGATAGATTCATGTGGATGCGATCTACATGCTAGCAACATTGTTTATCCTGTCACATGTTTATATGTTTATAATAAAAATATTAAGTTAATCAATTGGCATGAAACTAGTTTTCTAATTAAAAGATTAAAAGAAACATAGGACAATATCGATCTTTTATTATTTGTTAATTTGATTAATAGGTACATAAATATGTTTTTAAATTGAATTTGGTTAGTTTAAACACGTACTTATATACATTAGATGCTCTCACATGTTTATTTCTTTTGCAAATTAAAGTTTAAATGGCTTAAACAATATGAGATATATGTTTATAAATATAATATGATTAGCTTTAACTCGATTTTTAAAATTAAGTCTGTTCTAATTAATTAGAATTAATACTACTCACATAGTTTTTCTTAGTTATCATAAATCAAGCTTGTAGTTGTTTTTTTTCATAATATAAAACTCCCAATAGTTGTTTTCTTTTAACGATAGTTCCGTTCTCGGCGTTTCTTATGATCTTGTGACCATATCAGCTAGCTCTCTTTAGTACGTTGCTTTCCCTTATGTGGTGTACTGTTCTTAGTTGGTTTTATTTGTTGCTTGTATGTTTGTCTGTGCATGGTGCTTGCTATGAGTAGAACGAGAACGGTTTGTGAGTGCTGAAGATGACCGAAAGCTAATGGTGTGAGAGTTGACTAAGTGTTTAAGGCAAGTATAACATGGGACCATCCTTGTTGTCCTAATCACTGAAATTATCATACATATGCATGTGTCATCCTTGACAACCATAGAGATTATAACGTAGCTATTGATATCTTGTTTTCTTGTCACCTATGGATTGTGCATTTGGGTACCTATTGCTAGCGCTTAATTATGAACGATGATCTTGTAATTGGACTAATGAATTATGTGATCAACCTTTAACGATGATTTTTCTACTGTTGAAAGGGGACTAGAGCATGTGGGTTATTTTGATGCTCTGGTTTCTCTCCATAAGGACTTATCTATACGTGATTTATCCGGGATTGACAGTACAACTGTGAGGGCTATATGGTTCTGGCTTTAGTTGTACAAGAGACATCTTCTAGCTTGTTAGTGGTTATCTTAAATGGCGTAAGAATAGCTTGCCACGTTGGGTGTAGGACAGCCTCTAGTCTATGAGTATAGCCGAGAAGGAATTGTGTCATTTGAAAAGGGATTCCTACATCTGCCTGCTGAGTAAATCTAATGGCCCTAACTTGTTAGACGAACTTTTGAATAGCTTTATATGATTTTCGGTGTTTTGGGACTGGCTATCCCATGCATTTGGAAATCATGACTCATAGTGAAAGTGTACACCTCTGCGCAGAGTTTAATAAACTAGTATATTAGCCGTGCCCATGGATACGGGTGGCCTTGGAACATTTACAGATAGATGACCACCATTGTTATATCATGTTTTAATTAATGTTGATATCATTATGTCATGATAATGCTATTTCATTATTCTAATTATAATTGATTATTGATTCATTAATGGGATTTGGATTACCTTGATGCTACTCAATTGCTAATTATATAATGAATAAAAGCTATATGCAATCAAACAGTGTCTAGCCTTTTGTGCCTCATGAACCCTGTGTTATACTTGTTGAGTACGACATGTGCTCACCCTTGCTATTTTCCCCACACTCCAGTGTGTATTAAGGTGCTACTTAGAAGAAGGATGAAGGTGTAGTGGAGTTTCCAGAAGTCTTTTCAGAAGTGCTTGGCATACGGAGCCCCCAGTCAGCCGTCCCTGAGAAGAATAAAGCCCGAGCAGAAATTTAGCAGCCGTTTCGCGATACTCTGATAGTTGTAAGTGTTAATATAGTATATATTCTGCTTTATATAAACATTGTTTTGATATTTCTATTATGTTGTTGTATGTGTAGATTTCTTGGGCACACATATAACGAGTGCTTGGTCTTCTTTGGAAAACCGGGCGTGACATCATTACTCTAGTATAAATAAATAAAAATAAAAGACTCTAAAGTCATCATCTACCCGGTGATACCAGATCTGATCCCTGCTCACGCGTCCATGTCTGATACGAATCATACTTCACTAAGCGCTCACATGTTCGCGTCCTACCCGGTTCTAATATGAAAACCAGATCCATGTGTCCACAACCGATACGAAGTCCTAGGAGCTCACGCGTCTGCTTCCGGTCACTAAGGTTCAATTCAAAAAAAATACTGATGCAACGCACTGGCATATATCTAATAAATATAATAAGACTCCAACATAGTGGTTTTGATCACAAAAGCCTCAAGGGATTGTTTCATAAAAAAATAAAAGAAAGTTATGAGATTTATTTTTCCTATATGTGAATGCCCCTATATACTCTTGACGTTGTTTCAAATTAGTTGTATGAATGGATTTGTTACATAGGTCGAAACTTTATTTTTGAATAAAACTTCCTTTATCTTCAAAAGATACCTTGAGGGAACAAAGACTATAAATTATTCATCCAATTCATTCTACTCTAATATGTTTGGACTTCTATATGCACATGCGGAAACATGTCGATTATAACAACAGATAAATGCAATTGCTAAATCGGTGATAAAGCTCCAAGCCAACTCATGTTGCACAGCTCAGAGATACGAATCAATCAGTTCACTGTGCTCAAGGCACAACAAGCTAGGCAATACAAACTAAGGTACACGATTTGTTTATTCTGTCAATGGTATTGTTTATTTTCTTTAGGATAAATATTTATCGAGTACATATTATGTCTTGTTTGGCATAGCTTTAACTTCAAGATCCATAGAGAAATTGAGTTTGTAGGATAAATAAAATAGTTTAAATATATATTCATTCTAAATTACTAACAAAAATTGCTTAATCAAATGTCTTCATCATCCCCATAAGCCTATAGCCCCAAAGATTTTTAGATCTATGAATGGCCAACTCCAAGAATTATTGGAGCTAGAAGCCTAGAACTATGCCAAAATGGGTCCTATAGCTCAAAGGCCATTAAGGATCATTGCAAAAATGTATCTACAATTTGCTCCAATATCCATCCTAGAAGTTGTTGCATGGAGAACATCTTCCCAATGAAAGATCTTGTCACTAATTGGAAGATCCTACACCTCACTGGAGTCGAATATCAATCCCTAGTGGTGATGTGTACAGTGTGTTTTTTTTTTGCTCTTCTTTTCTAAAGTTGAATCACTTTAGCACAATATTAAGATGCTTAAAACTAAAATGCAACTCCCATTTTATCATACACATGGTCACAACAAAGTAGGTAAATGTGATTTCAATAGATAGGATTTTTAAGTTGACTATAGATATGCATTGAAAGAAATAAGAAACTACAATAGGGTTACCATCCATACACGGTAAATATTTGGAAATAAAGAGATTCAATGGTCTTCTAGCATGAATATGTACAGGAAGCTGAAAACTCTAATACTTCATCATGGTTATTTGTGATTTGTTCTTACTTTCATTACGAGCAAAGTCTCTGCCTATATAATTAGCAAAACAAATTGTCCTCGTCTAATAGCTTTTCTCATGAAACAAAATTCATCTACAATGATATAGGAACATTTTCTCAATCTTTTCATTATTTATGCAAATATTCATTTAAGCCGATTAATTAGCATGTAAGTGATGCATGGTGAACAACTGGTCTTGAGCTAAATGGTTGTTTAGCCTACTTTTTCGGTAGCAATGGGTAGTAGTTGTTTAGCATTTAATATTTAGGTGAAATATGTTGTTTCCTTAACAAAATGTTAAAACTTTCTTCTCAAGAAGGCTAATCTCCAAGCACAAAGTAGAAATAAGCATACAAAAGTAATGGGCAAAATTAAATCTTGAAAAATAATGGAAATTAATAATTAAATATAGATATATAGAGAAGGACTAAGAGAGATGGTAGCAACAACCCATAATCTTTTCCCAACATTGATATCACAAAGGTTTGTTTGGTTAGTCTTTCTTCCTATTATATTTCATAGTAAAATTGTCTACAATTTAGTGTATTTGTATTTCAAAATTGAGACAATTCTATATATTTTAACACATAAGAAATTAAGTTTATGGAATGAATAAGATATTATATTCAAAGGTAAATAATCACAAGCCAAAAAATAGAGAAACCAGAGTTGTGGTCAAATTTGCATCTTAAGAAAACAACGAAGAGCAAAAAAACATTTAATGGAAAAGTACAAACAGAGTTTATAGCAATAACTAACAAACTTTGTTGAATAGTGTTACCACTAGAATTTATTGGTGACTCTCTTGTCCTTTTCATATTTCTCTTTCAAAGTTAAGATTGAATAGTGAGGTTTTGCTTTATGAGAGAATAGGATATATTTAAATAATTCAATAAATCATGTGATTATGAAACTACTTCTTGAGATGAATCTACACAATAACAACATTAGGAAGATCATATCTTCTTTCACGAGAGTTTCCATCCAAATTTGTTTTCCATTTGTGCTTTTGATAAGTCAAGGTGCCACTAAGGCAGGCAAGGTAGTTCAGGCTAGTCAAATTATATATCTTCTTGTTTCTTTGCTCATTTTCTACTGGTTTCTTGCTCATTTATTATGTGAACGGAAACTAAGTATATTCATATAATCAGAATCTAGCATTATGGCTGTAAGGTCCAAATAGGCTAGAGGGGGGGTGAATAGCCTAATATCAACTTCTACACAAATTACTTAACCACAAGTTAGTATAAAAGGTGGCGGAGCTAAAAGCACTAGCACTAACTAATTAAGCAAGCCACCTACACAAGTCTAGAACAAGGCTATTCACTAAACACAACAACGACAAGCTAGAAACAAGAAGTAATATGAGAGAAGAGCTTCGAGTGATTATACCACCGTGTAGAGAAGAGAAGTACCAATCAATCAATCACACAAGAGAAATCCTCGGCAAGGGATGACACAAGATTTTTATCCCGAGGTTCACTTGCTTCCCGGCAAGCTACTCCTCGTTGTGGCGATGCACCCACTTGTCGGTTCGCGAGCTAATCGACTATCAAGAGTCGAGCCCTCGGCGGGCGCCGCACAACCGCACACAAGATGGGGATCCTCCAAGCCACGAGCTCCACTAGAGTATCCAATTCGCGAACTCCCGCGGGGAAGGATCAAGAACCCCTTACAACACTTGGTGAAGGCTCCAACAATCTCCAATTGCGAGCTCAATCACCTCCGCTGCTCCAAGCCGTCTACCGTGTCGGGAAACACGGAAGAGTAACAAGAAATCCGCAGCAACTCGAAGATCAAGTGCCTCTAGAATGCAACTCTCAAGCAATGCACTTGAATCTCACTCAATCTCACTCAAGATGTGCAATCAATCAAAGAGATGAGTGGAGGGGTTGTTCTCTAGCTCAAAGGATGTCTCTATGTCTCAAAATGTGCAAGAGTTACCCTCAAACCCCGGCCACCATCTATTTATAACGAAGGGGTACGCAGCTAGCCGTTAGAAACGACGCAGCAGAAATCGCGCACACCGGACGCGCCGGTCCGGGTGACCGGACGCGTCCGGTCACTACGCGACAGACGAGAATAGAGCCGTTCAAACTAGCCGTTACCGTTGACCGGACGCGCTCGACCGAGCGACCGGACGCGCTGGTCACGACCGGACGCGCCGGTCCCGTGACCCACCGGACGCGCCGGTGAACACCGAGCCGCGCACTGCGAAACACCCACCGGACGCGCTGAAGAACTGACCGGACGCCACAGTACTCGCGTCCGGTGCGAGTCCAGTAAGCACCCTGGACCACCGGACGCGTCCGGTGGTGTGTGACCGGACGCGAACCGCGTCCGACGACTTCGTGACTCGCTGTTCGCCAGACCGGACGCGCCGGTCGCACAGTAACCGCGTCCGGTGCAGCGTCCGGTGCAGCGTCCGGTGCACGCAGTGACCTCCGTTCGCCTCCATTTCTTTTCCAACTTTCGGCGCAATAGAAAATAGGCGTTTCACTTCTCCAAAAAGCGCCGAATCCCGCCTCGCAAGCTCGGCGGGAGGGAGAGAGGAACCCAAACCCCTCTCTACCGCTTAAACTCCACCGCCTTTGCAAATGTGCTAACACCACCAAGTGTACACCACCATGTGCATGTGTGTTAGCATTTCACAAACATTTTTCAAGGCGTTATGTTAGCTCTTTACTAGATCCTAAATGCATATGCTCAAGACATTGATCTAGTGGCACTTGATTTCCGAGCTAACCGTGATTGCCCCTCTTGATAGTCAGCTATGTATCCTAAACCCGGTCAATCACTTCTCTACTCAACTTAGACCGGCAAAAGGAAAACCCTATTGTTATACCTTTGCCTTGCGCTCTTAGATCATTCTCTTTCACTTGATCATCATATCCATCATTTCATGTGCATCTCCACCATGATCTTGCTCATCATTTCATGTCCATGTGCCATCTCTTTGTGATCTTGTGGCCACCACTCCTTGCCACGTACACCTTCATCACATGTGTTGCTTATGCCTAACTCAAAACACTTAACACATGACATTAGCAACTTGGTGTCATTAATTACCAAAACCAAACTTGGGCTTTCAATCTCCCCCTTTTTGGTAATTGATGACAACCATTACAAAGATATGAAATGAAATCAATTTTCAATTTCGATAGTATTAGCTCCCCCTACATATGTGCTTCCATGAGTTTGGTTCAATTGTGCACATATGTATGGATTTGAATTTTGGGAGAGTTACTACTATCAAATTGATGCTAAGGTATATAGAATGGACCTTTGAAGCGTGATACCAATCGGAGTTGCCTTTATATACCATCCTTAGCATCGATGTAGCTAGACACCACTTGTAATACCTCACTTGTAAAGATCACAAACACTAAAATACCCCGTGAGATCAACATTATAAGCAAAGGTGTCTAGATACCACTTTAAAAAGCTACTCTTAACAAATCATCATTCAAGTTCTAATTCTAGCAATCACCACACAAGTATGAATATGAATTTAAGCTTTGCAATGCAACAAAACATCATGTTAGTGCACATACAAATGCAACAACTAATTCATGAGCTTGCTCCCCCTATTTGTGTGCTCAAATTTAATTGATTCCTTTCCAAAGGCTTATCTTATGCTTTCTCTCCTTCTTAGTAACTTTTTCTCTCCCCTCTTATTATATCTTTCTCCCCCTTGGTGACTTTTCTATCTTTGTGACTTTTCTCTCCCCCTTTGTCAACAATCACCAAAAAGGTGCCAATTTTAGTGAGAGTTAAGTCAATCAATATGAGGGAGTCCAAATTATGGTTCAATCTAGATCACTTGCCTAGAATATGTAATCCGGTTTGATCCAAGGACAAGCTTCTTCACACCTCATAAAGTATAAGGGTTATCTTGACCATGTTGAATTACACATCATGAGCTCATTTTCTAGATTCAACACTAGGTTTGCAAGCCCACAAACATGTCATATGCTACCACTAGATCAATCAAACATAGAAGCAATAGTGGTACCATATATACATTAAAATCATTTGATTTTCATGAATGAGCCTATTTGTCATGCAAATATGTTTATATGTTCTAACCATGTCCTTAGCAAAGTATGGATGATATGCCAAACAACTTTACCTTGCTATGTCGGAGGAGAGGCATGTCATATAAGAATGTGGGGGTGCACTCATTTCAAGTTGGAGAAGTCAAGTATGTTCAATTCATTCTTCAACTTATAAAATCTCTTCTCATCAAGTGGCTTTGTGAATATGTCGGCTAGTTGATCTTCCGTGCCAATGCTCTCAATGCTAATATCACCCTTTTGTTGATGGTCTCTTATGAAGTGATGCCTTATGTCAATGTGCTTTGTTCTTGAATGTTGAACCGGATTTTGAGTCATCTTGATAGCACTTTCATTGTCACAAAACAATGGCACATTCTTGAACTTGATTCCAAAGTCATTCAAAGTTGCTTTCATCCAAAGCAATTGTGCACAACAACTACCGGCACTAATGTATTCGGCCTCGGCGGTAGATAGTGCAACACTATTTTGTTTCTTTGATGACCATGAAACAAGAGACCTTCCAAGCAATTGACAAGTGCCACTTGTGCTCATTCTATCAATCTTGCATCCACCATAGTCGGAGTCCGAATATCCAATCAACTCAAAATTAGACCCCTTTGAAAACCATAATCCAACATCATGAGTGCCCTTAAGATATCTCAATATCCTCTTGGTTGCTTTCAAGTGACTTTCTCTAGGTGAAGCTTGATATCTTGCACACTTGCACACACTAAACATCACATCCGGCCTAGAAGCGGTGACATAGAGCAAACTTCCAATCATAGACCGGTATTGCTTTTGATCTACCATGTTACCACTATCATCAATACCCAATTGATCATTTGTGCCCATTGGTGTACTCATTGACTTAGCATCTTGCAATCCAAACTTCTTGATCATGTCCTTGATGTACTTGCCTTGACTTACAAAAGTGCCATTCTTCATTTGCTTGATTTGAAGTCCAAGGAAGTAACTAAGCTCTCCAATCATAGACATTTCAAACTCATTTGCCATCATATTTCCAAATTCTTCACAAAAATCTTGATTGGTTGATCCAAAGATAATGTCATCCACATAGATTTGCAACACAAACAAGTCATTTCCATTTTTCTTGGTGAAGAGAGTGGTGTCAACCTTTCCCATCTTGAACCCTTTAGAGAGAAGAAAGTCCCTCAATCTCTCATACCATGCTCTAGGTGCTTGTTTCAAACCATACAATGCCTTCTTGAGCTTGTAAACATGGTTGAGCTTCTTGTCATCTTCAAAACCGGGAGGTTGCTCAACATAAACTTCTTCATTGATGTAACCATTAAGAAATGCACTCTTGACATCCATTTGATAGAGCTTGATGTTGTGTGCACAAGCATATGCTAATAAGATTCTAATAGCCTCCAATCTTGCAACCGGTGCATATGTTTCTCCAAAGTCAAGACCCTCAACTTGAGTATATCCTTGTGCTACCAATCTTGCTTTGTTTCTCACAACCATACCATCTTGATCTTGCTTATTTTTAAAGACCCACTTGGTGCCAATTACATTGTATTTCTTTGGTCTTTCCACAAGTTCCCAAACTTGATTTCTAGCAAAGTTGTTTAGTTCTTCATGCATGGCATTTACCCAATCGGAATCCTTCAAAGCATCTTCTATTTTCTTAGGTTCTTCAAGTGACACGAATGAGTAGTGCTCACAAAAAGATGCTAATCTTGATCTAGTTTGAACACCACTTTGAATTCCACCAATGATTTGATCCAATGGATGATCTCTTGCAATACTAGTAGGTTGGAGTATTGGGAGTTGATTGCTTCCACTAGCTTGACCTTGATCTTGCACTTCATCATGAGAACCACTAGAGCTTGCTTGATTTGTATCAATTTGCACACTTTGGTTGATCACATGAATATCATCATCATCAACTTGCCTCGGCCTTATGTCACCAATGTCCATGTTCTTCATTGCATTTGACAATTGATCTCCTCTCACATCATCAAGGTTTTGAGCTTCATTTTGAGAACCTTGGGTTTCATCAAACTCAACATCATGAACTTCTTCCAAGGTGCCATTAGTGAGATTCCAAACTCTATATGCTTTGCTTGTGGTAGAATAACCAAGTAAGAACCCTTCATCACATCTCTTTTCAAACTTACTCAATCTAGTGCCTTTCTTGAGAATATAGCATTTGCAACCAAACACTCTAAAGTATGCAATGTTGGGCTTTCTTCCATTCAATAGCTCATATGGTGTCTTTCCAAGCTTCCCATGGCAATAGAGACGGTTGCTACAATAGCAAGCCGTGTTGATAGCTTCACTCCAAAATGAATGACTTACATTGTACTCACTAAGCATTGATCTAGCCATGTCAATCAAAGTTCTATTCTTTCTTTCAACTACACCATTGGATTGAGGAGTGTATGTTGGAGAGAATTGATGTCCAATACCAAGATCATCACACAATTCCTCAATTCTTGTGTTCTTGAACTCACTACCATTGTCACTTCTAATCTTCTTGATGGTAGTCTCAAACTCATTTTGCACTCTCTTGACAAATGATTTGAATAGATCATGTACATCACTCTTGTCATAAAGAAAGAACACCCAAGTGTATCTAGTATAGTCATCAACAATCACAAAACCATACTTGTTTCCACCAATACTAGTGTAAGTTGTTGGCCCAAACAAGTCCATGTGCAATAGCTCAAATGCCTTTGATGTGCTCATTTCACTCTTACTAGGATGTTTATTTCCAACTTGTTTGCCGGCTTGACAAGCACTACAAGGTTTATCCTTCTCAAAGGTGACATCCTTCAAGCCTCTAACTAAGTCATGCCTCAAAAGTTTGTTCAATTGTTTCATTCCAACATGACCAAGCCTTCTATGCCATAACCAACCCATACTAGATTTGCTAAGCAAGCATGATGTCAATTGTGTCTCACTATCATTGAAGTCAACCAAGTATAAGCTACCATGTCTAAATCCTTTGAATATCAAGTTTGATCCATCCACACTTATGACTTCAACATCATCACTACCAAATATGCACTTGAAGCCAAGATCACAAAGTTGTGCCACCGACAAAAGATTGAAATCCAAGCTCTCAACTAGCAATACATTTGATATGCTCATGTCATTTGAGATAGCAATTTTACCAAGCCCCTTGACCTTGCCTTTCTTGTTGTTGCCAAAAGTGATAGCATCAAAACCACCATTTTGACTAGTATCAATTGATTTGAACATACAAGAATCCCCGGTCATATGTTGAGTGCACCCACTATCAAGCACCCAATGCCTTCCTCCGGCTTTGTAATTGATCTACAAGATAAGATCAATTTCTTTTAGGTACCCAAACTTGTTTGGGTCCTCCAAGGTTAGTGACCAAGCTCTTTGGTACCCAAATGGCTTTCTTCTTTGAGCCCATCCATGGTGCACCAATGAACTTAGCATGAACACTATTTGTACCCTTGGTAAGTATATAGAAGGAATCAAACTTAATTGAGGATACATTAGCATTTGATTTCTTGTTCATGCAATGTTGCTCTATGTGACCAACTTGCTTGCAACTTTTGCAATAGCTACCATTGTTCTTCACAAAACGAGTTTTGTGAGGAGCAAAAGCGGCCTTGCCTTTCTTGGGGTTATAGCCCAATCCCTCTTTATAGAGAGAAGCTCTTTGGCTACCCAAGCACATAAGCAAGCGGTCCTCACCACCATAAGTCTTAGCTAAAGTGTGATTGAGCTCTTTTACCTCCTTCTTGAGATTTTCATTCTCAACTATAAGTGTGGAGTCACAAGTGAAACCATCACTACTAGATGAGGATGATGTAGATGAGCTACATGAAGGGTTAGTGGGAGCAACAACAATAGGCTTATGACAAGATTCATCAATTATATCACAAGATATGCCTATGTTGCAAGTTTTAGCTTTCTCAACATTAGTTGGCATGTTTTCACATTTTTCAACTAGTGAGGAATGAGCTTCTTCAAGCTTAGTGTGAGACTTTTGAAGTTTCTTATGGTCTACCTTTAGACTCTCATAAGATGCTCTAAGCTCATCAAGTTCTTGCATAAGGTTTTTCTTTTCCTTAAGCAAGCCCTTGCATTCCTTTCTAGATTCTTTATAATGTTGAGTGCAATCTTCTAGCATAGTGATTAGTTCATCTTTAGTGAATTCTTCTTCATCACTATCACTATCACTATCACTAGCATTATCATGATCACTCTCATTATCGGATGATACCTTAGTGGCCTTAGCCATGAAGCACGATGGAGTGTCGAAGAGGGAGACCTTCTCTTGGATAGCAATGCTAGCATGTCCCTTCTTCTTGCTCTTGTAGTCATCCTCATCATCACTTGAGGAATCATCACTATCCCATGTAGCAACATGAGAATCATTCTTCTTCTTATGAGAACTCTCCTTCTTTTCTTGCTTCTTCTTTTGCTTCTTCCTTTCCTTCTTGATAGCATCTTCATCATCACTATCATAAGGACACTTTGCAATGAGATGGTCCTTGCTATGGCATCTAAAGCATCTCATGGTATGCTCATTCTTCTTAGATGTGATCTTCCTCCTCCTTGCACGATAGCCCTTCTTCTTCATGAATTTGCCAAATTGCTTGACAAAGAGAGCCATCTTCTCATCAATGTCATCACTATCACAAGAGCTTGAGTCTTCTTCACTTGATGATTCAATCTTGGATTTGCCCTTGGATGTGGTGGCTTTGAATGCCACACTCTTCTTCTTTTCATCATCATTCTTCTCATTCTCCTTCTTCTTCTTCTTGACCAACTCATCCTTCTCATCATCTTCTCTATATGAATCATCGGTCATCACTTCTTGAAATATTTGTTGAGGAGTTGAATCCTTCAATGTAGTCCTCACTAGCACGGTGATCAATGTATCAAACCTCTTAGGCAAGCTTCTCAAGAACTTCATAGAGAATTGGTTGTCCTTGACTTCCTCACCAAGTGCCTTGAGCTCATTGACAATGACTTGCAATCTATGAAACATCTCCGGAACACTCTCATCATCTTGCATCTTGAAGCTTGAAAATTTTTCTTGCAAGATATATGCTTTAGCGGTCTTTGTGCCCTCGGTGCCCTCAAAAGTTTCTTCTAACTTGGCCCAAGCATCATGTGCAACCTCTATGTTCTTCACTTGCTCAAATGTCTTGTCATCTAATGCCTCATGAAGAGCACTAATGGCAATGTCATTGCATTGGAGCTTCTTCTCTTCTACCGGTGTAGGTGCTTCCGGATTAGCAACCTCAAATTTTGTTTCGGTGACCTTCCACACTTCTCTATTGATTGACTTGAGGTGTGCGGTCATCTTAACCTTCCAATATGCATAATTTGTGCCATCAAAGTGAGGTGCCTTCTTGGTGTTGTTGATGTGCAAACTTAATTGAGCCATTTCTTTTTCACCGTAGGTTGTTAAGCCTCAAATAAACGGTGCCTCGGCTCCGATACCACTTGTAAGGTCCAAATAGGCTAGAGGGGGGGGTGAATAGCCTAATATCAACTTCTACACAAATTACTTAACCACAAGTTAGTATAAAAGGTGGCGGAGCTAAAAGCACTAGCACTAACTAATTAAGCAAGCCACCTACACAAGTCTAGAACAAGGCTATTCACTAAACACAACAACGACAAGCTAGAAACAAGAAGTAATATGAGAGAAGAGCTTCGAGTGATTATACCACCGTGTAGAGAAGAGAAGTACCAATCAATCAATCACACAAGAGAAATCCTCGGCAAGGGATGACACAAGATTTTTATCCCGAGGTTCACTTGCTTCCCGGCAAGCTACTCCTCGTTGTGGCGATGCACCCACTTGTCGGTTCGCGAGCTAATCGACTATCAAGAGTCGAGCCCTCGGCGGGCGCCGCACAACCGCACACAAGATGGGGATCCTCCAAGCCACGAGCTCCACTAGAGTATCCAATTCGCGAACTCCCGCGGGGAAGGATCAAGAACCCCTTACAACACTTGGTGAAGGCTCCAACAATCTCCAATTGCGAGCTCAATCACCTCCGCTGCTCCAAGCCGTCTACCGTGTCGGGAAACACGGAAGAGTAACAAGAAATCCGCAGCAACTCGAAGATCAAGTGCCTCTAGAATGCAACTCTCAAGCAATGCACTTGAATCTCACTCAATCTCACTCAAGATGTGCAATCAATCAAAGAGATGAGTGGAGGGGTTGTTCTCTAGCTCAAAGGATGTCTCTATGTCTCAAAATGTGCAAGAGTTACCCTCAAACCCCGGCCACCATCTATTTATAACGAAGGGGTACGCAGCTAGCCGTTAGAAACGACGCAGCAGAAATCGCGCACACCGGACGCGCCGGTCCGGGTGACCGGACGCGTCCGGTCACTACGCGACAGACGAGAATAGAGCCGTTCAAACTAGCCGTTACCGTTGACCGGACGCGCTCGACCGAGCGACCGGACGCGCTGGTCACGACCGGACGCGCCGGTCCCGTGACCCACCGGACGCGCCGGTGAACACCGAGCCGCGCACTGCGAAACACCCACCGGACGCGCTGAAGAACTGACCGGACGCCACAGTACTCGCGTCCGGTGCGAGTCCAGTAAGCACCCTGGACCACCGGACGCGTCCGGTGGTGTGTGACCGGACGCGAACCGCGTCCGACGACTTCGTGACTCGCTGTTCGCCAGACCGGACGCGCCGGTCGCACAGTAACCGCGTCCGGTGCAGCGTCCGGTGCAGCGTCCGGTGCACGCAGTGACCTCCGTTCGCCTCCATTTCTTTTCCAACTTTCGGCGCAATAGAAAATAGGCGTTTCACTTCTCCAAAAAGCGCCGAATCCCGCCTCGCAAGCTCGGCGGGAGGGAGAGAGGAACCCAAACCCCTCTCTACCGCTTAAACTCCACCGCCTTTGCAAATGTGCTAACACCACCAAGTGTACACCACCATGTGCATGTGTGTTAGCATTTCACAAACATTTTTCAAGGCGTTATGTTAGCTCTTTACTAGATCCTAAATGCATATGCTCAAGACATTGATCTAGTGGCACTTGATTTCCGAGCTAACCGTGATTGCCCCTCTTGATAGTCAGCTATGTATCCTAAACCCGGTCAATCACTTCTCTACTCAACTTAGACCGGCAAAAGGAAAACCCTATTGTTATACCTTTGCCTTGCGCTCTTAGATCATTCTCTTTCACTTGATCATCATATCCATCATTTCATGTGCATCTCCACCATGATCTTGCTCATCATTTCATGTCCATGTGCCATCTCTTTGTGATCTTGTGGCCACCACTCCTTGCCACGTACACCTTCATCACATGTGTTGCTTATGCCTAACTCAAAACACTTAACACATGACATTAGCAACTTGGTGTCATTAATTACCAAAACCAAACTTGGGCTTTCAATGGCTTTGATCCCAATCTAGAGAGGATTCAAAGAAAGTTGTGGAGTTATTTTTCCTATTTGAATGCCTTGAGAGTCCTTTGATGTTATTTTGTTGTAACGATGAATCATGCCTTTTCATACCATGAAAAAATATGGATAATCATGCCTTTTCATACCATGAAAAAATATGGATAGAAGTTGTGATTATTAAGTTCATCTTTGACACCCAACATTTCAAACTTCTATACACACATTGTGTAATGAGATAACATTTAACCTTTTTTCGACAACAAATGGTTATTGCATGAGCTAGATGGAGTCAATGTGATGGTTACTATATTGGTTGGTTGGTGTATATATAGCGTATTTCTATTGGTAACTATAGGAACATGTCATTATAGAAACACAGATGCAATTTTCAAAAGAACGAAGATATTCCAAATCATGGGCTACAAGCCAACCTATGTTGGATAGCTCAAAGATACGAATCGGTCGATTGAATGTTCTCAAGGCAAATATGGAATGAGATACTATTTAAAACTAGCTAGGCAATATATGGTGTGATTTATTGCTTACATTAGTCTTAGATTACATTATACCTTATTCAACACAACCAACAATGGTATAAAGTACAAACGTATGCAATGTTTTGGTTGATTGTCCTTCATAGGCAACTTTCTTGTAGTAATGTTGTGTTTGGTTGCTTACATTGTGTCCACTTACATGTTCTATTAGAGGCCTAATGTAATAGTATAGGTGGGGGAGGTGAGAAGATTTCATTTTTATGTGACAATCGGGTTGTGCAAATCTGCATTGCCTAATACGACCAAATCTGGCATACTAGCCAATGTTGTATTAGGCCTGCTTTGAGCACTATACAAGCTTGTATAATAGCCTCTGCTAGCAACAAAATATGGGTAAACTGCACTGAGCAAGAAACCAAACAGACCCATAACTAAGGTACAAGATTTGCTCAATATTGTCAATGGAGATAACTATGGTAATGCCTACCTATCATTACGATATTTATCATGTACTATTGATTTAAGATGATATGGGGATTACCGTGACAAGTATCTACAACTTTCTCCAATTTCAATTCTAGAAGTCATTGCATCGAGAACGTCTTCCCGATGAAAAATCATTTCTTCTAATCTTAAGAGTGATGGTCAGTAAACAAGTCTCCACCTTAACGGAGTTTAGTAGTGTCACCTAGTATTGATGTGTACAGTGTGGTTTTTTGTTTGTATTTTATAAATATGAATTGTTTAGCACAATACTAAGATGATATAACCAAATAGAAACTCTAACTCTATTGTGTGTATGTTTAGAAGAAATTGGGCAAATGTGATTCAATGGACTGGGTTTCAAAGTTGAGATTGATATGCATTGGTTAACACTAGAAATCACAAAAGAGGACAAATATGTGCAAGTAAAGAGACACCAGGTTTTTTGAACATTGACATCCAAAAACTCTACTAGTTAGGATTACTCTACTCACCATTTAGCACAAAATAATGAAGAAATATGTCTATGTTTAGCTCCGTCATAGTCTTGATTTCATTGTGAAATTGGCATGCAATGATGTGACATAACCTTGAACTAATAAGCCACCTAAGTTTGAAGTAAAAACTCTAAAAATTACATCTGAATGAGAGGATATCTAGAGCACAGAGAAAACTCTTTAATATAATCACAATGTATGTGATTAACTCTTGTTTTGTTTTGATTTTGAGGAGAAACTCTTCCAACAAAAATAGTAGAATGAACTATCATCATCCAGTAAGTTTTTGCATAGAACTTAGGGCATATCTATTTGGGTTGAAGGTTTTGTTCTTTTGTCTAAAAAATATTATTCTAACTGTTGGAATTTGCTATTAGCTTTTGTAATAATTTTTTAGCTTCTAAGTATACCAAGCCAAAAAAAAGCATCTCTCAACCAACTTTTTTTCTTTTATAGTTCATTTCCTCATAAGCCAGGTTTTCAAATGCTAGCTCAATAGTTCATGATGTTTTTTGAGAAACACCAGAAACTTTAAACACTGTATTATACAAATCTTATTATCAAAGGTGCTAATCTCAAAACACAATAATAGAAACAATATTACAAGGTCACAAAAATAGATAAGAAACATAAGTAATTGACAAAGTTGCATGTGGAAAACTATAAGGAGTAACAAACTACTAAATAAGTCAAGAAGGAAAAGAAATAGAGATTGTATAGCAACAAACCCATAGGATTTTTTGAAACCATGAAGTTTAGTTATCGATGAACTTTCTAGGTTGCACATGGGTCAAGGAGAAGGTATAGTGATAAAAGGACACACCCTCAGTACATAATTGAAGGCATCAATGCGTTTTTCAATTTTTCCTTGGGCGAGAATGAGAAAAGCTTCACCTGGAATTGGGTGCGGAAGGAGTAGTTGGTACTTTCCACTCTTGGCCCAAAATAACTATTTTTATTGTTTGGTTTGTTTATTTTGTATTTGCTAATATTTGCAAATATAGTCTTACACAACTGGTTGGTTCAATGGCATATGGTAATCACCATCCCAATTGGCAGTATATAGGCTTCGCCATTAAGGAGGGCGGTCTTCCAACCGCCATCTCACATGATGATAAGGTGTGCCCCATAAAAATGCTGCTAGGTCAGGCTCTTATTACTGCCAAATGACCTAGCGGTAACCTCTACCCGGCCAGCACACACTGCACCCCCTTCCCTGTATATAAGGGTCAAAATCAACCCAAAATGTTATTTTGATTCTTGGAAAAAAGAGAAGAGGAGGGGGAGAGAAGTAGAGAAGAGGACGGATGAGGAGGGATTTGGAGTAGCAATGTCAAAATCTTGCTTCGGTTGATATACATTATGCTAACCTGTATTTCTTGTTTGTAGTTTCTGGATTTAGTTTAGAAGCAGCAACTATAGTATTTGTTAGTCGTAATTAGTATATGTAGGTATTAATTATTTTTAGATTAATTTAGTTAGTTTTAAATTTCATTTTTCTTGTACTTTTATTTTAGGTTTTACATTACTTTATGATTTAGTTTTAGTTTTGTTATTTTAATTTGCATGTTTTCACTATTATTTTAGTTTTAAAATTACTTTAAGTTTTAGATTTAGTTTAATTAGCTAATGTATAGACTTTTGTATTTGCCTAGCTATTTAGGTTTTACGTTACTTTTTTAGTGCTATTAGTAAGTTTATTAGGTTACATTAGTTTAAGATTAAGTTTAACCATTATGCCTAGAGTTTAGGTTACATTAGTATTTGTCACATTATTTAGGATAAATAAATATTTGAATAGTTTGTTTTCATTGTTAAAGTTCAATTGAAGAAAATTAGTACAAGAGTAGTATATTGTGTACATTACATTTTGTCAGCTAAAGTTGTTTGCAAATTAATAAGAGCCACCTTAGTGGTATTTAGATTTTGTATGTAGGCAATAACTAATAGCTAGAGTATTTGGTGAACTCTGAGCATCGGGAGGAGGAACTTCAAACTCGTTGCATCACTCAACTTCCAAAGCGCCAGGAAGAAACACCCTAGAATCATCTTCATGCATAGACAAAAAGAATAAAAAAAATACCCTCACTTCACTTGTAAGACTAAATGTAATAGATACAACAGCTTAAATTAATTCCATAAGGATGTTAGGTTTAGATGGGCTCTTTACCATATTAATCTCAAGTTCCGCACATGCAATTGCAAAACGTGTTGTGTTTAATTTCATGTAAAATGTTGGGCAAACGTCATGTTAGTGTTTGTTGAGATATTTTATTAATCATTTCATAATGGCACTTTAGTTTGTTCACTACTCATTATGTGTTGTGAATACATTGCTACCAAAAACTTATAATATATTAAATTGATTACTTCTCTCAATCCAAAAAAAATGAAGAGGATTGGTCTCTATATTTCATTCAATTTGCTTGCCGAATACAAACTATGCCATAATAATTACATACTATGCAACACCTATATATTTTTGGAACAAGTGGAATAGGTTTTTTATTAGAGGTCACTGGGGGGACGATAGTCCCCACCTGAATATATTTTCACTAATTCTAGCAAAGCCGGTAATGGAGGGTGCAGAGCACCTTACAAGGGTGACCCTTAAACGTCCAAGAAGTACATGACATAGTGGGAGAAGAGAGTTACAACAACATCAACAAAACAACAACACAACAATAGGCGCAAGTAACCTACTACCCAAAACATGTACTACGACCACCAAGTTCCTGACTGGTGCCACCATCGGATGGCAAACACCGAAGAGCCCTATTCCACAAGCAGTTGTAAAGGATTAAGTCGAGTCCAACAGATGACAACCATGTGGTTATAAGGCACTAACTCAGAATCAACAGACGATAGTTGAGAGTTGCATCACCTATACACCCTTTGGGGGGAGGAAGCCTCAAAGGAGAGAGGACCATCGATAGGAGAACAAGAAGATCCAAGAGAGAGGGGATCATGGTCCCACAACCCAGCATAAGATGAGACGAAGCACTCTAGTGACCTAGAGGATGATGGAGGAAGCCATTGAAGATGACACAAGCCAGCAACCAGTGTGCGCAAAAGCAAGGAGTAGGAGGGTAATTAAACCAGAGGGGGGATAAGTGGACAGGCAGTCAGGAAGAGCTCAGAGTGGCGTCGAGACATGGATGGCTGTAGGTGTGCTTTAACGACGCCTTCAACAAGGAAAGTGACGTCTACATACGCCACCGTCGTAGGAAAAATCTAGTAAGGGCTTTCACCCCAAGACATGCTCCATCAAGCGGGTAGCAATATTAGAATCTTCAACAATGCCTCCAAGGAGGGGTATGACGCCAGATGCGCCAGTATTGCCGGCCCGGAGCAAAACCGGATATGGATTTCGCCTAGATTCCATACAACAGAGATCAAGTCCTCACCATGGGACGTGGCATGTTGAGCTTGGCCACCACCAGCAGATCCCGCAGCATGATAGTTGCGATTGGCAGTCCTGGCAGCACGACGTCCAGGCAGTGCGCGAACATTAGCTGCACCTAGGCGCCGAGTGCGATGGCGTCTGGGGGCGGCACCCAGGGCTGCATCGCGCATGTTCGCCCGTCGCCTGGGCCGGAGCGACACCATGGCGCGGGAAGCGTCTGGTCTAGCGGCTGCGTCATGGAGCATGCTTTGGACGAGTGCATTGACCTCGGCGTGTTGTCCGACGACGCAAGCGGCGAGCCAAGACGATGAGAAGAGCTCCACGACGAGGAACTGATGGACGTACCCGAGCCTCTCCCCAGCTAGGAGCCGTGGCCTCTAGGTAGTGGTTGACAACACAACAGTGTACATGAGGTCATGGTCGTGCACGAACCACGCGCTCATGGCCTCCACAGCCATTAGGAACTCCTCCACAGGTAGCGTGGCGCCGCGCAGCATGGCCGCAGCGTGGCCATGGTCGGTGCCCACCTCATGGTAGAAGTAGTCCGCCACGATGTGGGTCAAGATGTAGGAGGTCCCACCCTGCAACCAGCTGCAGCCAGCCCACCGTTGCCCATGCCGCGGCGAAGCTCGCCTGGGACAACGCTACTGCTGCATCGCTGGAGCCGTAGCAGGTTGCGATGGCCTGCACGAACGTGCAAGCCACAGATCTGGCTATGGTAGTGGCCTGGCTGTGTGCCTCCGCGGCATGAGGGCCACGCCGTGCTCATACGCCCATCGACCGACATGCCCGTTCATCCGTAGCACGCCATGCCCACTAGCCTTGGCGGTGATGGATCTGGGGTGGGGTCGTGTAACACCCTAAATTTTTGGAAAATTTTTAAATAGGGAATTTGATTTAGTTAAGCATTTTTGTGTGCATGAAAATTTAGTAAGATAATATTTTCGTTTAAATAAAATCAAATATAGGGCTAAATAAGTGTTTGTGCATCCATGCCGTTGCATATTTTAATTGGGTGATTGGGTGGGGTCGCCGGTTCCGGGCTCAAGGACTCGGATTCGGCGCTTTTTGCTCGCCGCCGGCCATCCAGGCTACCGAAAAAACTCGAATGGGGAAGAGGAGAGGGGGAGAGGAGGTAGAAGCTTCTGCTGAGTGGCCTTTTTGGGCGCCGCAGCGGGCCGCCGTCACTACTAGCCGAAGAGCGGCGGCGGCGGTGGCGACTGGGTCGCCCTCTGAGTCGCCTATACAGACGATGTGGGGGCGGGGGGGGGGGAGGGACGTGGGGACCTTCACTTTGTATACACAAGTGGAATAGGTAGGAGAGAAGCAGGGGCAAAGCCATGATAAATGGCAACAGGTCAGTACTTACAGGAGTAACTTATTGGTTGCGTAATAAAATACCCTGTGTATCATCAAACTGATAAAATAACAACTAGGTATTATTAAAAAAAACTTTGACAACATTAGTTACCTCACATCGTTAATTGGAATTATGGCTAGAAATCCTTATTGTACGAAGCTTATGATACAATCATTCATAAATCCATCCCAGATACAATTTCTCAGTATTGTTTTTCACAATTTTAATTGATGAAAAGCACCTCTCCACTGATGCAGTGGAAATAAGACCTAGTAATAGCTTGAGAAGACGATAAACTAGGTGGTGGCTTACAAGGACCTCTAGTCAAATGCTTTCGCCTTATGTCATCTTGTAGCTTTTTGCCTATGTAATATGGTATTTTTCTTCTATCTGCTGAATCATATGGAAGCTCATCGAAATTTACCTCTTATCGTGAGATCCGCGAAGTGCGCTAAATAGTATGATTAGTGTTTGATGCAGTGCCATTGCCATCTCTTTTTGTTCTTGAAGTGTCTCTCCATCATTATTCTCATTATCACATGCTGCTGTTGTTAATTTTCTTACTTTGGTTTCCTATCAAATTAGTCACATAATAAAAAAAACTAAAGTAGATATAATTACTAATGGGCAAGCAGCCATGCCCATGCGTATACTGTTAAAAGTCACTACTGAAATGCAACTATACAAGCTGTACTAAATAAAGTAGATAGACACCTGAGACCTAACATCTTGACGGATTGAAAGAGCGCGTCTTTGCTGGAAGGCAAATGTCCTATCTCCTTTATTTATTCAAATCGTATAGCTGAAAAAGATAAAAACTCCAAGGCCTCACAATTTACACTTGATTGATAATTACCAACTACAAAATTGGGTATTTGGGGTACCTGAGTCCTGGACAGCAGATGGGCAGAGAGCTTCTCGCCGGCGGCCACTGGCAAGTCGTCGCGAATGAAGGAGCGGCCCCTGGGTGCCGGCACCGCCGGGAGGATATGCGATTGCAATGCGAGAACAACCAAGATTGGAAGATGAAGCGGTGAGTGACCAGGCTGTGCGGAGGCCGGAGGAAACGTTTGATCTTCCGAGCTGCTGCGTGAGAGCGTGTACATTATTATTAAATTATTTGCTAGCATTCACGGATTCATGCAATCATCTTCCGTGAATTAGCCTGGGCCATTGAGTGGGCTACTGGGCCTATCCTTGCTCCTTGAAAACAAGAAGAGTGCTTTCTGTGGCCTACAAATCTCAATCGGTGGATTGGCAGTTTGGCACTGGATGGACTACATTGATGTCGCCATGGATTCCAGTCCGCCGGGGTCACACATAATTTTTACCGGGGTCTAAGCTGCCCAAAAATCGCTGGGTCTTAGGTGACCATAAAATCGTCGGTGTCGGCCAACCCCGACGGTTCAACGTAGCTTCACCCCTGCTCCGTGCCTTGGCGGCTCACTACCTGACTCTCTTTGCGCTCTGGCACTAGTTCTACAATCTCTTGATGGTGAAATGGAAGTAGGAAGGCTTCTTTCAGGGCTGTTTTGATCTACTCGTTCCATTCTTCTTTTATAAAAAAACTTAACATGACACGGTCCCTTGCGCTTTATTTCCTAGAAATAAATCTAACGAGACCTTTTCTCTAACAATATGACATGATCTCCCAAATTACACTTTGACCATTTATATATACTATATTGATATACTTATAAACTTATGATAATTGGATAGTACATATAATTACAAATCTAATCATATCAAGTCTGTATTATAATAATTAAAAATTGTTAGCCAAATTGTTGGGTCAAAGATTTTAAAGTTTATATCTTGATATATGTGTGCTTATAAAAGAGAATGGAGGGAGCATGAACTAAATTTTAATCACTATAAGTTTAGTTCTAGGCAATCTAAACGGGTGGATTAATTTGTAGTCTGGTCCAACTAATTATTAGTCCATCTTAGTAGTTTATGTATTCAAACAACTTAAAAACTAAACCTTTTTTCTTTGAAAGGAAGACTGAAGTAGAGCTCCGAAATTCACTCCACGCCTAGTATTTCTCTAATACCAAAAAATTCACTCCCACGGGGAGTTAAACCCAAGACCAGAGGATTGCTTCCAGAGCTAGAGGCATATTTGCAGCATAGATCTAAACTTTACTCACCTAAATTTAATTACCTAAACTTTAGTTAGACTAACAGCTAGTCTAGGTGATCAAACAGGCCGTTAAGAAAAGGTAATACTCCTACAGGACTAACAAGTGGTAGCATCAGAATTCAGTCACTTGGGCATCAATATCGTTACAGTAAAACTTACTTGTAGGTATACCTGCAAATGGCGCGGTGCGGTGCGCACCCCATCACAACCCTCCGCTCCGTTAATATCTACCATAACCTTTATTACCGTATACCAAAACGCAACCCTCATCGAGCCACGTTGCCTCCTTGGCTGCGCCTCCTTTCCCGTTCAACCTGCCCACGCGCAGGACCGCCTCCTGCCCGACCTGACCTCCCGCGAGGGGGAAAAAGGGAGAAAAACACGAAAAAAACGGAAATGCTTGGCTACAGTCGTCTGACACGTGTGTTTTATTCCGGACGGACGTGGCTTCCTCTCCTCCACTCGCTCCCTCATCTTTTTATCCCTCATCTGCTCGCGCTGTGTCCCCATTCTCGTCCTCTTCGCCACGGAGCGCCCGAGACGCTTGCCGCCGCTCCCTCCCTTGCGGCTCGCGGCGCCGCCCGCCCGAGCCGTGCGCCCCCTGCCCGAGCCGTGCGCCCCCGCTCGGCTCATCGTTGCTGCCCCCACCTACGCACCCTCCTCCTCCTTCATCCTCTCCCACCTTAGCTGCTCCTCCCCACAACCGAGCGCCATGGTTACCTCCCCGCCGCCGCCGGCGGCCTCATGCCCTCACCATGGCGGCGCCCTCCATCCACCCCAGCGGAGCTCGAGCCCGACATGCCTCCTCCACCCAGGGCGCCCTCTCCCAACCTCAGCTGTGGCCATGGTGCCCTTCCCATGGTGGACCACGGAGCAGCGGCCTCCCCGTGGTGGATCCGTGGAGCACGATGCAGATCCAGCAGTGTGGTGGTCTCCTCCACCCATCAGGCGACGGCGGCCCATCCCCCATTCAAGGAGGCGGCTCGATCTGCACCCGACAACGCCGCCAACCCATGTGTTTTTGCGGTGTTGCAACAGTCTATTCTACGATGTTGCAACATGTGTTTCTGTTTGTTGCAACTATCGATTTTTGAGATGTTGCAACAATGTTTTTCTAGATGTTGCAATAGTAGTTTTACAATGTTGCAGTAGTAGTGCTTAAAATGTTGCAATAGTTTTTTTTCGTTTGTTGCAGCAGATTTCCTCTGATGTTGCAGTAGTAGTGCTTAGATGTTGAAATAGCTTTTTTTCGTTGTTGCAGCAGATTTCCCCCGATGTTGCAGTAGTAGTGCTTGAGATGTTGCAATAGCTTTCTTTGGTTGTTGCAGCAGGTTTCCCCCGATGTTGCAGTGGATGTTTTTTATTATTGCAGCAAACATTTTTTTGATGTTGTAGTTCATATCTTTGTTTGTTGCATTAGATGTTCTTTCGATGTTGCAATAGCTTTTTTCGTTTATTGCAGCAGTTTGTTGTGTTTGTTGCATTAGATGTTCTTTCGATGTTGCAATAGCTTCCCCCTGTTGTTGCAACTGGTGGGCGGGCTATGGTGGGCGAGCTGGCGGTGGGGCGGAGGTGCTAGGGGTCGGCGAGGGTTGGGGGCGGGCGGATCTGTGCGCGTGGGGGCGAGTGGGGGAGTGGAGGAAGGGTGATTGCTTGCGCGGGGAGTGGGCGGGCGGTTTTCCTTTCTTCTATTCTGTTTGCAGGGGGTACCGTCCGCCCTTTCTTTTTTTCTGTTTTACCTGCAGGGGTACCATCCGAAGGATTTTATCCATCGGACGTCCGGGCACGGGCACTTCCGAATAAAAAAACGCCTCCTGCCCGAGCTTGACCCGTGGTTATCCGAGGTTCGAACCTCATGTGCTGGCGTTGCTATCATACTGTACGTTTACAACTTTGTGCTATTGTGGCCATTCGAGGGCCAAATTACACAATACGGTTTTTGAATGAAAAAATTACACAATACGTTTACAACAACTGAAATGAGCCTACAGCTAAATAACTGATGAACCAAATTGCCTTGAACACAAAGTGCTAATCAAAAGCGATTGAAATTCTGATTTGGTTATTGCATTACACCAACTGGATCAGTACCTTACATACTATTATAATGGTAAGCTTCAGAGCCAAAACTCCAGTTCAGTACCTTTACATACAGACGACAGCCAAAGATTTTACAGTCACGCCAATTGCTTCCAGCTTGCCACTGGTACAGGTATCGTTTTCTAGGTTGAATGCTGGTTAATTACTTCTAGAAATGCTAATAAAACCCAAACTAAAGCTAGCTCATAAAAACATCAATTTGCACTCCTTTAATCCTGGTGCATTACCCAAAATAAAATATTCCTAGAAATCACTCTGAACCTGTAACACCTGCAAACATCATAAAAATGTCATTTAGCCCAACAACACCCAAACTGGGATCACAGTGAGAAAAATCCATCATCACAACCAGAGTATTAGATATGTGGCTCCTGGCTCTTAAATCCTAGACAGAATTTCTGGAACTCCACTCTTTGAAAGAGGATTATGAGTAGGTTCTCTTGAAAAATGCATCAGAATGGTCCTCCAAAGTCCAAACTAGAAAATGGATAGTTCAGTGCAAACATGCCAGGTAGCTGAAACAATGACAGTTAGTAATAATTCCATATGATTGCAGATGAGCAGAACAAAATGATCCTCCTATACATCAATTGGATGGGGAGTAGGGATTAACCTAACCCAACACTAACGTTTCTCAATACTATTTCCCAAAACATTATTAAAATAGACAGTAGACCATGATTGCAATTGCTGTGGCTAAAATAAGTGGTGCGACACAAAATCTGATACCCAAAAAGGCACAGACAAATGATGATCTCAACCCACAATCCCCATTTGCACACATCTATACCGCCAACCAATGACCCGACCATGTTAATGAGCAGAGTTCTAAATTAGCCAATCAGGTTGGCTTAAACTTCATCCAATCATCCTAGTACTGCTCAAATGAACAATCTAAAACAAACCAGAGAGGAAGCAATGCTAAGTGCCTTCACCCCAACAGGCCTATAAAATACAGAGTAAGAGCTATGCAATCAAGTCCAATTTTAAGACAACAACAATTTATGTGGATCATGTACAAGGCCCAAATTAAGTTCAACGAAAATCCAGTGACAGCTACTTCTCATGATCTAACATTTTAGTTTGGAACCATACCTGCGAGCTCTGCACTTGTGACTTGAACTTGGAGATATTGGACTCCTGCAGCATCTCACTCTGAAAAAGCCAAGCAAGACCGCCAAATGAGGAAGACAATAAACCAACACTAGGAAGAAATCCGCCACGCAATGTGAAAGCGTTGCATGACTTATGGACTCTGAACGGAGGTTAATATCAGCATTCAGGGTTTCAGCCTTTCTGGCTACTGAAGTGCTACATGCTTTTTTATTTTATTTTTTTTATAAAAAAGAGAAATCGGCAGCTTAACTGCCGGCTTTAATAACTGTTTGCTACTTGGCATAATCAGCTCTTAATTGTTTCTTTGCACAACATGGTTATTTCGGACAAGAGCAGAGCTATTTCCCTGCATAAGTGTTGTTATTTTATAAGTAAATGAAAACAATCTATGAAACAAGTTGTAGCCAAACAATGTTTGAAAACTGAGAGAAGCCTGACAATCTTCAGTTGCCATAATCGTAACCGCCGATGCATGAAGATGAACAGGTTTACTCATTTTCACTCTAATATTGTACCAATCACACTAGTAGGAAGTGCCCCAATACTCATTGTCCTTTTACTAGGAGCTAAACAAATCTGCACTAGCACTCCTTCCCATTCACTGTTCACTCACGGGTATGTAAACAAGAAAATTAAACTGCTAAAGCTGCTGGTGTCATCTAAGACTTCAGACCACACAAGGCACAACTGAAGCTACCTCAGCGCTTGTCGGTTAATCCCCAATCCAAACGGATTGAGGGGGATTTTGACTTGTAGATGATAAAATCCCCTTAATCCTCTCAGATTGGGGATTAACCGAACATACACCAGACAATATGAAAGCTGCTCCTGACTGGCAAACTACAACCTGCTTGTCTGCGGCCCTACTACTGCTGTACTGAAAACCATACACACAGAAAAGAAGTGTAGATAAGAGGAGCAATTACATTTTGGGAGTATAGGGAATGGAATGACACAGTAAGATAATTTAAGGCAGGCTGACACAGCTAGACAAATTTTTGAACCAACCATGCTCTTTGTAAAATAAATCCATATGCAAACAAAACAATTAACATTCTACAATTTGACACTTATATGATAGTAAAGGAGACAAGAAGTTGAGATCACAGGGATGAATAGATCACTACCATCTGGATATGATACAAACTCCATGAGGAAGCGCCATTGGTGTTGAAGTCAATGAGATGAAACATTGTTTGCGTTTTGCATAAAAAATTTAAAGAAAAATGACATGTCCTTTCTTATACACAAGACTATCAACAGAGGTACATGAATCATGAATTGAAGGTTCCTTAATGCCTTGCACTACTTTTATTTGGCTCGGAATATAGTAATGAACAATGGCACTATTGTCGCACTTATTCCGTCTGTTCTAGTGTTCCATACAAAAAGATCTGGGATATCAATCTAATTTCAAGAAATAGCAGCATTTCATTAATTCAAAAACAGATGAACTACAGCAGTTCAAATAGTTCATGAAAATCATACCACTGGATAGCTAAAACATACATGGAAACTGGATCTATCTGTCATAGCTTTGTCTATGATCGACCCCCCAAGAGGGGTTAGGTTGTTTTATATAAAAACAAAAATGACCACCAAAATTCAAGACGAAGAGGAACACATAGGTCAGGGGTTGGCAGGGGTGGCAAACCCACACCTCCCGCCAAACTTAACACCACAGGTTAAAAGCTACAGCTGGTACAAAAGAGAACCAGCATGACTACACTAGAGAAACATGGGGATTCCATCCAAGATGGCCTGCTCCAGCTAACCTACTACAAACGCATACAACATGCAAGAACCATGAATTGGTTAGCAGCTGGGCAATGCAGAAACATCTCTTTTCCAGAGATGACGTCAAGGGGCAAACTCCCAGTCACCATCGATGAAAGAATCACCATTGTTGACGAAATCCTGCTGAAAGAAACTAGTTCAGTTGGATAAATCATATAAGTGGTAGTCATCAATCCCACATGCAAAGCCAGATAGGATAGATGTAGTATATTTAAATAAGCTAGCAATTTAACACGTCTTATGGTCTTGTTATGCACGAACAAGCACGATGAGCAATGCACTGAGTACTAACAACTAGAAGTAATTAAACCAACATCAGTTAGGTAAATTCCTCATGTGTTAATTTACTTTAGCACAAAAATGCGAAATGGAATTCAATGAAAATCAGGACAGACAGATTTCATGCATAAATAGCTGGAGAAAGGATCTTACTTGATTAAAGTAAGCAAGGAAATCATCGAAGTCATCGCTCTCCCCATTCTGTGCCTCACTTGTTCCCATGAGGAATTCATTGATGTTATTCAGTTGGTCACTAACAGCTTGCTGATTAACAGTGCTACCTACATGGAGGTTGCCACTTGCACCACCACCATTCAGCACCTGGGTCGGCATGGCAGAATTGTCTATCTGAATGTCAGGTCTGGTGCTTGAAGAACTAGCCAAAGCAGAATTGCCATTCGGCATCGCTGTAGAGTGTGTGTTGTTTCCAAAACTGGATGCTGCCACCTGCTCTCTGAAACCAACCATTGGTACGGTGTTCCCTGTGATTCCTGCAAATTTCTTCTCATACTCATTTCTGAAAGTTGGAATCTGTCCAGAGGAGCCTGCAAATCTTGACAACTGGTTGATCTTGAAAATGTTACCCTGCGAGGGATCTTCAGACATTCCAACATTATGACCAAGATCAGGAAACCTTGACGGCGCAGCAGCTTTCCAGGAGTTACTAGGTCTTGCAATTTGGTGAACTTCGCTGGCAACCTTGTTAAATTGGCCAGCAGAACATGATTGAAGTTGAACCAAAGGCTGGGTCACCAAGTCAGGAGACTGCAATGGTAAATGACCAGAAGGAGCCAACATCTCACCATCTGATATGTCTTCGAAAGGAATACCTCTGATTGACCCCAAAATCTTGCCACGCAATATGCTCGCATAGGAGCTGCAGGAACGAGACGAAGACAAGGACATCTTCGAGGTCAATGGTGGACTGTCAATTGAGTTATTCGCAAATGAACTCCCAGAAATATCAACAGAGAAAGGTTTGCTTGTGTTCAAAACCACACCATTTGAACTATTTGGAAAGGAGCTGCCAGAAGGACCAGAAGAGAAGCACTGGCTTGCACCTAGCAGCTCACCACTCGATACAGGTGCGTAGGACTTGCCAGAAGAGATGAATCTGCTGATATCCTGCACTGGCATAGTCACAGCATTTTTGGGCAGGTTGAAACTGTGGCCAACTGGTTCCATGTTTGACTGAGGAATGCCCAGGTTTCTCTGGGAGCTCATGACCTGAACTGACTCTGTGGGCAGCGAAGCTTGCGTTCCATTTGCAGATAAGGAATTCATCTTTGCAAAATGGTTGCTTGAGCTTGGAAAGCCAATGAAGGATGGGACATTCATGTTTCTCCACAGTGCTTCAGTTTCGTCAGCAAATGGATTAGAATTCCTCAGTGTGCCCTCATTGAGCTTTCTGAGGTAGATTCTGTACTTCTGAAATCACAAAATAGACAAGTACATTTTGTTAAGAAAAAAATGACAAAGCCATAAAATGAGTGAAGTGGGCTCTTGATCATGGGGTGAAACAAAAGAAATTCAGGAGAGAAAAAAACTAACTCCAGAAGTGCAAATGTGTATAACATTCCAAACTCAATAGATGTGTGTACGCCACTAGAGCTTTGTGTGTGGCAGACACATGTTCCGGTTGAATTGTTGAAGTGTCAAACACACAAATTCCGTTGACATAAACACAATATTGAATTTGAGATGGAAATTGTGCAAAAACAAGTTCTATCCAAATAACTTTAACAATAATATAGTGGATGGGAACACAAGCATAGTGATTGAGCAGAAGAGTAGAAACCAAACCTGCAGATGACTGGCGACATTCTCTTTAGTAAGGCCTTCCACATTCATGACTTCTAAAATCTTCTTAGGAACAGCCCCTGCATTTACGGCAACAAAATATTTGTTAAGTGAAACAGATTTAACAGAACAATTATTGATAGATAAAGCCATGAAATGTGAGAACTTACTATCCATGCCAATCTGATTGATAGCTTCTACAAACTTCCGGTGTAGCTCACCACACCACTGGACCCTTTGCTTCTTCTGGGTTGATGTGTTCTCGTTGTCCTCATCAGCAACATCCACAACCTTTTTGTTTTTCCTTGAATACTTCTTGGTGTGGTTTGCTCCAACCTTCTCAACTTTATCACCATCCCCAGATGGCAACTTCCGAACAGCATAATCAGTCTTACTATTCTTCACCACATGTTTCCATATGCCCCTAAGCTGTTCGAGGCGCACTGGCTTTACCATATAATCACAGGCTCCATGCTTTATCCCATTCATTATACTCTGTGTCTCACTGTTTGCGGATAGCACTGCATGACATAAGGCAACATAAGTCAATTATGATATACAGAAGTCAACAAGCTCAATAGACTAGACATTGAATGATCTAGTGGCTTTCATGTTCAGTTGACTAGGCACATTTTTCAAACTCTGTTTTCTTTAGGCATTACATGTGTCATTTACATTCATTTTAAGCAAATGTGTCATACACATAGTAAATGCAATCCCTATCATTTCCACTTTTATCATTCATAATTTCATAAAAGAAACTTTACAAATTTATTAGAATGGAGAATTGTTCACATCCTTATGGAAAGGACTAGTTATTACGAAAACCAACAATAACGAACCAAACTGCAGGCCACAAATTTAGAAGTTATCTTGGTTGTGCCAAGAGCTTACTAATCCATGGCAATGTGTGAACCATACACAAATGACAGGATTCAATTGTTAGATTGATTGCTCCTGTTACTTAAATATGAACAAATGGTAGCACATGAAACTACAAGCAACAATATTTAGTAGTTACTAATTGCACCTACCACATATGAACAGTAGCATATGAAATGAACCACAAACAAGATTTGGATTTGGATTTATTAAAAATGTCTTTCGCAGTTGAAATTAACGAAAGTCACAAAGTTTCGGAAGTTTCGATCCAAATTGCAGTAAAAAAAATTAGATGAAATCTGAAATGTGAATTTCTACATTCCTACACTAAAAAATGGGGACAAAACTGCTATAGCACATCAAGACAAGGCAAACATCCTGCTACAATACTACACAAACCTCTTCAACAGCAACCCACCAAGAATGAACACATTGAACTGGGAGAGTTTGAATAACAGAAGAAGTTAAGAAGGTGATTTTTGAGGCGCAGACCGAAAAAGCCCCGGGCCCTGATGGCTTCAAAGGTCTGTTCTATAAAACATGTTAGCAAATTGTCAAGCACGACTTGATGCAAGCCATCCACCAAATATACAACCTCAGAGCTTCACACTGGAACCTTCTCAATCCAGCAAATGTCATCCTAATACTGAAGAAAGGAGTCATAACAGCTGCTGACTATAGACTGTTAAGTCTTATGCACAGCATGGCCAAAATAATGGGGAAACTGTTGGCAAACCGATTGTCTCCGCATCCTAACAATCTAGTCTCACATAACCAGACCGCGTTTATCAAAGGAAGGAGCATCCTAGATAATTTTCAATATACGCAAGGTGCTGTCAACCATTTCCACCACTCGAAAACGCCAATGCTATTTCTGAAACTGGACGTTACCAAGGTCTTCGACAGTATCAGGTGGAATTATATGTTGGAAATTCTACAGAGGTTAGGATTTGGACAATGCTGGCGGGACCTCATTTGCTAGTCTGGTCATCCACCTCATCTCTGATCATCCTCAATGGTTTGCTGGGACACCCATACGGCACCAACGAGGACTTAGGCAGGGGGATCCACTCTCACCGATGCTCTTCATCCTAGCAATTGACCCAATTCAAAGAATATTTGAGAAGGCAACTGAACAAGGAATCCACTCCCCAATTGGCTCCAACCCAATCCGGATAAGAACCAGCTTATATGCAGATGACGCATCATTTTTTTTTATTAAACCCACACAGCAAGACCGCACAGCCATCCAGAGGATACTAGCATTCGGTACAGCAACCGGATTGGAAGCAAATATCAGCAAGATGGAGGTATATCAAATTAGATGTGATGAATCGATAAGTGCATAAATGGGAAATTTTCAGGGGAAGGTATGCCAATTTCCATGCAAATGCCTTGGATTACCACTGCATATTGGGCGATTGTGTAGAGAAGCAGAACAGGTGCTGATCGACAAAATTGGAGCCAAATTACCCGGTTGGAAAGGGAAGCTGCTCACAAAATCTGGGCGTCTGACGCTGGTGCAATCAGTACTTCCAGCCATTACATTGTACCATATGACAGCATTCCCACTCTCCAAATGGGCTATTAAGCGTATAGATAGAATTAGAACAAACTTCTTATGGAAAGGGGCGGATGATGCAAGGAGGGGCCGCTGTCCAGTAAACTGGATTAGAGTATGCAGTTCAAAAAAAACTAGGAGGGCTGGGCATCAAGAACTTAGCTGCATTCAATAGAGCCTTGCGTCTCCGATGGGCATGGCTCAAATGGAAAGCTCCTGATAAACCATTTGCTGGATTACCAATCAGCCTCAACAACACAGAACAAGAGCTATTCAAGTGTTGCACAGAGATACATGTTGGCAAAGGTTCAAAAACAAAATTTTGGACAGACATTTGGCTCAAGGGCACTGCACCAAAAGACATGGCACCAAGCTGCTTCAAGCTTGCATTCCGCAAAAACCAAAGTGTTGCCAAGGCTCTCATGAACCAGACATGGATGCGCAGTCTAAAGCAGATGACCACAGACATAGAACTATGCCAATTCGTGCAACTCTGTGCACAATTGCAGGATGTCACCCTGACTACAAAGGAGGATGATTGCTTGGAGGTTTACAACATCAAGATCATACACAGCTAAATCAGCATATGAAGTGCAAGAAATTGGGAAACATCCGGACTTCGGATGGAACAGGGTCTGGAAGGGCAAGGTCGAACCAACATGTAAATTCATTCTGTGGCTGCTCCTACAACGGAAACTACCAACTTCAGATAGGATAATCAAGTGAGGCGGACAAGTGGACCCCATCTGCAAATTGTGTTTCACTAGACCAGAATCTCACTCCCACCTAATGGTCAACTGCTCCTACAGTAAACAAGTTTGGCAACTCGTCCAGAATGGTTCTGGGCAAACAGACCTGCTTTGCCAGGGAATCACAACAAATATTAAGCACTGGTGGAACAAATTGCTAGAAACAGCTGATAATGTAGACACCATCCGGCGAAACCAAATCATCACTTATACAGCATGGCATATTTGGAAAGAACGTTATCGCAGGATTTTTGACTAGGCAAAATCACCACAACAGATTGTGGATGCGGCTATGCAGGATGTAGCTCTATTGTCCCAAACGGTGGCAAATGAAGTCACTGAGTAGTTCTCTGTCTCCATTTAGCTAGGGAGACTGTCGAGTTTTGATTTTTCCTTTGTTTTCTTTCTTGTTGTAACTAAGTTCTGAACACTATCTGTTGTTCTGCTTTCTCCTATAATGAATTGGCAGAGCACCTGCCAAATTTGCTCAGAACAAAATGGTTCACTAATATGCTTCCTACTTTGCATTTACAACTTAGCCATAGGCCACAGCCTAGTGGAGAAGCTTCAGTTATGACTAGAAGGGGTAGCTGGTTTGAATCATAATGCAGTAAATTCTCCCCCTCTTAGATGCAAGAAAACTGAAGGAAAAATATGGTTTAGACGACAAATCTACCCCAAGACCAATTAGACACAGGAAAGGGTGCTTACTGCATCAGCAAAGTATATAACAACACTACAATTCCAAAAGAAAGATACTTCGTCTGGTCACAAAATCATGTCATTTTGGGCAAGGTTTGGTCAAAGCTTAAAAACTACAAACATTATTAACTTTGAAATTAATGAGTTTTAAGATATATAAGTTATATGTAAGAGTTTTATTCAAAACACTTGCAAAGCCTCATGAATTTGAAGAATTTTACGAAATATTCTAGAACAAATTAGAGGTTAAAGTGTTGAGGCAGCAAAGCAAGAAAGTGGCTAGATTGGCGCCCAATTGAGGGGAATCCTGGGCACACCATTAGCAGGTACTAATATAGAAGCTTAGCAAGAGTGATTGGGAGAGAATTAAGGGGTGATTGGGCTATGTCATGGGCCTATCGACAAGGATCATTTGCTTAGGGGTCAAGTAAGCCTCTCTATATAAGGAGAGGAGTGTATCAATCTAATCAAGCAAGAATTAGAAGGAAAACCCTTCTCTCTTGCTCGGCCATGGGCAAGGCGCCCCCCCCCCCCCCTCTTTCCCTCGCGACCATAGCAGCCACATAACATAAAGATACACATGGTACTTTTAGGGTTAAAAAGATACACTTCAACCGTGCAAAGTCAATTTTCATTTTATCTAATGAACCAACGGAGTGCACAAAACTACAAATAACAAAATTCAATTACATACAGGGGAAACTGTAACATATATGTAAACTAGAACTGAAAACAATGAGAGGTCGACTTGGCTATGAACAAATGGTGACACACACAGTTACAAAAACAATTTTACTTTTCATAGGGCTAATGAATGCGCCGTAACATATGAAACCAAAAGCGACTTTATTAAGAGGTCAATCAACATCATCTAGCACTTATGAACAAACAGTAACTATCTAATGGACACCGAAAATGGACAAAAAATTTAGTTTCCATGCAATGCTTAAAAAGAACTGTAAGTATGAAGCTACAAATGACAAAAAAAAAACCCAGCTCCGCTGTACTTAGCACCTAGGAACAAACAGTAACATACAAAACTAGAACACAAATGGTAACACAGTTATTGGCTTGATTGTATCCGAACACATGCACCCTCGAAATCAAGACTTATGATTGGCATATGTGCCAATTATTGATATCTTACCCAAGCATTCATAACCAGCAGCTCTACCGGATATCGCGTGCCAACCAAGTTATAAGCAATCCATTCAATGCATCTATCCAGAACAACATCCAAAAATGGTAGTACTACCAATTCTCATGATTGCTATTCTCTGCACGATCAGAATAATGCCATGCATGAAAATGGAAAAATGAGTTTGAGCAAGGGCCTTACAGACGACTGGAATATCCATCTCCAGGCCGATGAGCTCAAGGAGCTTGAAGCCGTCCATTTTGGGCATGTACACTTCGCTGATCACTAGGTCGAACTGGTTCCCGTCCTTCCTCTCCCTGAGCATGTCTAACGCTGTCTGGGCGTCCGTCACCATAGTCACTGCGTCGGACCACAACAAATCCAACCGTAAAAACAAAATCATCCCCAAAAAAAAAAAGACTCATCGTCTGGCCTAAAATTGTATCACAACGGAATCAGGAGGAAATAGGAGCAGCTAAGAAGGCAAGAACACACCGTTGTAGTTGCAATACTTCAGCTGCCTCTCTAGGACCTTGAGGCAGACGCGGTCGTCGTCGACGGCGAGCACTCGTAGCCCCGCTGGGAAGGTGTCCGCGGCCATCTCTTCCCCTGTATCGAAAACATACACGATCAGTTCCAAGAAAGCAACCGCCGACCACCAAATCCCTGCAAGGAACCCAAGAAGACTCGAACTTTCTTACCTGCTGCAATGGATTCCGTCCGAGAACCTCCGGGGAGCAACAGAGACAGAGGAAAAAGCGAAGTGAGCGAGGCGATTTCCGGGTGAAGAGCAATGCAGCGAGTGCGAGGGGAAGGGGAGGGATTTATAGCAGGGGCAAGGGGGATTGGGGGAGGAGCGGGGATCGAAATGCAGGCGGCTGCAAAGATGGAAGGTGTTCATCCTTGCGATGTGGAATTTCCCAAGCATTAACTCCTTCCTCCAGTTACCCTCTGCTTCCACCACCAGACTTGCTGGCTTTGTTCGTCGCTTGTGTGCTGCTGTTCGCTTCAGTTTCTTGATGGGTGGAAAACCAGCCAAACACCCTAGAATCGCCCACGGTTTAAGCCCATGGAGCTTCTAGGTCTGCAGCGGCCGGACTTACCCGTCTTCGCCACCGGTCCCGACGGAGGAGCCTCCCGAGACGTGGATTCGCCGGCCATGGCGTAGGCGACGCAATTGGAGAGCTCCGACCTGCTTTCACGAGAGTCTCCATCCCCGCCTATCTATCGGCCACCCAATTGGCTTTCTGACTTTCTGTTGCTGCATCTGCTGCACGGAGGTGCCGGCGAGGGAGGCGAGGGGGATCGTGGAATGGCAAGCGCTGCTGACCAGGTGTGGTCCACGCCGGTCAAACTGCGCATATCTTTAGCTCGTTTATTTATTATTAATATTATTATATTATATATGGTATATTATATATATATAAATATACGTTCAAAAAAATATTATATATGTATAAAAAATAAACAGGTAATTAATGAATATATTTATAATCTTTATATCTCTATCTTTTCTCCATCTCTATCTCTACTCTCTTCTCTATTATATCCCTATCTATCTATCTATATCTGTCTCTATCTATATTTATATCGATATCTATATCTATACACCTATATATAAATATATATATATATATATATATATATATATAATAATAGAGACAAAATTTCAAGCTTTTTTTTCGTCCATCTATTTTTTTTTGTCCATCTTCCTCTACATACCGAACAATGGAAAAAAATTATCTGAACTTATATATATATATATATATATATATATATATATATATATATATACTTATACGAGTTAGAATAGCTCGCGTCTAGACCAATATGGAATAGGAATGCTAACCTAAATAGATTCCTTAGATCCTGAGGACTCTAAATAGAACTCTTAATGAGTTATGTTCTTTATTTTACACCGCTTTCTTTATTTACGTACGAATTAGAATAGCTCGCGTCTAGACGCATATGGAGTAGAAATCCTAATCTAAATAGATTGCTCAGATCTGACAACAATATTGTGCATTTATTTTTCTTTGACGGGATATATACGGTAGATTATAGGGACCGATTTCTTTTTTAATGCTGGGAACTTTCTTCCCCAAAAAATGTTGGGAACTTCCAAAATAAACCAAAGCCTGGCGTTTTTTTATGATGGAAAACTAAACAATATAATCAGAAAAATAGAAAAGGAAAAAAAGTGCTATGACTATGTCATCTTTTTTATCCATCTTACTTTTTTTCTTTTGTCCTAGCGTGTTCTCTTTTTTTCATCCTTGCAGGCTGAAAGGTCTTGATGGCTAGAGGGGGGTGAATAGCCTTTTAAAATTTTCTACAAAGACAAGCTAAACAAGTTTATCAATACAACAAATAGCGAGATGCGAGTTTTGCTTAGCCTACGGGGTGTTTGCAAGCCACCTATCCAATTCTCAATTCTATTATAATGGCACTCAACCGCACAAGTCAAACCGAGAAGGTAACTACAACTACAACTAGTAAGCTACACAAAAGAGCTACTCTAGCAAAGCTAACTAGCTAGCAAAGCTAACTAAGAAAGTAATGCGGAGTTGAGTTAGGAGAGTTTCACCGAGGGGCGAAGTATTGAGCCAACCAAACAATATGATCAAGAGATGAATTCCACAATACACAACCACCGAGATCGATCAATCACAATAAGAATGATGACACAAAGATTTATCTCGAGGTTCACGTGCTTGCCGGCACGCTAGTCCCCGTTGTGTCCCTCTTCACCACGTGGTTCGGTGGCTAATCAGTCTCACACCGAGCCTCTCAAAAGGCGCCACAAGAACCTACCAAATGGCAAAAGGTTGCAATGACACGAGCAATTTACTAATGTTGCCTTTGGCGCTTCGCCGAGGTAGGCACAAACCCCTCACAAACACTGGAGGTGGCTAAGAACAATCACCAACTCTTGTCAACGCCTCTAAACTTCTCCAAACCGTCTAGGTGGCGGCAACCACCAAGAGAAACAAGAATCCCGCAGCAAATCAATCACCAAGTGCCAACTAGATGCTATCTCACAATGCAAATGCACTTGGATCACTCAATCTCACTACGAATATGCAAAGAAGCAAGAGAGATGAGTGGGAGGGGAGTTGCTTAGCTCAAAGTGCTCACAAGTATGTCAAATGTCCGAGAGAGAGCCTTGAGCCGGCCAACGAGTATTTATAGACGTACCCTTTCGAATATAGCCGTTACGCACTTGAAACAGCCGAAGTCGCGCTGACCGGACGCGGTGGTCGCGCGGACCGGACGCGCCGGTCACACAACGGCTCTTTTACGAAACACTGACCGGACGCGCTGCACGCAACGACCGGACGCGCTGGGCTCGACCGGACGCGCTGGTCCCGTACCGGACCGGACGCGCTGGTCAAGCCAGAGCAGCGCACAACGAAACAGCGACCGGACGCGCTGGAGAACTGACCGGACGCCACAGTGCCCGCGTCCGGTTGGAGTCCAGTAAGCTCCCTGATCGACCGGACGCGTCCGGTCGACTGTGACCGGACGCACCGCGCGTCCGATCAACAAACTAAAACTCGCGCAGACGCTGAACGCTGACCGGACGCGTCCGGTCAAACAGAGACCGCGTCCGGTCCAGCGTCCAGTCACCACTGTGACCTCCGTTCGCTTCCGTTCGATTTCTGACTTCCGGCGTAGTGGAAAATAGGCGTTTCAATTCCTCGAAAACGTCTGAATCCCGCCTCGCAGGCTCAGCGGGAGGGAGAGAGGACCCCAAACCCTCTCTACCGCTCAAACTCCACCGCCTTCGTAAACGTGCTAACATCACCAAGTGATCATCACCTCGTGCATGTGTGTTAGCATTTTCACAATCATTTTTCGAGGCGTTATTAGTTCTATCCAAATGCATATGACATGAAATGCACACCTAGAGGCACTTAGGAGTTCAATAGCCGCGTCATTCCCCTCTTTATAGTACGGCTATCTATCCTATAATGTAACCACACCCACTAGGTGTCTTGGTTACTAAAACACAACCCTTAAGCATATAACTTTGTCTTGATCACATAGGGTTGCGTCCAAATCCAAGTGTGGCCATCATGATCACCATGTCCATCTTGCCACCAACCTTGGAATGTACTAATCCTCATATGCTACATACAACTTAGGCATAGGATTAGTACTTAGGCATTGTCACTAATTACCAACACCAAACATAGGACTTTCAATCTCCCCCTTGTTGGTAATTGGTGACAACCCTTTCACAAAGATATTATGATAAAATTTTGATTGAACCCATGTCACATTGTCCAAGTATATTACCATGTGTAAGAATTATGGACATGTGATCATGAATTCAAATTGATAGCAATGGCTCCCCCTACATGTATGCTATATGTTTAGATTTAGGAAGCATACATGCTTAGATAGGAAAGATTAGGAGCATTGACTACCAATAGGTGCTAAGTGTTTTAGATTATAGACCTTTGAAGCGTGATACCATCGGAGTAGCGATAAACACCATCTTAGCACCTTGTGTAGTTAGATACCACTTGGAAAAGCACAAACATAACTAGAAACCTCGTGAGATCAACATTATAAGCAAGGTTCTAGTACCGCTTTGAAAAACATGAAGCAAGAAAAATCTAACTACTTCCTATTCTTGCTAGTACTTTAATTCATCATTAAAATTATACTAGCAAGTCACCACACAAACAATGTATCGGAGAAAAAGAAATGCATAACAATGCATCATACATATGAAGTGCACATAGAAATGCAACAATCATGTTTAAGAGCTTGCTCCCCCTACTTGTGTGCTCAAAAATTTTAGTTGATCCCCTTCTTTTATCAATTCTCCCCTTTAGGATCTTTAGAATCTATCTTTGTGAACAACATTTTCTCCCCCTTTGGCACCAATGACCACAAGGGACCAATTTTAGATAGATTATCATGTTGAATTATGGGGTGAGGATCAAGTTTGTGATTCAACCTAGATTGCTTGCATAAATAAAATGCTTCGGTTTGATCCAAGGGCAAGCTTCTTCACACCTCACTAGAAGGGTTATCATGCACCATGTTGAAGCAAATACTCAAACAAGTTATCTAGATCAAACACTTAGGATCACAAAGCTCGCAAACAAGTTATATGCTACCACTAGATCATACAAGTCATGGAAACAATAGTGGCACCATATAAACTTCAAATTCATTTGATTTTCATGAATGAGCCTAGAACAAGTAAATTATAACTAGATGCACTAAGCAAGTCCTTAGCAAAAAATGTATGACATGTTAACCAATTGTACCTTGGGGCTCGAAGGAGAGGCATGTCATAACATTGGGGTGCATCAACTCATGTTGGAGAAGTCAAGTATGTTCAACTCATTCTTTAGCTTGTGAAATCTCTTCTCATCAAGTGGCTTGGTGAATAGATCGGCTAGTTGATCTTCGGTGCCCACACTCTCAATAGCAATGTCACCCTTTTGTTGATGATCTCTAATGAAATGATGACGAACATCAATATGCTTTGTTCTTTGATGTTGAACCGGATTATTGGTTAGCTTCACGGCACTTTCATTGTCACATAGCAAAGGCACATTCTTGAAATTGATTCCAAAATCCTTCAATGTTGCCTTCATCCACAAGATTTGTGCACAACAACTACCCGCGGCGATGTATTCGGCTTCGGCGGTAGATAGTGCAATACTATTTTGCTTCTTGGATGACCATGACACAAGTGATCTTCCCAACAATTGACAAGTCCCAGAGGTGCTCTTTCTCTCAACTTTGTCACCGGCATAGTCGGAATCCGAATATCCAACTAGCTCAAAGCTTGCACCTTTGGGATACCATAATCCAACATCTTGTGTATGCTTCAAATACCTCAATATTCTCTTTGTTGCCTTCAAATGACTTTCTCTTGGTGAGGCTTGAAATCTTGCACACATGCATACACTAAACATCACATCGGGTCTTGATGCCATCACATAGAGTAGGCTACCAATCATTGATCTATAAAGCTTTTGATCCACCATGTTGCTACTCTTGTCACTATCCAAACTTCCACTAGCGCCCATTGGGGTTGTAATGCCCTTTGCATCTTCCATGCCAAACTTCTTGAGCATATCTTTGATGTACTTGGTTTAGCTCACAAATGTTCCTTCCTTCATTTGTTTGATTTGAAGTCCAAGAAAGAAACTTAGTTCACCGATCATTGACATTTCAAATTCCTTTGCCATCATTTTCCCAAACTCATCACAATAATCTTGATTGGTTGAACCAAAAATGATATCATCAACATATATTTGCAATACAAACAAGTCTTTCCCAATCTTCTTGGTAAAGAGAGTAGTATCCACTTTGCCCATAACAAATCCTTTAAATAGCAAGAAGTCCCTCAATCTTTCATACCATGCTCTAGGTGCTTGCTTCAATCCATACAAAGCTTTTCTCAATTTGTAGACATGATTGAGTTTCTTGTCATCTTTAAAACCTGGAGGTTGCTCCACATACACCTCTTCTTGAATGTACCCATTGAGAAATGCACTCTTCATATCCATTTGATATAGCTTGATATTGTGAGCACAAGCATAGGCAATTAAGATCCTAATTGCTTCCAATCTTGCAACCGGGGCATAAGTTTCACCAAAGTCAAGACCCTCTATTTGTGTGTAACCTTGAGCCACTAGTCTTGCTTTATTCTTTACTACTATTCCATCTTGATCTTGCTTGTTGCGAAAGACCCATCTTGTTCCAATGACATTGTGATCCTTAGGCCTCTCAACTAGTTCCCATACTTCATTTCTCTTGAAGTTGTTGAGCTCTTTATGCATTGCATTTACCCAATCCGGATCTCTCAATGCTTTATCAATGTCCTTGGGTTCTTCCATTGATACAAAAGAAGAGTGAGCACAAAATGATGTCAATCTTGATCTAGTTTGAACTCCCCTTTGTATGTCACCAATGATGGAATCCAATGGATGGTCTCTATCAATGTTAGTTGGTTGAAGCACTTGGACTTGATTGCTTGGATGTTGATGTTGATCATGAGTTGGAGATGATGAACTAGCCACTTGTTGATCTTGTTGCACTTGAGATGATGTACTAGCTTGATTTTACATTAGAGAACCACTAACTTGTGTAATTGGACTTTGGAGCACTTGATCTTTGTTGTCATCCACATCAATCACTAGCTTTGGCCTAATATCTCCAATATCCATTTCTTTCATAGCATTGGTCAATTGAGTTCCTCTCACATCATCCAAGTTATTTTCCTCATCTTGAGAGCCATTTGTTTCATCAAACTCAACATCATGAACTTCCTCAAGTGAACCACTAGCCAAATTCCAAACTCTATAAGCTTTGCTAGTAGTGGAGTAACCAAGTAAGAATCCTTCATCACATTTCTTCTCAAACTTGCTCAATCTAGTGCCCTTCTTCAAGATGTAGCATTTGCAACTAAATACCCGAAAGTATGCAATGTTGGGCTTTCTTCCATTTAAGATCTCATATGGTGTCTTCTCTAGATACTTGTGGCAATAGAGGCAATTGCTATAGAAGCAAGCCGTGTTGATTGCTTCGGCCCAAAATGAATGACTCACATTATACTCATTCAACATTGATCTTGCCATATCATTAGTTGTATGTATGGATTTGTTACATAGGTCGAAACTTTATTTTTGAATAAAACTTCCTTTATCTTCAAAAGATACCTTGAGGGAACAAAGACTATAAATTATTCATCCAATTCATTCTACTCTAATATGTTTGGACTTCTATATGCACATGCGGAAACATGTCGATTATAACAACAGATAAATGCAATTGCTAAATCGGTGATAGAGCTCCAACCCAACCCATGTTGCACATCTCAGAGATACGAATCAATCAGTTCACTGTGCTCAAGGCACAACAAGCTAGGCAATACAAACTAAGGTACACGATTTGTTTATTCTGTCAATGGTATTGTTTATTTTCTTTAGGATAAATATTTATCGAGTACATATTATGTCTTATTTGGCATAGCTTTAACTTCAAGATCCATAGAGGAATTGAGTTAGTAGGATAAATAAAATAGTTTAAATATATATTCATTCTAAATTACTAACAAAAATTGCTTAATCAAATGTCTTCATCATCCCCATAAGTCTATAGCCCCAAAGATTTTTAGATCTATGAATGGCCAACTCCAAGAATTGTTGGAGCTAGAAGCCTAGAACTATGCCAAAATGGGTCCTATAGCTCAAAGGCAATGTAAGGATCATTGCAAAAATGTATCTACAATTTGCTCCAATATCCATCCTAGAAGTTGCATGGAGAACATCTTCCCAATGAAAGATCTTGTCACTAATGGGAAGATCATACACCTCACTGGACTCGAATATCAATCCCTAGTGGTGATGTGTACAGTGTGTTTTTTTGCTTTTCTTTTCTAAAGTTGAATCACTTTAGCACAATATTAAGATGCTTAAAACTAAAATGCAACTCCCATTCTATCATACACATGGTCACAACAAAGTAGGTAAATGTGATTTCAATAGATAGGGTTTTTAAGTTGACACTAGATATGCATTGTAAGAAATAAGAAACTACAATAGGGTTACCATCCATACACGGTAAATATTTGGAAATGAAGAGATTCAATGGTCTTCTAGCATGAATATGTAGAGGAAGCTGAAAACTCTAATACTTCATCATGGTTATTTGTGATTTGTTCTTACTTTCATTACGAGCAAAGTCTCTGCCTATATAATTAGCAAAACAAATTGTCCTCATCTAATAGCTTTTCTCATGAAACAAAATTCATCTACAATGGTATGGGAACATTTTCTCAATCTTTTCATTATTTATGTAAATATTCATTTAAGCCGATTAATTAGCATGTAAGTGATGCATGGTGAACAACTGGTCTTGAGCTAAATGGTTGTTTAGCCTACTTTTTGGGTAGCAATGGGTAGTAGTTGTTTAGCATTTAATATTTAGGTGAAATATGTTGTTTCCTTAACAAAATGTTAGAACTATATAAATTTTCTTCTCAAGAAGGCTAATCTCCAAGCACAAAGTAGAAATAAGCATACAAAAGTAATGGGCAAAATTAAATCTTGAAAAATAATGGAAATTAATAATTAAATATAGATATATAGAGAAGGACTAAGAGAGATGGTAGCAACAACCCATAATCTTTTCCCAACATTGATATCACAAAGGTTTGTTTGGTTAGTCTTTCTTCCTATTATATTTCATAGTAAAATTGTCTACAATTTAGTGTATTTGTATTTCAAAATTGAGACATTCTATACATTTCAACACATAAGAAATTAAGTTTATGGAATGAATAAGATATTATATTCAAAGGTAAATAATCACAAGCCAGAAAATAGAGAAACCAGAGTTGTGGTCAAATTTCCGTCTTAAGCAAACAGCAAAGAGCAAAAAAACATTTAATGGAAAAGTACAAACAGAGTTTATAGCAATAACTAACAAACTTTGTTGAATAATGTTACCACTAAAATTTATTGGTGGCTCTCTTGTCCTTTTCATATTTCTCTTTCAAAGTTTAGATTGGACTATATTGCCACCAAACAAAAAGGTTTTACTCTTTTTATGTTTCATAGGTTGTGTAGTACAATGCCGCATGTTGCCGCGGGAATTTGAGGAAACTAATTTTTAGAAAACTTTAGGATGAATGAAATGAACTTTAAAGTATTACTCAATATTATGTTGGCAGTGTAAATTACATGTAGGTTGAGAGGAAGGGAAAAGTTAAGATGTATAGTACATACAAATGTTGTATTTGTTGGAAGTAATTTAGTGTCAATGGAAGAGAAATCTTTAAAATAGAAGATCCCTCTTCGATGAAATGTCTTGGAGATTTTGATATCCATTTTTGATGCAGTGAACCGTGACAATTTGATGATCATATATATCTCCTTGGGAGAACTGAGGAGATGCAAAGGATGTTATGGTTCCCGTAAGCATCCAGGAGTTACCATTATTGTTAGCTGAGAATATAGAGATGTATAAGAAAACGAAATCATAGATAATAGATAAGATAATAGTACATGCTTAGGAAATAAAGCAATACCTTGTATGTTTGCACCAAAGACAAATTTGCTGCTTGGTTGGTAATGGTCCATGTGTTTTGTGAGGAGATTAGAAGAGCCCTCTTCGATGGTGGGGAAAAATTGTTGGTATATATAAGGCGTCCTCATTCATTAGAATGGTGAAACGGCAAATGCAAGTGAAGGGTCTAGATATAGTTATGGATGAGGAATATAGGGTTAAAAATTGGAAGAGAAACTTCTTTGCACATAATGAACCTTAATTGTGTGGGATACGGAAGAGGTAGTCTTGCACAGTCATATCACATGAATAGAGTGAATACTTCAGTTGTGCTTGGAAGACATGAGGGAGATGGTTGGGGTGATGTGGCTTAAGGAAATATATGGGGCCCTCGTGATGATGTGGCCTCACAAAATCACAGAGAAATGTGGTAGTGAGGTTTTGCTTTATAAGAGTATAGGATATATTTAAATAATTCAATAAATCATGTGATTATGAAACTACTTCTTGAGATGAATCTACACAATAACAACATTAGGAAGATCATATCTTCTTTCACGTGAGTCTCCATCCAAATTTGTTTTCCATTTGTGCTTTTGATAAGTCAAGGTGCCACTAAGGCAGGCAAGGTGATCATGGTATGGCCATATGGGAAGAAAAGACCTGATGAGAACAATGTGGTTCAGGCTAGTCAAATTATATATCTTCTTGTTTCTTTGCTCCTTTTCTACTAGTTTCTTGCTCATTTATTATGTGAACGGAAGCTAAGTATATTCATATAATGAGAATCTAGCATAATGGTTTTGATCCCAATCTAGAGAGGATTCAAAGAAAGTTGTGGAATTATTTTTCCTATTTGAATGCCTAGAGAGTCCTTTGATGTTGTTTTGTTGTAACAATGAATCATGCCTTTTCATACCATGAAAAAATATGGATAATCATGCCTTTTCATACCATGAAAAATATGGATAGAAGTTGTGATTGTTAAGTTCATCTTCGACACCCAACATTCAAACTTCTATACTCATATTGTGGAATGAGATAACATTTAACCTTTTTTCGACAACAAATGGTTATTGCATGAGCTGGATGGAGTCAATGTGATGGTTACTATATTGGTTGGTTGGTGTATATATAGCGTATTTCTATTGGTAACTATAGGAACATGTCATTATAGAAACACAGATGCAATTTTCAAAAGAACAAAGATATTCCAAATCATGGGCTACAAGCCAACCTATGTTGGATAGCTCAAAGATACGAATCGGTCGATTGAATGTTCTCAAGGCAAATATGGAATGAGATACTATTTAAAACTAGATAGGCAATATATGGTGTGATTTATTGCTTACGTTAGTCTTAGACTACATTATGCCTTATTCAACACAACCTACAATGGTATAAAGTACAAACGTATGCAATGTTTTGGTTGATTGTCCTTCATAGGCAAGTTTCTTGTAGTAATGTTGTGTTTGGTTGCTTGCATTGTGTCCACTTACATGTTCTATTAGAGGCCTAATGTAATAGTATAGGTGGGGGCGGTGAGAAGATTTCATTTTTATGTGCCAGTCGGCTTGTGCAAATCTGCATTGCCTAATTGAAAGGTCTTGATGGCTAGAGGGGGGTGAATAGCCTAATAAAACTTTCGAGTGGCGATGATTGAGCCAACCAAAGTGAATACCAAGATAGTCAATGAAGTAACCAATCACGGGATGAAATCCAATTGAGACACACGATTTATCCCAAGGTTCACGTGCTTGCCAGCATGCTAGTCCCCGTTGTGTCCTCCTACACCACGTGGTTCGGTGGCTAATCGGTATCACACACTGAGCCTCTCAAAAGGCGTCACAAGAACCTACCAAATGGTGAGAAGTTCCGACATGAGCAATCCACTAGAGTTGGAATTCGGTGCTCCGCCGAGGAACCACAACAAGCTCATCGGAGCTGGCCACGAACAATCACCAACACGCGTCGGACCTCCTCTACTACTCCAAGCCATCTAGGTGGCAGCAACCACCAAGAGAAATAAGAATTCCGCAGCAAAAGAATACCCAAGTGCCAACTAGATGCAAACTCACAAGTAAATACACTTGAGATCACTCAATCTCACTTTGATTAGGCAATCAAGTAAGGGAGATGAGTGGGAGGGGATATGCTTAGCTCAAGAGGATGTTAGAGAGTCAAAATGTCCAAAAGAGACCTCTAGGAGCTGGCCAATAAGTATTTATAGGAGCCCTCAAAAGAATAGAGTCGTTGGCTCACAAAACAGCCACAATCGGGATGACCGGACGCGCTGGTCCGGCCTGATCGGACGCGCACAGCGTCCGGTCGCTCCACCGTGACCTCCCGATGAACACCATGTGTCTTGCTTTCAATTTCGTTCGTTCGATCGTAACGATCACTTAAATGAACTCATTCACGCACTAGAGTGACCGGACACGTCGATCAAACTGATCGGACGCGCCTCGACGTCTGGTCGCCACTAATTTGCGTTGCTGGCCACGTGACCGAACGCGCTGCTTGAACTGACCGGACGTGTTACACGTGGCGTCCGGTCCGAGTACAGAAAGGGTCTAGAGAGGGTTTTTCGTGACCAGACACATCCGATCGCGACTGACCGGACGCGCCCAGCGTCCGATCAACCCTGTGCGCCTCGTTGCCTCACCGTGTGTTTGACCGGACGCGCCGGTCCCGCGATCGACCGGACATGGCGGTCGAATTGACCACACCTGCGCCACGCGCTGCTCTGCCACTGTCACACCCATTTTTAAGGAACAAATGGAGTGCATATTCTTATGTGCGCCCAGAGATCAATCACACATAAGTCGACAAATATAAATAGTATCATCACAAATGTTTATTACATAACGAATAGAATCACAGAGTCTTCACATAAATAAGCGGAAACTTAATATAAATATAGTGGTAGCTAGCTCCATAGCACAGGCACGTCAACTGGTTGACCACAAGTCTAGTAATCCTCAGGGAAGTAGTAGTAGTAGTCACTATTTGCACTTTCGGGATTCCATCCTGTGGTGGGGAATGCAAGGGTGAGCACAAAAGTACTCAACAAGTGTAACATGGGGTTCATGTAGCTCAAGTAGGCTAGACACTGGTTCAACTGCATGTAGCTTTTAGTTGATCATGTTTTAAGCAATTGAGTAGCATCGAATAGGTAATATTCCCAAAATAAACAAATGATCATGTAAAGGGAATAATGAATAGCAAAAACAAGTAAATTAATAGTGATCTCTATTCCGTAAGGGTCCAAGGCCGCTCGTGTCCGTGAGCACGGCTGATATACCAGTTTTACACTCTGCAGAGGTTGTACACTTTCACTGTGAGTCGTGATCCCTAAAAGCCCGAGGTCATGACTCCCCATTAGACATTCAAGTTTCACTATGAAGTCTTTCCAAGGTTCGTCTAACAAGTTAGGGCCGCTAGGTTTCTGTGGCCTGCGAATGTAGAGCCCCCCTTCCATATGGCACAATAACACGCAGCCTATACTCATAGGGACAGGAGCCGCACTACACCCAACCCGGAACACACCCCTCTTGCGCCATAAAGGTAACCACTAACAAGCTAGAAAAGGTCCTCTTATATGACTAAAGCCAGAGCCATATAGCCCTCACAGCTGTACTGTAAGTCCCGGATGTTCGCTTACAGATAAGTCCTTACGGAGAGGAATCTAGAGATAACTCTAGCCCTCTTGTTCCCTGTTGCTAAAAAGCATCTTTTAGAGTTATTGCATATATCATTAGTCAAATTACAAGATCATTGTTTATGTAAGCACTAGCCACTACCCAATGCCAATAACCATAGGATTCAAGGAACAAGATCAAAACTACGGCATCCTTAACAAGGAGACACATGCAGCATGAATTAAGTAAATTATAGTGAATAGGTAACAAGGATGATCCCATGCTATACTTGCCTTGATCTAGCTGATCCTGTTGATCCGACTCGTAAAAGTACTCTTGATCACCAACGAACTGATCACCGTCTATTCTCGATTAACATATCAACAACAATCATCCAAGGGCAATCATGCAAAGCAAACAAAGCTATAATTAGAACAGTACACCAACAGCAGTAAAATAAGATGAAAAGTTTTTAAAACAAATCTACATCGCTCTAGGATCACACAGACGCAAAGTTCACGCAAATCGGAGCTAAAACGGAAAAGTTATGATTTAAACAAGATTTACTTTACTAAAGTAATAGATTAAATCTAACCTCAAATTTAAAAAGTGTAAAACCTACTGTACAGCAGTACTAATAGATAGAATATGAAATTATGAACCTAACGCAACTTGAACGGATCAAATCGGAATTAAAACGGAGATTTTATGACCTATTTAGACCTAGTGGCAATTCTGTAAATAGCTGAAAGCGTATTTTCAATTAAACCGACGAAATTACGTTTTCTAATTAACAAAGCGTAAACCCGGAAAGACGCCATGGACTGCGGGTTATGACTCTGGAAAATCCAGGGACTCTTTTGCAAAAGCTACGGCCGAAGGGGTATCTTGAAACATGGGCCATCGGATTAGATCTCAACGGCCAGGATCGATCCGGGGAAGAGAGAGAGAAAGAATCCGGTCACCAACAGTGACCGGCGGCGGCAGGACGGCCGGCGGCTCGCCGGAGTTGATCAATCCGACGAGTTAGTGCTCGATTCTTCAATCCAAACCTTCCAGAAGCAAGAGAGGGGGCTCGCGGACTCACCTAGACCGGTTAGGGCGACGGAAATCAATCTAGAGCTCCCTGCGGCTAACAATGGCGGACGGCAACCCCTGTACACGGCGGTGACTCACGTTATGGCCTTAAAAACCGAAATTCGACTCAAAAATCGTCATGGGAAGGAAGGGAAACTTCAACCGCACTCACCGAAGAAGAGAAACGGGCCGGATGACGCGCGGCTTCTCCAAGCGAGGTTTCCCGAGCTCGAGCGGTGGCGGCCTTAGGGTTGCGGTGGCTAGCTCGACGGCGAGAGCGCGATTCGCGTGGCGTGGGAAAAATAGATGCGGTTGGCGCTATTTAAGAGGGGCCCGACGTGAGGAGCAAGCCAAGGGGATGTCGGGGCAACCCCGGACTCCTCCGAGCGTCTCCGGCTCGGTTACGAGCAGGAGGTAGAGGACGACGCTGACCAGCGGGCCCGGCGCGTCATAGAGACAAGCAGGAGGGGGCGGTGGGCAGCTGCTGGCTGGGCCGGCCCGTCTTCGCGGCCCACGGCCAGGAGAGAAAGGGAACGGCTGGGCCGAGCTGAATTCGGCCCGAACTGAGGAAGAAAATATTCTTTTCTTTTTTTTTAAATAATACTTCAAATACATTTCCAAAAGACTCTTGAAATAATTTTCTTTTTTTTAAAATAAAAACCAATCACCCAAATAAAAATATGCATCGGCATGTATGCACAAACACTTATTTAATCCCTATATTTGATTTTATTTAAACAAAAATATTATTTCGCTAGATTAAAATGCTCACAAAATTGCGTAAGTAATTCAAATTCCCTATTTAAAAATATTCAAAAGTTTAGGGTGTTACAGCCACTGACCGGATGCGTCCGGTCATATCGTGATCGTGTCCGGTCACCACCAGTGACCTCCGTTCGCCTACGATTCTATCCACGATGACTTAGAGAAAATCTCCGACACTGGCGTAGTGAAAAATATGTGTTTCACTTCCACAAAAAGCGTTGAATCCCACCTCACAAGCTCGGTGGGAGGGAGAGAGGGCCCCAAACCCATCTCTACCGCTCAAACTCCACCGCATTTGCAAATGTGCTAACATCACCACGTGTACATCACTATGTGCATGTGTGTTAGCATTTTCACAATCATTTTTCAAGGCGTTACATTAGCTCTCCACTAGATCTAAATGCATATGCAAATGAATCCTCATCTAGTGGCACTTAAGTGATCAATAGCCCTGGAAATTCCCCTCTTTATAGTACGGCTATCGATCCTAAGCCATCCACACCCTCTATAGTATCTTGGATGCAAAATGGAAAACCCTATCATATACCTTTGCCTTGAGCTCTATGATTTGGCTTTGCACCTTCATCCAACTCCATCATGGCAAGCACTTGATCACATCACCATTGCTTGATCCTTGCTTCACCATGTCATTGCATCAACCACATAATAGCCACACACATGTCTTTGCTATGTGGTTAGTACTAGGTATTGTCACTAATTACCAACACCAAATATAGGACTTTCACTAATACGAACAAATCTGGCATACTAGCCAATGTTGTATTAGGCCTGCTTTGAGCACTATACAAGCTTGTATAATAGCCTCTGCTAGCAACAGAATATGGGTAAACTACACTGAGCAGGAAACCAAACAGACCCATAACTAAGGTACAAGATCTGCTCAATATTGTCAATGGAGATAACTATGGTAATGCCTACCTATCATTACAATATTTATCATGTACTATTGATTTAAGATGATATGGGGATTACCGTGACAAGTATTTACAACTTTCTCCAATTTCAATTCTAGAAGTCATTGCATCGAGAACGTCTTCCCGATGAAAAATCATTTCTTCTAATCTTAAGAGTGATGGTCAGTAAACAAGTCTCCACCTTAACGGAGTTTAGTAGTGTCACCTAGTATTGATGTGTATAGTGTGGTTTTTTATTTGTATTTTATAAATATGAATTGTTTTAGCACAATACTAAGATGATATAACCAAATAGAAACTCTAACTCTATTGTGTGTATGTTTAGAAGAAATTGGGCAAACGTGATTCAATGGACTAGGTTTCAAAGTTGAGATAGATATGCATTGGTTAACACAAGAAATCACAAAAGAGGACAAATATGTGCAAGTAAAGAGACACCAGGTTTTTTGAACATTGACATCCAAAACTCTACTAGTTAGGATTACTCTACTCACCATTTAGCACAAAATAATGAAGAAATATGTCTATGTTTAGCTCCGTCATAGTCTTGATTTCATTGTGAAATTGGCATGCAATGATGCGACATAACCTTGAACTAATAAGCCACCTGAGTTTGAAGTAAAAACTCTAAAAATTACATCTGAATGAGAGGATATCTAGAGCATAGAGAAAACTCTTTAATATAATCACAATGTATGTGATTAACTCTTGTTTTGTTTTGATTTTGAGGAGAAACTCTTCCAACAAAAATAGTAGAATGAACTATCATCATCCAGTAAGTTTTTGCATAGAACTTAGGGCATATCTATTTGGGTTGAAGGTTTTGTTCTTTTGTCTAAAAAAATATTATTCTAACTGTTGGCTTTTGCTATTAGATTTTGTAATAATTTTTTAGCTTCTTAGTATACCAAGCCAAAAAAAGCATCTCTCAACCAACTTTTTATCTTTTATAGTTCATTTCCTCATAAGCTAGGTTTTCAAATGCTAGCTCAATAGTTCATGATGTTTTTTGAGAAACACCGAAAACTTTAAACACTGTATTATACAAATCTTATTATCAAAGGTGCTAATCTCAAAACACAATAATAGAAACTATATTACAAGGTCACAAAAATAGATAAGAAACATAAGCAATGGACAAAGTTGCATGTGGAAAACTATAAGGAGTAACAAACTACTAAATAAGTCAAGAAGGAAAAGAAATAGAGATTGTATAGCAACAAACACATAGGATTTTTTTAAACCATGAAGTTTAGTTATCGATGAACTTTCTAGGTTGCACATGGATCAAGAAGGTATAGTGATAAGAGGACGCACCCTCAGTACATAATCGAAGGCATCAATGCGTTTTTCAATTTTTTCTTGGACGAGAATGAGAAAAGCTTCACCTAGAATTGGGTGCAGAAGGAGTAGTTGGTACTTTCCACTCTTGGCCCAAAATAACTATTTTTATTGTTTGGTTTGTTTATTTTGTATTTGCTAATATTTGCAAATATAGTCTTACACAACTGGTTGGTTCAATGGCATATGGTAATCACCATCCCAATTGGCAGTATATAGACTTCGCCATTAAGGAGGCCGGTCTTCCAACCGCCATCTCACATGATGATAAGGTGTGCCCCATAAAAATGCTGCTAGGTCAGGCGCTTATTACCGCCAAATGACCTGGCGGTAACCTCTACCCAGCCAGCACACACTGCACCCCCTTCCCTGTATATAAGGGTCAAAATCAACCCAAAACCTTATTTTGATTCTTGGAAAAAAGAGAAGAGGAGGGGAGAGAAGTAGAGAAGAGGACGGATGAGGAGGGATTTGGAGTAGCGATGTCGAAATCTTGCTTCTGTTGATATACATTATGCTAACCTGTATTTCTTGTTTGTAGTTTCTGGACTTAGTTTAGAAGTAGCAACTATAGTATTTGTTAGTCGTAATTAGTATATGTAGGTATTAATTATTTTTAGATTAATTTAGTTAGTTTTAAACTTCATTTTTCTTGTACTTTTATTTTAGGTTTTACATTACTTTATGATTTAGTTTTAGTTTTGTTATTTTAATTTGCATGTTTTCACTATTATTTTAATTTTAAAATTACTTTAAGTTTTAGATTTAGTTTAATTAGCTAATGTATAGACTTTTGTATTTGCCTAGATATTTAGGTTTTACGTTACTTTTTTAGTGCTATTAGTTAGTTTATCAGGTTACATTAGTTTAAGATTAAGTTTAACCATTAGACCTAGGATTAAGTTCAACCATTATGCCTAGAGTTTAGGTTACATTAGTATTTGTCATATTATTTAGGATAAATAAATATTTGAATAGTTTGTTTTCATTGTTAAAGTTCAATTGAAGAAAATTAGTACAAGAGTAGTATATTGTGTACATTACATTTTGTCAGCTAAAGTTGTTTGCAAATTAATAAGAGCCACCTTAGTGGTATTTAGATTTTATATGTAGGCAATAACTAATAGCTAGAGTATTTGGTGAACTTTGAGCAGGCATGTCAAATCAGTTAGATTTCTAGATATTTTATTGCCTCGGAGAGGTTTGTTATTGTCCTATAGGGATATATTTGTCATGATTTAAGTCACATATGAGCGTCCCTTGTGCCAGAATCATGGCTATAACTCCTCGGCATGTAGATGTTGTTTTTGGAAGCTCTTGCCACTACAAAACACCTAAGACTTGGCTAGAGACAGTATGTGCAAATTACAGCTTAGTGTAGTTTCCCGTTAGTGTTGTTTGTGTAGTATTAATGAAGGTGGGTGGCAATATAATTGTGAACTCATGGTGCTGAGGAAGGTGAAATACAAATGGGCGTGGAAGATGAGGATAAGGAGCATGATCAAATTGGAGGACATGCTAAAGGAGGTACATTGTGTATGGCCTGTACGTGAATCCATTGGTGAGAGGTTGATGAGGCTGAAAGGTCCCTTTGTTAATCCAACAAATGTAGTGTGAGGACGAAGAACCTTTCTAGCAATGGTAGAAGAGGACTGACAATGATGATGTTGATCCGGATCCCAAACCATGAGATTAGGATGGGTATGACTACTCTGTCGTAATTATCAACGAAGAGGAGGTTTTGCCTCGGGAATATAGGGAGAATAAGGTATGTGTTGGTGCACTTTACCTAGAAGTGACACAGTAAAGAAAGTTGTGCGACTTTGTCCAATTATATCCTTCAACAAGCAGTTTTATGTAGAAAATAGTCCCCTTACTGTTTATGGTATCAAGTGTGTGCAACATGGCTGCCCTTAGGGGTGCACGCATTCAATGGTAAGTGGACTTACTTATTACCAGAAGGTGTCTAAAGTCAAGGAGCATGCATGTCAGCTTCATCCATTTTCCCACAAGCACTACAACCTCACATGTGCCTTCGTTGTAGATTTTATGTATCCACGGGAGCTTGTACTATTCAGAAGGGTATTCACAATATTACTTGTGGTGGTGTGACTAAAGCCGCCATTGCAGTAGTTGAAGGTCGAAACTTGTGACGTACATGACATTGTGCTCTACTGCTCAAGGGCTTAGTCTTCCTCGTAATCCTTATTTTATTTTGTGTTTTTCTAATTCATACAATGCTATGTACTTATCTTTCATAAATAACAAGTTTCTTTAATCTTTTATGTGTGCCAATCACTAAAACAATGGACAAGCAATTGTTATTAGACCTGTCCAATCACCTAAAGGACTAAAATTCATTATTTATTTGTACAGTCCAATTTTTTAAAAGCATGACTTGCAACATTCATTTGTCCTATCCAATCTCTGAAAAGTCTAGCCTACAACATTTATTGGTCTAGTCTAATATCTAAAAAAGCTTAGCTGCTGTAACACTTACTTGTCCATATGCTCGAAAGCAAAATGGTTACCATGTTGGCCTCTCCATGCACTTGGTTGATTGAACCACAATAATCCGCTAAAGGGCATGCATCTCATCGGCATCTATCTAGTGCATTTGAGCACACATCTCTACATTAAATTTCATTTCTTCTCAACACCAATGTCAACATGGAAGTTTGACCCCTTCGGAGTGTTGCCTTGGCATGGGGGTCTAAATGTTGTTGTGGCTGAGACATGTTGTTGAGCACATAGGCGAAGCATAGGACACAACACAAATATGAGCGGGGCTTCTTCAAGGGTAGAGACCTCGATGATGACTTAAAGGTTTCATCGAACTTTTGCTTCCCTAACTTGTTTTTCCTCACAATAATTACCCTATTGTGTCGTCTCATTCTAAGCATAGGCTTGCACTTTCTTCAATTTGTGGATCCGACAATGCTAGCATGGTCACAATAAGGATTTGCACAAGAGGTGGAAAACAAAGAGAATATTGTGTTAGGATGGATCAACAACGTGACGTAGAGTGGTGTTGACAGTAGTTATCGTTCATCACAAACCATCAATTTAACTTAAAGAAATGCTTGAAAAGGATCACCAATAGAAACTTTGGGGTTTAAACTGACAATTTCCATGAATTTTGGTGAATCTGTATTTTCAGCAGGGTTATTCCAGAAAACAGAAAAGGAGGATCAAAACATCAAAAAGAACCAAACTTAACCGCGACGAAAACTACTCTAGAAGGTTCCAGAGGACACTAGAAGACACCACGCTGCGGCGGACCCCGAGAGGCTGCCAGGTGGGGCTAGACGGCCCCACCATGATGCCGCCCGGTCTACCATGGTGGCTCATGCCTATTAGTTTTCAGAAGCTTCCTCCATCGCCTCCTAGGATTGCATCTACACCGTTCTTCAAGTCGGTTTGATCCGAGGGCTCACGTTCCACCCTCAGGGCTATATAACCAGGCCCTGTCTCTCCCCTGAAAGAGACCTCTACATCTGTCATAAGTCAAGATTAGACAAAAAAAATTAGGGTTTTCAGAGATTAGAGAGAGAGCTCTAGTTCTTTAAGTTCTTAGTATAGGCTTTCTAGCAAGGTTCAAATAGAGTTTGGGCTCAGGATTCCGAATTTGCCGTCTAGAGACTGGTATTAGCCATTGTGTCTCTTTATTTATGACTTTGTGCTACTTCAATATTATGTTGCTATTTATTATATTCCTAGTTTGCTCTAGTTTATTGTTTGATATAGTTATGATTGATGATGAATATATGCATATGTTCGTAGAGCGCTTAATTCAGTACTCGAGTGAGTTAAGTGGTCAACACTATGTAAGCATGGTGCTTAGATATTGTTTGCCTGGGATGCACTCTATATGTCGGGTCATGTGGTAGATCGTGGATGTGACACTCCCATTGAGTCCTTTGTAGTCCATTCCCTATGTATAGAACAAGTAGAACCTTGGTTACGAAGGAAGGGAAAGCTCTGTTCTCGAACTTCTCTAAGTAATGTTCCTTATGCATAGATCCAAAGTTAGTTATACTATAGATGAGAGTAAATATGCTTGAGTGTATAAAAGACTTAATAATTAGGAATGACATAGGAATCTTTTGCTCTTACCGAATCTCGAGCTTAGTCATACTACATTTGTGAGTCTCTGTTTTTATCTCTGGAATACTTTTGTTACCTTTTATTTATCATTTATTTATCACTTGACTTACCCCTGCTAAAGCATAAGAGTGGTTTGGATTATAAGTATACATATTAGTCAATGTCTCAATGTCAACTCAACTCCATAGCTCTTACTTGTGGATTAAATATAAATAACGATACTCGGTATACTCTCGGGTGAAATGCTACAATAGTAATTTATCTATGCGTTTATGGATACTTAACTTTAATATTATTTTCTCAGAGTTTATAAGTGGCATTCATAATTTACCAACAAAGCATTTCTGGCATCATGCTAGGGATGATGTTGGTATTTCTAACATCACTTCGCACTAAGTTGTCATCCCTAGCATGATATTAAAAACACTGGTAAAATAATCTACACTTGACTCTCTAAAAATATTAAAAAGAATATATTCGCAAGCGCACAGATAATTCACTCATTGTAGCATTTCACCCAATAATATCTCGAGTATCGTTATTTATTTTTAGCCAAAGGTAAAAGCTTTCAATTTCACAGGGTTAAAAGATGCTATGGCTTAGAACTTGTCACACCCATTTTTCTAAAGAACAAAACCAGGCTAATCATATGTGTGCCCAGGAAGTCCACACATATGCAGGAATAAAAAAGTATCATAAACAATGTTATTATACAACGTATACATAGCTATATTAACACTTACATCAGAGTATCGCGGAACGGTGACTAAACTTCAGGCTCCATTCTTCTCAGGGACGGCTGACTGGGGGTAACATATGCCTAGCACTTCTACTAGTCTTCTGGAAACTCCACTACACCTTTGTCCTTCTTCCGAGTAGCATCTTACTACACACTGGAGTGTGGAGGAAATAGAAAGAGTGAGTCCATGTCGAACTCAACAAGTATAACATAGGGTTCATGAGGCACAAAAGGCTAGACACTGTTTGACTGCGTTTAGCTTTTATTCATCATATAATTAGCAATTGAGTAGCATCTAGGTATTCCAATTCCCATTAATGAACCAATGATCAATTGTAATAAAGATAATAAATAGCATTAACATGAGCATAATATTAACAATAATAATTAAGTATGATATAACAATGGTGATCATCTATCTGTAAATGTTCCAAGGCCGTCCGTATCTGTGGGCACGACTAGTATACCAGTTTTTAACTCTGCGCAGAGGTGTACACTTTCACTGTGAGTCATGATTTCTAAATGCATGGGTTAATTACTCCCAAAACATTGAAAACCATATAAAGCCATTCAAAAGTTCATCTAACAAGTTAGGGCCATTAGATTCACTCGGTAGGCAGATGTAGAACCCCCTTCCCAGTGGCACAACAACTCGCAGCCTATACACACTAAGGACAGGGGCTCGCCCTACACCCAACGTGGCAAGCCATTCTTACGCCATTTAAGGTAACCACTAACAAGCTAGAAAAAGTCTCTTGAACAACTAAAGCCAGAGACATATAGCCCTCATAGCTGTACTGTATGTCCCGGATGATCACGTACAGATAAGTCCTTATGGAGAGAAACCAGAACAACAATATAACCCTTGCTCTAGCTCCCTTTTCAATAGTAATAAAATCATCTTAATGGTTGGTTGCTTAATCCATTAATCAAATTACAAGATCATTGTTCATAATTAAGCACTAGTAATAGCTACCCAAATGCACAACCCATATGTGACAAGGAAACAAGATATCAATAGCTAAGTTATAATCTCTATGGTTGTCAAGGAGAACACATGCATATGTATGATAATTTTAGTGAATAGGACAACAAAGATGGTCCCATGTTATACTTGCCTTGATCAAAGCTTTCTTGATGATACTGCTGGTCTCGCTCAAAATAATACTCCTGATCGTCAAGAAACTGCTCACCGTCTATACTCGACCATCAAGCATCAACACACAATCATCCGAGCAATCATACACGAAGCAAACAAAGAAACATAATTAAAACAGTACATCAACAGTAGCAAAACAATATAAAAAGTTTGTAAAATTCTTCTACACGTTACTACGATCACACAGACGTAAAGATCACGAAATTCGGATCTAAAACGTGAAAGTTATGAATTTTCTAAGATTTCCTATAGATAAATAATTACTTAAATATAAATTCAAAAATTAAATTTCCTAAACCTACTGTACAGCTATACTAACATGTAGAGCTCGCAAATACGAACCTAACGCAACTTGAACGGGTCAAATCGGAGTTAAAACGAAGATTTTATAATCAAAACAAGATTATATGTGTATACGTATTTCTATTGTATTTCAGGATTTATTTTACTAAAGAAAAACGGCCATAATATGTGCATGGCGCGATGATGAGGTCATCAAACTAGCAAGTAATTGGAGCAGGGGCAGCACGCACGGTTCCTGGCTGGTGGTGCACGGCCGGCATCTGGATCATCGTCTTCTTCAACAGAGGACATGGGGTTGTGTATCTCGATCTCGCGAGCTCGACGGGGCATCGGGGATGGCCGCGAAGGCTCAACGTACAGCAGCGCTGATCTTAGCTAGGCGGCTTGGCAAGTGTGGCGAGCATGTATGCAACATAGAGAGCGAGAAGGAGAGAAAACATACACCTGCGGATTTTGACGGCGGTGAAACACCAAACAGCGCCGATGGCGGCGGCAACGGAGTTGCGGTCGTGTAGATCATCGTGCGGCAGCGAGGATTTGCGGCGGCGGCGGCGGCGGCACGAGAGCACCGGAGGACGCAGCGGCTGTTGCGAAGAGATCGGGAAAAGGGAGGCGATGTGTGCTACATCGCTTTTATACATTGGCTTGTTCCAAAGATGGAAAGGTGGAGATCAACAAGAATTCGGGCTTGTAGTTATTTGGGCTGCTGCACTGCGTTGCTGGCTCATCTACGGAGGCAAAACAGGCCAGCGCACGAAGCAAACAAAAGCAATCAGAGAAGACCATGTTTATTTTCCCTTGTTTATTTCTGAAAACCGAATTTTCCAAAGTCTTTCAAATCCACTTAAACATTCAGTTTTTAATTCAGTTTCGAGTTTAGTCAAGATTTAGACATCACAATAAAAATAATGCACCAGCATGAATGCTTAAACATTAATCAATTTAATATTTAATGGTATATAGAAAAACATGTGCCAACTGAACGAAATTACTTATGTTTCAAAGTTGAACTAAGCATCTTATAATTTAGAAGACATTTAGTTTAATATTAATTAGATTAACATTAATTTAGGACAGACTGAAGTATAAACCCATGTTGCTTTTAATTAGAAACTCAATTGCACAAGCATAAATCAAATTAATATCTAACTTATAAAATTCAATGAGGTGGGATAGGTTAAACGTTCCTACTAACATGTAGCTTTGGTCCGCGCGACCGCAACACGACAAGAACGGATTTGAATCACTAGATAGCTTTTAATTAACAAAGCATTAAATAATCATTAATTAAATTAGTATTTAAGTTAATAATTTTTAGAATTGTGTGACATGACAAATGATAGCACCACTGCGTAGAGCGCGATGACACGAATCTAACGAGATTAAAACGACTCAAATCGGAGTTAAAATGATAAAGATATAAGCTAAACAATGTACCTTTGTATGCGAGAGAGTAGACGGTCATGCACCGTCTTATACGATTTCAGTAGAGCACAATTTTTACACGCACAAAATCTGAAATTTAGAAATAGATAGAAAACAAGGATGGATCATTGGGCAAGATCAAAACACTTTGATCGACAAAACAATGGACAGGGAGATGTAGCTGACCTTTATCTGACCACCATGGTGTTTGCTGCTGATGTTACGGTGAGGGAAAACATTGCACGTACATGATGTCATGGTGCATTGCACGGCAGGTGGCTCAGGCGTGCGAGCAATGAAAGAAACGGGTCGGCAATCTCGCATGGTAAAGGATGAATTAATCTGGACGTGAGCATATGTATGCCATAGAGGAGGAGATAAAAGCATGCTGGAAACAGGAGTTCTCACCCGCGATTACGAAGCAACAGAGCCGAGGGAAACAGCAGTGGCTGGACGTGGTGAAGCTCACAGGGGCTGAAGCATTCATGGAGCGCCGAGATCCAGCTGCCAGCAGATGACGATGAGGCACAGAACAGTTCAGAGGCAGGTCGGCAAAGCTTTTCCTTGGACGGCTTTGGTCAGGCATGATGGTTTGGATCATGCGAGCGGCCGGTGATGCAAGATGAGGCGGCGGCGGCGCTTAGACAAGAGCTAGGGCACAAGCGATATGATTCTTGATTCGCCGTAGAGAAAACAACCTAGACGTATGGCAGCTTGATATAAATAGGAAGTCTAGTCCGATTGATCCCGAGTCCAACTTGATCAGGCTGCGACGACGAGCAAACAGACTCTACGCCTACGTGACGTAGCCCAAATTAAGCCCAACCCATATGTGAATTAAAAATAGCTAACTAATACTAGTGTTGTATATATATATTAAAATATTGCGGCAAGGGCCCTAATTAACGTGAGCACATGTGACCTTCACGGTTTCACCTGTTGACCACCGACATGAAGCAAAAGGCGTGCACTTCTCCTAGCTTTCCTTGATGCAAATAATTTCCAAGTGACGTCAACTTTCATAGAACCCACATAAATATATATATATATATATATTTATTTATTTATTTTTGTTTTTATTTTTTCCTTCATACTCTTGGTTCTTGAATGTTGCACCAACATGTATGCACAACCTTGTTACTAACTTTCTATGATGAATTTTAATTTAATGAAAATTTTAGTTTCTTATGTTTTCATGAACACAAAACTCCAATTTAAATCATTTGAACCCTATTCTCAAAAAGTGCAAATTTTAGGGTGTTACAGAGCTATAAATGTGCAGACCTACGATAAACCAACCACCCTAATACTTTAGCAGGGGTAAGTCAAGATGATGATAATATAATGAATAAAACATAATAATAATGGTATTCCAGAGATAGAAAGTAGAGACTCGACAAATGTAATCCGATATAATCAAGAAATTCAATTAAGCTAAAAGACTCCTAAGTTACTTTTAAATAATAGTAAATAATTCACATCAAGACACATACTCTCATCTACAATAATGACTAGTTAGAAAGAACAATCACAGGAGCATCATCTAAAGAGGAGTTTTTAAGCATAACCATGTCTCCTCCATTGCGACCGCGCTCTACTTTGCCTATGTACGAAAGGTGGATTGCACAAGGACTCAACAGGCCTATCACACCGGCGATCTACCACACGTTCCCGCACATTAGGAAGCATCCGTAGGTAAATATAATATCTAAGCACCATGCTTACATAAAATCTACCACCTAATCTACTCAAGTATTGAACTAGACACTTTACAAACATATGAAAGTCATTATTACTAATCAGAACTATATCAAATATGCAACTAGAGCAAAGTAAAGACATACTAAATACAAATATATTGAAATAGAACAATGTCACAAAGATACAAGGTATCATACCAATCCAGATGAACAAATCCGGAATCCTGGACTTCTACGCCCAACTCTACTCGAACTCAACTCGACGCGCCCGGACTTGAAGAACTTGAAGAACTAGAGCTCTCTCTCTAATCTTTGGAAACCCTAATTTCTGGACTAATCTTGACTAATGAATACCGGTCCCCTCAGGGAGGGGGGTCTGCCTCTTTATTTATACCCCGGTGGGAGAAGCGACGTCCGTTGGATCAAACCGACTTCACGTAGGGCTAAGATGCATCCTTAGAGGCGGTGTAGGAATACTTCAGAAGCTCGTGGAATATAGTGGAAGGGGGAGGCCGGCCGGCCCCACCTGGCGGCCTCTGGCTTCCCCGCTCGGTTTGATGTCTTCTGGTGTCTTCTACACCCTTCTAGTGTATGTTTCGTCGTGGATAATTCTCGTAATTATTGATACATTAATCCTCTTTTTACTCTTTTCTGGAATAAACCCAGCAAATTTATAAATCACTAAAACTCGTGGAAATTGTCAGATAAAACCCCTAATTTTCTATTTGGTGATCAATTGCATGCTTTAAGTTGACAGGTTGTGATGGATGACAACCTAGTAAGAGTTATGCTAAAAAATACCAACAAGTGACAAATGTCAGCCAAGCAAGAGCGTTGTGTTCGAATTGAACAGATCCATTTGAAGGGGGAGAAAGATGAGCCACAAAGGAGGAGGAAGCAGTACGTGTTAGGTGTACCGGAGGCATTCCTCCTCATGCATCGAGAGGAGGAACTTTAAACTTGTGAGGCATCACTCAACTTCCAAAGCGCCAGGAAGAAACATGTTAAGAGTCGTCTTCATGCCAGGACAAAAATAAAAAATACCATCGCTTCACTCGGAAGATTAAATGTAATAGATCCGACAATTTAAATTTCATAAGGCATGTTAGGTTTAGATCGACACTTTACCATAGTAATCTAGAGTTCCACACATGTGTTTGCAAAATGTGTTGTGTTTAATTTCATGTAAACACGCTGGGCAAACATGATGTAATTGTTTGTTGAGGTATTTTATTAATCATTTCATAATGGCACTTTAGTTTGTTCACTACTCATTATGTGTTGTGGATACATTGCTACCAAAAAATCATAATATATTAAAATTGATTGCTTCTCTCAATCCAAAAGTCGAGAGGATTTGTCTATATATTTCATGCAATTTGCTTGCCGAATACAAATAATGCCTTAATAATTACAAACTATGGAACACCTATATGTATTTGGAACAAGTGGGATTGGTAGGAGAGAAGTCAGATGGAAAATGCCATGTAAAATAGCGATATGTTGTCACCACCCAGGCCTACCGCCTGCTGTAGGGCAATACTGTTGTTCTAACCAGCGGCATGCATAAAAACCACCGGTTCAAACGGCGATAAAACCCCTCAGCGCCATCTGGTGTGGGCAACTGGGCAAGTGGCCTTGCTGCTGTTTCAAATGGTGGTAACATCTAACCACCGAGCCAAACTGGTGGTATATGACTATATCTATCTCTATATACAACTAAAATATACGAAGCGTTATCGTCTGTCTGGTCAACTCATCGCCCTGCTCTATCAAACAAAATTGAAACAAATTAGCACGCTCCACCAAAGAAGGCTCAACCCAGTCGTCGATCATATACAAGTGGGCCAAACATACATTGCTTCACCTGGCCCCAATGCTAAGCACATTATTATTAAAACTAACTCCACAATCTGCACTCGGTTGCGGCTTTTGGACTCCATGATCTCATGTGTTTTTCCCACAAAATCAACTCCACAACAATTAGCAATCGCTTGCTCCAGTGGACTCCACATTAGATCTCCCAAGCCACCGCCCGCTGTCACCCACAACCTCCCCAAAGCCTCCATTGACATTTGAAAGTGCATTTGCCCCCTATGTGGGTTTTGGTGTATTGATGACATCCAAATTAGGGACTAATGTGATCTTTATGAGATATGTCGCAGCTATTAGTCCCATGAAAGAATTAAAGAGTTGATAAAGATGAAATGGTATCCCTCAATTCGTCGTGTTGAAGAAGGCTTCAAACTCAAGCGGAACTTTAAAGTTTATCTTTTTTGCTTCTTGAGTTTAGGTATGCCGCACTATAAAGAGGGATGCAAAACTTAGTTGGTCTGAGGAAGATAGAGTGCTCAAGCATATTAATAAAATCAAAAGAGAGACACTCTAGCACTTCACGAGCACATAAAATAATTTTCTGTGACTGTCAGTGTCGGAAGTCCTGACGTAAGCCAGAACTCCCGATAGTCGGAAGTCATGACTCTTGCCGGAAGTGCTGACTCCCAGTCACAGCCTGTGCGGTGACTGTGGATGTCGGAAGTCCCGACGTGAGTCGGAACTCCCGACAGTCGGAAGTCCCGACCCAAGCCGGAAGTCCCGGCATCGATGGTTTTACTGACCTGCTGTCTGTGCCCGTCGGAAGTCCCGACGATCGTCGGAAGTCCCGACAGTCGAAAGTCCCGACGTTTGTCAGAAGTTCCGACGCTGACTTGCACCCGTGGACTTTTGACCTCGCGTGAACAGTGTTTTCTTCATACGTCGGAAGTCCCGAGATCTGCGTCAGAACTTCCGACGTAGATCTGAACGGTTAGATTTTGCCTTGGAGTATATATACCCGTCTCCTCTATTCTAACCGTTACTCACTCATTCATTGCTCACCAACTCACGGCCAAAACAGCTCTCAAGCATTCAAGAGCTCTCTCTCCTCCCTCCTTTGCTCCTAACTTCGATTCCCACGAATTTGAGTGATAGGAGTGTGGTTTGAGTGAGAAAACTTCCTTGCAAGCTTGAGCACTTGATTTCTTCGTCAAGCCGGTTGGTTTTGCGTCTATTACTCTTGGGTTCTTGAAACCCTAGCCGGCTAGGCGTCGCCCAAGAGCTTCCATCTTGTGGAAGAGCCTTGGGAAGTTTGTATTACCCTTGTTTTCTTAGTGGAGAACTCAAGTGACCTTTGTGGTTGCTTTGAGAGAGGCAAGGAGGTGAAATAGACTCCGACCTAAGTGGTCACCTCAACAACGAGGACATAGGTGCTCCTTTGTGGGGTTGCCGAACCTCGGGATAAATCCTTTGTCCCGCGTGTTTGTTGTTGTTTGTGTGATTTGCTTGGTATCACTTGTATTTGCTTGTCTCTCTCTCAACCTCCCTCTTAGGGTTTGATCTCGATCTACGACTTGGAGAGCTCTCGGTGTCAAGGAAGTGACCTAACATCTTCATCTTACCACTGAGAAGTGGTGTTGTAAGTTACCGCTCTCACAAAGTTCATTTGAGCAATAGTAGTTCATTTCCCGTAGGGGTCGGAAGTGCTGACAGTTTGCGTTGGAACTTCTGACACGTCGGAAGTTCTGACTCAAACTGTCGGGACTTCCGACAGTTGCTGATAAGTGACTTTGAGATTTGTGTAGAACTTTTTAGATACGCCTATTCACCCCCCCCCCTCTAGGCATTGTTTAGATCCTTTCAATTGGTATCAGAGCGAGGTCTTCTTATTGCGTTTCACCACGTGAGAAGAAACAATGTCGGAGACCGACAAGGCACAAGAGTTGGCTAAAGAAATAGCCAAAGAGTTGATGGCAGCTCAAGCAAAGCTTTTTCAAGATGAAATGAAGAAGATGCAAGATGAGATGAGTAAGTTGAAAGAAGAGTTGAGCAAGAAGGTCGATGATGCTATAAGTGGCAAGAAATTTGAAGAAGCAACTAGTGGCAAAATGGACAACGGTCAAGATGGTGCGAGTGATGTTGGTGCCGGAGAGCATAGTCAACCAAAAGGAATGTACTCTTCCATGAACTTTGATTATTCACAACTCATTAAAGCCCCACTTCATCATACTCCATCCGTCAACCTTGGCAAGCCACCCCACTTTGATGGATCAAGATATCCCGATTGGGCGTACAAAATGAAGATGCACCTCATTGCCGCAAATCTTTGGGAAGTGGTTGATGTTGGTGTGACATTTCCCACCGAAGAAAGAGAGATCACTCCGGAAGAGGCACACAACTTTCGTCAAAATGCGCAAGCCGTAGCCATGCTTGTTTCAAGTCTAGCCCCGGATGAATTCAACAAAGTCAATGGAAGAGAAATTGCTAAGGACATTTGGGAAGTCTTAAAGACTTCATTTGAAGGAGACAAGAGTGTGAGAAAGGGCAACATCGAGTTACTTCATGGTGAATTGGAGAGATTTGTGTTCTTGGAAGGTGAAACAACTCAAGCTATGTTTGATAGGATGATGACTTTGGTCAACCGCATAAGATCTATTGGAAGCACCGAATGGGATGACAACAAGGTTGCTAGAAAGTTTTTGAGAACATATAGAGCAAAGAACAATATGCTAGCATCCGTGATCATGGAGAGGCCCGACTATGATTACATAACACCTCAAGAAGTTCTCACGAAGCTCAAGCATCATGAATGCCTTGATCAAGATGCAATCAATGCTCACAGTCAAAATCCTAGTGCAATGGGATACAACAAGAGTGCAGCCCTAAAAGCAACTCATGTTCATGATGGCAATGGGTGTTGTCAAGAAAAGAAGAAATTGAAGGATGATTCCTCAAGTGAAGAAGAAGATTCCGATGTCGAGGTTGCATTTGTGATTAGAAATCTTAGAAAATTTATGAAGAAGAAGAGCAACTGCAATACTTATGGAGATGGTAAGAAGAGATTCAAGAAAAGGTTTTGCTATAGGTGTGGTAAAACCGGTCACTTCATTGCCGATTGTCCCGAAGAAAACAAAGACAAGAAAAATAAGAGTTATGATAAGAAGAACAAAGGCAAGAAGAAAGGTGAAGCTCATATTGGTGACAAATGGGAGTCAAATGATGATAGTGACTCAAGTGATGATGAGAAGAAGAAGAAGAAAGGAGCTGCAAACATTGCTATCCATCACTCTTCATCACCAACCATGAACCTCCCCGACTCGGCTTCATCACCAAAGCTCTTCCTCAACCTAGATTCATCACCAAGGCTTTTCTCCAACCTCATTGACAACGAATACTACACTCCAACTTGCCTTATGGCAAAGGGGGAGAAGGTACTCTCCCCATCCAACTCCTCTAGTGATGAGTATGATAGTTGTGATGAGAACATAGAACAACTTGAAGCAACCATGATAAAGAAATTTGGTAAAAAGGCTTACACTAAAATAAAAATGCTAATGAAGAAATTAGAGAAGAGGGATAGATGCTTGGAGATGCAAGGGGAAATAATCACTCAAGAGCGAGAAAAGAACCAAGCTCTTGAAGCATCTATCGTCGAGGAAAAGTCGAAGGTTGAGAAGTTAACCATTGAATTGTCTTTAGCCAATGACTCAATTGGGAAATTGACTAAAGAACATTCCTCGGTTAATGATCAAATAGCTAGCCTTAAGAATGAGAAAAGTATTGCTCAAGAAAGCCTTACACGCTTGGAAGAAAAATATCAAAATCTTGAGCAAAACTATAGCACACTTTGGGCTAGCACTTCAACTTCTCCTAAGGCAACCGAAGACTCTAATGTCTCCACTAGCAATGGTTGTAAAAGATGCTATAAAATTGATGTAAATGCATATACTACTAACCTTGTTGAGCTAGAGAAGAGAGACAAGGAGATCAATAGGTTGAAGATGGCCTTGAAGAATGGGTGCAAGTGTCAAGAGCAATCCAACAAGACTATATACAAGGCATTTAGGCACCCATCTATCAAAGAAGGTCTTGGCTACAATAGGTATGATGGGAAGGCAAATGGAAGGAACATGGTCAATGGTGTGCCTTGTGTGAAGTTCAACAAGGGTGTTGCCCTTGATGAGCTTATTTGCAAGGCCAACAACAAGGTCTACATTCCCAAGACTCAACCTACAAGCAACAAGACGAAGCAATCCAAGGCCCCCAAGCCACAAGCACCACTTCCACGGTGTTATGCTAGTGACTACATGTGTTGTTGGGGCAAGGATGGCAAGATTGTGGTGAAGTATGTTGGTGCCCTTAAGAGGAAGGAGATTATGAGGAGTGTTTGGGTGCCAAAGTTTTATGTGACTAACCCCCTAGGACCCAAATCTCTTTGGGTACCTAAAGCACAAGCTTGATTTGTCTTTGTAGGAATACTCCTCCGGTGGAACAAGTTGGGTGGTGGATAGTGGATGCACCAATCATATGACCGGAGAAAAGAACATGTTCACATCTTTCCAATCTAGTAATGATGGAAGTGGAAACATTGTGTTTGGTGACAATGGAAAAGGAGAAGTACTTGGTTTGGGTAAAATTGCTATCTCAAATGACAACTCTATCTCTAATGTTTTACTTGTGAATTCGTTGAGATACAATTTGTTATCCGTTTCGCAACTTTGTGAGATGGGTTACAATTGTCTCTTTACGGATAAGGGTGTGGAAGTCTTTAGAAGGAAGGATTCCTCTATTGCATTTACGGGTCATTTAAAAGGGAAACTCTATCTAGTTGATTTCACATCAAATAGAGTCAATCCCGAGACTTGTTTAATGGCAAAATCTAGCATGGGTTGGCTATGGCATCGCCGGCTTGCCCATGTTGGGATGAGGAACTTGGCCAAACTTCAAAAGGGCGAACACATCCTTGGACTAACAAATGTTTCTTTTGAGAAAGATAGGATTTTTAGCGCATGCCAAGCGGGAAAACAAGTTGGAGCTAAACATCCCGTCAAGAATGTGGTGTCAACCGAAAGGCCATTGGAATTGCTTCACATGGACATATTTGGACCCGTCGCTTACATAAGCATTGGTGGTAACAAATATGGGTTCGTAATTGTTGATGACTATTCTCGTTTCACTTGGGTATTCTTTTTGCATGACAAGAGTGAAGTACAAGGCATCTTCAAGAAGTTTGCAAGAAGAGCCCAAAATGAGTTTGATGTCAAGATTAAGAGAGTTAGAAGTGACAATGGGACGGAGTTCAAGAACACCAACATTGAAGAGTTCCTTGAAGAGGAAGGAATTAAACATGAGTTCTCGGTCCCATACACTCCACAACAAAATGGTGTTGTGGAGAGGAAGAATCGAACACTCATAGAAGCCGCAAGAGCGATGTTGGATGAATACAAGACTCCGGTCAACTATTGGGCGGAAGCGGTACACACGGCTTGTCATGCTATCAACCGCCTATATCTTCACAAGATGAGAGACAAGACCGCCTACGAACTTCTAACCGGTAAAAAGCCCAAGGTGCACTACTTTAGAGTCTTTGGATCTAAGTGTTTTATACTTAACAAGAAATCCAAAAGCTCAAAGTTTGCACCAAAGGTTGATGAAGGTTTCATGCTTGGTTATGCTACTAACGAACATGGATATCGTGTTTTCAACAAAACCACCGGTTTGATTGAAATCGCGGTAGACGTGACTTTTGATGAAACCGACGGCTCTCAAAAAGAGCAAGTCAATGTTGAGATTGTAGGTAATGAGGAAGCCCCACATAAAGCCATCAAGAAGCTTGCCATTGGTGAGATAAAGCCCATCGAAGAAGAAGATGAAGACCATGTTGTACATGTTGATCATGATCCTACCACTCATCATGTTCCATCCAATGGACATGGTGAAGCTTCCGCGACAAGAGAAATTCAAGATGGAAAATCAAATGATGCACAAGGTCATTCTCATCAAGATGGTGCCAATAACGTGCAAGCTCAACCTCAACTCAACAATGAAGAGAGAAGTGAAGCCAACTCCCCACAAGCTCATGACTGTGATTCTTCATTCGATCATGACCACGATGATGAAGATAATAATCCCATTCAAAGACCAACTCAAGTGCCACATCCTAGAGTGCATCAATCCATTCAACGGGATCATCCCGTTGATAATATATTGGGGAGCATTCGACGAGGGGTAACTACACGTTCTCGTTTAGCAAATTTTTGTGAACATTACTCGTTTGTTTCCCCTTTGGAACCTAGCAAGGTGGAAGAGGCACTTGAAGATGAGGATTGGATGATAGCCATGCAAGAGGAGTTGAACAACTTCACTCGGAATGAAGTCTGGTCCTTGGTGGAAAGGCCCAAGCAAAATGTGATTGGAACCAAGTGGGTCTTCTGCAACAAGCAAGATGAGCATGGCGTGGTAACAAGGAACAAGGCTAGGTTGGTGGCTCAGGGATTCACTCAAATTGAAGGCTTGGATTTTGGGGAAATCTATGCACCGGTGGCAAGGCTAGAATCCATTCGCATTCTTCTAGCCTATGCGGCTCATCATGATTTCAAGTTATATCAAATGGACGTGAAGAGTGCATTTCTTAATGGCCCCCTATCCGAGTTGGTGTATGTAGAGCAACCACCGGGCTTTGAAGATCCCAAGTATCCCAACCACGTCTACAAGCTCGACAAGGCGCTCTATGGGCTCAAACAAGCCCCTAGAGCTTGGTACGATTGCCTAAAGGACTTCCTACTCAAACAAGGATTTGAGATAGGAAAGGCCGATCCCACTTTATTTTCTCGCAAAGTTAATAATGATATCTTTGTTTGCCAAATATATGTCGATGACATAATATTTGGTAGTACTAATGTGGCTTTTTGTGAGGAATTTAGTAGGATCATGACGAATAGGTTTGAGATGTCCATGATGGGAGAGTTGAAGTTCTTTCTTGGATTTCAAATTAAGCAACTCAAGGATGGTACATTCATTAGTCAAACCAAGTACACCAATGACATGATGAAGAAGTTTGACATGGACAAGGCCAAGCCCATCAAGACACCCATGCTAGCCAATGGACATCTTGATCTTGATCAAGGAGGAAAGGACGTGGATCAAAAGGTATATCGCTCCATGATTGGATCCCTCCTTTACCTTTGTGCATCTAGGCCCGATATTATGCTTAGTGTGTGCATGTGTGCAAGGTTTCAAGCTAATCCGAAAGAATGTCATTTGATGGCTGTTAAGAGAATTTTTCGGTATTTAGTGCACACTCCTAATCTTGGCTTGTGGTATCCCAAGGGCTCCACTTTCGAGTTACTTGGCTATTCCGATTCGGATTATGCCGGTTGCAAAGTAAATCGAAAGAGTACTACCAGGACTTGCCAATTTATTGGTAGGTCTTTGGTGTCTTGGAGCTCTAAGAAGCAAAACTCCGTAGCCTTATCCACCGCCGAAGCCGAGTATGTGGCGGCCGGTGCATGCTGTGCCCAACTACTTTGGATGAAGCAAACCCTTAAGGACTACGGTTGTGAGTTAACCAAGATTCCCCTTTTGTGTGACAACGAGAGTGCCATTAAAATGGCAAACAATCCCATAAACCACTCTCGAACAAAGCACATAGACATCCGGCATCACTTTTTGAGAGACCACGAAGCCAAAGGAGATATCGCAATTCATCATGTGAGCACCGAAAAACAACTAGCCGATATCTTTACAAAGCCTCTAGATGAGTCAAGATTTTGTGCTTTGAGGAGTGAGCTAAATATCATTGATTCTCGTAACGTGGCTTGATGTCTTGCACATACTTTTGTTTGATCTAGTTAGGAGAAAAGATTTGAGAACAAATATTGTGTGTCGTTTTCAAAATCTATTTTATAGTCTTCATGGGTGACTATTGTTTTGTATTGGTTGTATGAAATCTAGTCACTTGTGAAAACATTAGTGTGTGTCCATCATATTTTGTCCCACCTAGCATGGTGAGTTCTGGTTTGAGAGGTTTTCTGTGTCTCTGCGTCGGAAGTTCCGGCTTACACCGGAAGTTCCGACCGTCGGAAGTTCCGGCTTTCGCCAGCACTTCCGGCGGCCAGCAGTCCCGGCCTGCGCCAGCACCTCCGGTTGCCGGAAGTTCCGACTTTCACGTCGGGAGTTCCGACGTGGATCTGGGTCGCGTGTCTCGGTTTTGACCGTGGCCCGATCTATTTTTCACTGCAACCGCTTTCTTCTCCCCACTCTTTCACTCCCGCACCTGCCCCTCCGCCCCTACCCATCTCCTCCCGCACCCGCCCCTCCGCCCGGCCGCCGTCGTGCCCGACCCCGGCACCTCCGGCCGGCCTCGGCGTCGGCGGTTCCGGCCACCACCTCCGACCCTCCTTCCCGTCGATTGCCCTCGCTCTCTCCACCATGTTTTTCAACGGTTGAAGCTCGTCGTCGTTCCGTGGGTGGTTTCCGGTGTGGTGGTGCCCTTGGTGTCGTGATTGCGCGTGGATCTTCTCCGGGACATCGCCGCTGCCCCGGATCTGCCGCTTCTCTATCTTCTTCCCTCTCCTCTAAGGTACTACCGTGGTTCTCGTCGTTAATGCAATGTACCTTCGATTCTTGTTATTTCCCTCTTCCTTCTTTGCTCCTCTATCATCCTTGGACGTGTGTGTGCATCGATTTGGAGCCCCATGCATCGGACGGTTTTCACTTGCGTCGGAAGTTCCGGCGTCTGCCGGCAGTTCCGGCCGTCGGAAGTCCCGGCGTAAGCCGGAAGTTCCGACTGTCGGCAGTTCCGGCTCATGCCGGCAGTTCCGACTCTGTGCTCATCCGTCCGTGCATGTTTCTCTGTATCGCTGCGCCCATGCTACGTTACTTCTCTTTCTCAGTTTCGCTCCATGTCATTCTTGCAGCCATGGAGGGTGGCAGTCCTTCACGCCGTTCGGAGAAGAGGTCTAAGCTCAATCAAGACCGCACCGCTGCCAGGTCAACTGGCCGCACCAAGGCGCCCTTTCTCCGTGACGATGCTGGTGCTTCTCGGCGGTCCACTGCTCGTGCCCGTGGCGGACGCGGCTCGTCTTCTGCTGCTCCTCCTCCGCCTCCGGCCCAGGCTTTTGGTGGGATGGATCCGGTCGTTGATGCGGAAGAGGAGGCTCTTGAGCGTGCGGGCCGCACTATTGGAGTTCCAGTGCTGCAGTCCCCTTCACGTGGTCCCTCGCATCCTGTTCATCAGTTTGTTCCGTTTGATGGTCCTCCGCCTTTTATCCGGGAGCCTGAACTTGCTCCAAACTTTGGTGGTTGGGCTCCTCCTCGTCCGGTCGACTACCGCCACAATGTTCGTGAAATTCGGTCGCAGCGTGCTCGGAATTTATATGCTAAAGACGAGAAGGATCTCCGGCTTGAGGCCCGGTTTTGGCATCCCTTTCACTTTGATTACTACCGGTCCATTCTCTACACCAAAGTTCTCCAGAAGAAGGAGCCAGTCGTTCAGATGAAGTATATTCTTTCATATGATCTTGGTTTGATCACTGAGCCTCCTGAGCTACCCCAGATGGTTAGGGACTTAAACTCTATGGGCCTGCTTCGCCTGATGGAGTTTAGGAAGCATTGGAACAATGAGATTATCCTGCAGTTTTATGCTTCCTATCATCATGAGAAGGACAAGACCGGTGCTACTGACATCATCCACTGGACCACGGAGGGCAAGCACTATAAGGTCGACTTTGTCACTTTCTCTCGCTTGCTTGGTTTTAATGGTTATGATCGTCGTGCTACTGAGCTCGTTGAGTATGAGGATGTTGAGATGGAGGAGTACCAGCACATGTATCTTGATGGACATCCTGCAGATGGCAAGACCGTGTACCTAAAGCCATATTTCTATGTCTTGAACAACATCCTGAGGCAGATTTTGTATCCAAAGGCTGGTGATACCACCTATCTCCGTGATGACTCTCAGAAGGTCCTTCATCGCTTTGGTACTGATTTTCAGAAGTTCTCCATCAGTCGCTACATCTGGAACAAAATTCAAGACACTTCTGAGGATCCTGTCAAAGGCCTTCCATATGCTCCCTACCTTATGCATATCATTGAGCAAGTGTCTGGCATCCGCTTTCCCTCAGATGGTTCAAATCACAAGCTTCTCAAGATCTCCAACAAGCTCTCCTTTACTGCTGCCAAAGAACTGAAGCAGGCAGCTGATGTTGCTAGAGGCAAGGGCAAAGGCGCTTCGTCTTCTCGTTCTCATCGTGCTGCCACTTCACCTTCTGCTGCTCCTTCGCGCTCCACCAGTGCCGAGCCCCTCTCTTCTTCCTCCTCTGGTAAGAGCAAGAAGCCTAGCAAGTTCAAGTTTCTCATGAACTACATGTTTGGACAGTGTTGTGCTAGTGCTCAGCGGGAACATGACATACAAGAGAGGCTTTACCGTATGGAGCAGCGGGCTGGTATTGTATCTTCCCCTCCGCCGCCGTTTGTGCCTCCCCGTGATCCTATGCAGCTTTATGATGAGGCTTGTGCGGCTTATGCGGATGAGGCTTCCTCTCGCCGTCGTGGCAAGACCACCGTTCCTCCTGCGGATGAGGACTACATCCAGGAAGATGATGAAGATGATGACGATGATGATGGAGATGATGGCGATGATGGTGGTGACGAGGACTTCGATGATGAGTAGCTTGTTTCTCTCACGCGGCCTACCCTTTTTGGCACTTGTTGACAAAGGGGGAGTGTTAGGCTTTGATCTATCTTGTAATATTTGGTTGGTAGCCTAGTTTCGAGACTCTTAAAACCTTTAGCTTGTACGAACTATGTTATGTGGTGGCACTATGTGATGGACAACTATATATATTTGTGTGTTGAATGATTGTAGGACAAGTAATGATTATCTATCTACTTCTTTTAGCTTATGGTTGTTTTGTAATGGTGTATGTCTTTCTTTTGATGGCCATGTGTTGTTTCAAGTTTCACATTGAAATCTTGGTCATCATTTTCTCTTCACTTGTTGTGTGAATATAAATTGTCATATTGCATCTCTTTTCACGTATCAATTCTTTTTCACACACATGTGTTGCACCCCACGAATTGCAAAATTTAGGGGGAGCTTTTGTCTTGATATATGCAAGTGATGGATGAATGATCATCATTGAAATTCAAATTCATGCATACATCAAGGGGGAGCTCTTCATAAAGTTTGGGATTCAAAAGCTTTAAATTCTTATATTCTTGTAAAAGCCTAAGTTGGTTGTCATCAATTACCAAAAAGGGGGAGATTGAAAGTGCATTTGCCCCCTATGTGGGTTTTGGTGTATTGATGACATCCAAATTAGGGACTAATGTGATCTTTATGAGATATGTCGCAGCTATTAGTCCCATGAAAGAATTAAAGAGTTGATAAAGATGAAATGGTATCCCTCAATTCGTCGTGTTGAAGAAGGCTTCAAACTCAAGCGGAACTTTAAAGTTTATCTTTTTTGCTTCTTGAGTTTAGGTATGCCGCACTATAAAGAGGGATGCAAAACTTAGTTGGTCTGAGGAAGATAGAGTGCTCAAGCATATTAATAAAATCAAAAGAGAGACACTCTAGCACTTCACGAGCACATAAAATAATTTTCTGTGACTGTCAGTGTCGGAAGTCCTGACGTAAGCCAGAACTCCCGATAGTCGGAAGTCATGACTCTTGCCGGAAGTGCTGACTCCCAGTCACAGCCTGTGCGGTGACTGTGGATGTCGGAAGTCCCGACCCAAGCCGGAAGTCCCGGCATCGATGGTTTTACTGACCTGCTGTCTGTGCCCGTCGGAAGTCCCGACGATCGTCGGAAGTCCCGACAGTCGAAAGTCCCGACGTTTGTCAGAAGTTCCGACGCTGACTTGCACCCGTGGACTTTTGACCTCGCGTGAACAGTGTTTTCTTCATACGTCGGAAGTCCCGAGATCTGCGTCGGAACTTCCGACGTAGATCTGAACGGTTAGATTTTGCCTTGGAGTATATATACCCGTCTCCTCTATTCTAACCGTTACTCACTCATTCATTGCTCACCAACTCACGGCCAAAACAGCTCTCAAGCATTCAAGAGCTCTCTCTCCTCCCTCCTTTGCTCCTAACTTCGATTCCCACGAATTTGAGTGATAGGAGTGTGGTTTGAGTGAGAAAACTTCCTTGCAAGCTTGAGCACTTGATTTCTTCGTCAAGCCGGTTGGTTTTGCGTCTATTACTCTTGGGTTCTTGAAACCCTAGCCGGCTAGGCGTCGCCCAAGAGCTTCCATCTTGTGGAAGAGCCTTGGGAAGTTTGTATTACCCTTGTTTTCTTAGTGGAGAACTCAAGTGACCTTTGTGGTTGCTTTGAGAGAGGCAAGGAGGTGAAATAGACTCCGACCTAAGTGGTCACCTCAACAACGAGGACGTAGGTGCTCCTTTGTGGGGTTGCCGAACCTCGGGATAAATCCTTTGTCCCGCGTGTTTGTTGTTGTTTGTGTGATTTGCTTGGTATCACTTGTATTTGCTTGTCTCTCTCTCAACCTCCCTCTTAGGGTTTGATCTCGATCTACGACTTGGAGAGCTCTCGGTGTCAAGGAAGTGACCTAACATCTTCATCTTACCACTGAGAAGTGGTGTTGTAAGTTACCGCTCTCACAAAGTTCATTTGAGCAATAGTAGTTCATTTCCCGTAGGGGTCGGAAGTGCTGACAGTTTGCGTTGGAACTTCTGACACGTCGGAAGTTCTGACTCAAACTGTCGGGACTTCCGACAGTTGCTGATAAGTGACTTTGAGATTTGTGTATAACTTTTTAGATACGCCTATTCACCCCCCCTCTAGGCATTGTTTAGATCCTTTCAACATTACTGGCAGCGGGAGCTTTGCAACCTATACCCACTCAACGAACACACTAATCACATCCGCATCTCATTGTCAGCAAGAAACTTGGGTCGCTCATTAGCCACGGACTTCAAGTGCTCCTTGTAAAGACCTCTGCGCGTTACGCCCTAAATAGATCACTTCAAAACTTGAATTATATTCTAATTGTTCATGAACATGGATCTAGCTATAAATGGAATGCCCCAAACATCACGCTCAAAGTATTCTTTTTTATAATAGTACAACAAACATTTAAACCCGAGTTATTGTGGTATTAATTTTTTTTTCTGTTGGAGCACACGGACACGATTCTAGTAATTGCTAATCCGAGTGAAAATAACATATAACTAATAAAAAATTTAAAAAAAGATAAAATCAAAATAACTTTTTTTAGAAAAGGGGCTAGATTTTATTATTACTGAACTATAGCGTACACCCCAAGTTTTACAAACAAGTCCCTGGTCAAAAATGATTTTACAATAACAAGCGCAAACATCGAGGACTCTATCTTCTGGATTGATCCAGAAAGGATGAACACATCACAAATAGTCCATTTATACGGACTGCTAAGTGCGAAGACGGGAATCAAACTCATGACCTCAAGGTTATGAGCCTTGTGAGCTACCAAACTGCTCTACTCTGCTATGTAGGGCCGAAAACTGGTGGACGAAAGAAAAAGGTTGAATACAAGTCTCTACCCTGTCTAGACAAACAAATGGAATAGTCTTTTTATACAGAATGGAGCGGGTAGCGGGAATCAAACCCGCATTATTAGCTTGGAAGGCTAGAGGTTATAGTCGACATTGGTTGATTATTTTTGACATCGCACCGACGTTCCTCGCCGGAGAAAGAGCAAGACAAACTCCATCCAGCTTTAGGGGGTGTTTAGATGCAGGGACTAAAGTTTAGTTGGCATCACATTGGATGTTATATAAGGTGTTCGGATACTAATAAAAAAACAAATTACAGATTCCGTTAGTAAACCGCGAGATAAATTTATTAAGCCTAATTAATCCGTCATTAGCATATGTTTATTGTAGCACGACAGTGCCAAATCATGAAATAATTAGACTTAAAAAATTTGTCTCGCAAATTAGTCAATTAGTTATTTTTTAGTCTATATTTAATATTCTATGCATGTGTCCAAACATCCGATGTGATAGGCACTAAATTTTAGTTGGGGAAACAAAACAGGGCCTGCCGGTGACAATGTCTCCTTTGAAGAAGACACCGGAATCATCGTTTAAACGCCGCATGAGACAGCACCTCCAGTGAAGATGCATTAAATCCGCTGAACGCACATCCGCCATCACCATGCTGCAATTGGCGGAGAACAAATCCAGCGCCCGCACCTCCATCGAAAGAGGAAAAGGCCCGAAGAACCCAAAATTAGGGAGTACACACACATCCAACCCAAAGAGCAGGAAGCTAGGATTGAAAGGTAAATAAACTATTTCCACCCTTTAGCAAGGATGGAAGTAGCACCTCTTACCGTCATCGCCAGTCAAGTCAGGGAAGCCGTCGAGGATGTTGGAGAAGGTGTCGCCAAAGCTCGGCTCAGCAGCTTCATCCTCGCATCCAAGATGTCGCTCGCTGGAGACGGAGCAGCAGAGCGCCGCACCAACAGTATGAATAAAACTAACCCTAACCTACCTAGACGAAATACTAGTGGAATATGTACACCAGCCACCAAATCCGCCGGTCCCCCACCCTCCGGCGCCGATGAGGCCACCGGATGCGGAGAGGACCCGGCGAAATCGACGCCGGACGGTGAATCGCCTCAAGTTCGCGCCCTTGTCTACTGTAGATGGAGAGAAGAATCGAGAGATCAAAATAACTGGCCGGCCTGAATTAGAAGCCCAGTCGGCCAGTCTCAGGTCAGCATCTTTATTGGGCTTATCCGTTGTATTTTCCAATGGCTACGACACTAGCGGGCCCATTTGGGCCTCAACAAAAGCTGGGCCTTACTCATGCTTTGGTGGTGAATACTTGTGAATTCATCGCATAACAATGATGCAACCATGAGATCATCTGCTTAATCAAGGCATTACTTGGCCCCTTGATTATTAGATGCCATCGAGAACCTGGAACATAGGGTGTGTTTAGTTGAGAAAAATTGGGTGAAAAGTTACTCTAGCACTTTTCGTTGTTATTTGGTAAAATTTGTCCAATCATAGATTAATTAGACTTAAAAGATTCGTCTCGAACTTTACAGACAAACTATACAATTAGTTATTTTTTTTACTTATATTTAATGCTCCATGCATGCGTTCAAAGATTCGATGTGATAGGTGGAAGAGGAAATATTTTGGATTCGCATGCCAAGTGAACACAGCCATAGCAGGTCAGAAGTCTGGAGTGAACACATTCGAGCTAAGTGGTGGCGAGATGAGATGATATGGGAATATATTCTCGGCTTTGCTTTTTGACACATTTGAGCTGCCTCCTCAGCAGAGAATAAAGGTAACTTCCGTCTGTTTCCTTGATAAGCTTATAGTACTTCTACTACGGAGTACTCCGTACATGCCATGTGTGCTGTAGCACTGCGTTTTATTGTTATTTCGGTGTAAGTAGCTCAGAAATTCTCCATAGTACTTCCTCTGGTCAAGACATAGGTGACCCTGCGCGGGTGAAGATTGAAAGAGAAAAAAAAAACTGACATGGTTAACCCACAACTTCAGTTACTGTTACTTCGCCACAACTCCTATCAAAAAAAAAAAAAAAAAAAACTTCGCCGCAACTAGAAGTTAATTCGAAATGTAGCTAAACCTCTGCTGCGAGATGAATCCTATATTTATAGGTACATATTTCCTTTATTCAATCTGAATAACAAAGATACTACTGTTTTTTTAAAAAAGAAATGCACGTGTTCTAAATTGTTATTTCCTCCTTTCTTAAATAGTGATGAGAATAATCAAACCCCAGATATTATAGATTAAAGCATTAAGATATGTCACGCGACAAACATATAATAAAATTTGTCGTGAAAAATAATTTCGACTCACTACATTTGCAAGCTTTCAGTATTAAATGATTAGATAAAATAATAGCCAAAAGCAATGTATTGGCCTATTGGGGAAGCCACCTGCCACCGGCGTCCAAGACAACACGTAAAAGATAGCAGAGCTACTCTTGCTTTGCTTTATCCCATTCGAGAGGCTAATTACAATACTACCAGTTAGTTTGCTAATATTGGCAATATATGTGATGAGTTTCTTTGGGCTAAACTAGCTAGATGTTATAATTTATGAGAACAATGAGCTCAATGGCTATGTGTGACTCTGTGTGTTCTTTTTCTATTTGGGTGTCTGCGCGCGCGCGCGCAAAGAAACAAGACTTTTTGAACACTTTTTCACTGGCTGATGTTGCTGTTTACAGAGTAGCAGCAGGCAGGCCGGAAATTACCTTGGCGCATGGGTCCCCCCTACCACAGATGATGGGTCCTTGTCCGTGAAGGCGTGAACTGTGCAAGGTTCCTTGCCCCTAATCAGAGGATGAGATGAGAGCACGCCAATTCAAGGGCGCATAAACAAAGCCCACTCGGCGATCCAAAGAATCGATTCCCCCAACCGATCGATCACCAGCTTTTCGATTTACCACTGACACCGTCGTTCAATCAATCGCCTTTCCACACATGATCCATCGTGCTTTAGATTACCCCTCTCCTTTCACTTGTCAGTGGCTGCTCTGCTCTGAAAGAAAGAACCCAAGAAAGGTTGTCATCGGACAGCTTCCTCTGAAAGAACTCCGTTCAGCACTTGAGCTGCAGCTTCATACCATACCCCACACGCTCTCTCAAGAAGCCGCAGGCGCTGCAGGGTTTAGGTTAGCTAGCTAAGCTTGGTAGACCATTGGATTTCTCTCCACGCCGCTTGTATACCTTCCTTGTCGCCGGGTTCACCACCGACGCGGCCGCGGCGGACGCTTTGCTTCCCGGCGAGGCTTGCCACGATCCCCCTGCAGGCGCAGCAGGGCCGCCACGGCCATTGGCCAGACGCTTGCCTGCCCAAAAAGTTGCTCTGCTGGCTGCTGCTGCTGCTAGCCCCTGCATGACATCAAAGCCTCTGCTCTTCCGCTTCTGCATGACAACTTAACACATGCCGTTTGCAGATGAAGCAGCTTGCATATGTGCCGGGATTCTAGATATCATATAAGTGCCTCGCGCGCCATTGTTACCGAGCCATAGTGCTACAAACCAGCTTCTCAAGTTTCCACACTTGAACAGTAAGTGCGGAAAAAACTGATCAGTAATGAAATTTATGGAGTTTGTTCATGGAGTTTTTCTGATCGATTTCATTTGTGCTTTTTGCCCTGGCGGCAATGAAGATAGGTTCGGAGCACGCACGTACGTCAGTGCACTGCAAGGCCGGGGCTCGCAATGGCCCAAGCTGGGCACGGCGGTGACCCGCACCACGAGGACTTCCAGCTCAAGGACACCAACCCGCTGCTGGGCGAGCAATGGCCCAAGGGCGCGGCGGGTCCGGCGCGCCCCGCGGGCGGCGGCGGCGGCGGGCTCGCCGGCTGGCTGGGCGTGGACAAGCCGTCGAGCACGTACGACCTCGTGGAGCAGATGTTCTTCTTGTACGTGCGCGTCGTCAAGGCCAAGGACCTCCCCCCGAACCCCCTCACCGGCGCGCCCATGGACCCCTACGTGGAGGTCCGCCTCGGCAACTACAAGGGCAAGACGCGGCACTTCGACCGCCGCGCCAACCCGGAGTGGGACCAAGTGTTCGCCTTCTCCAAGTCCCGCGTGCAGTCCAACGTCCTCGAGGTGTTCCTCAAGGACCGCGAGATGCTGGGCCGCGACGACTACGTCGGCAAGGTCACCTTCGACCTCGCCGAGGTGCCCACGCGGGTGCCGCCCGACAGCCCGCTGGCGCCGCAGTGGTACCGCCTCGAGGAGCGGCGCGGCGAGCGCGGGAAGGTGCGCGGGGAGCTCATGCTGGCCGTCTGGATCGGCACGCAGGCCGACGAGGCGTTCCCGGAGGCGTGGCACTCGGACGCCGCGGCGGTGCGCGGCGAGGGCGTCGCCAGCGTGCGCTCCAAGGCCTACGTGTCGCCCAAGCTCTGGTACCTCCGCGTCAACGTGATCGAGGCGCAGGACGTGCAGCCGCAGGAGCGCGGCCGCGCGCCGGAGGTGTTCGTCAAGGCACAGGTGGGGAACCAGATCCTCAAGACGTCGGTGGCGGCCGCGCCCACGCTGAACCCGCGGTGGAACGAGGACCTGGTCTTCGTCGTCGCCGAGCCGTTCGAGGAGCAGCTGGTGCTGACGGTGGAGGACCGGGTGTCCCCGCGCAAGGACGACCTGCTGGGCCGCGTCGTGCTGCCGCTCACGCTCTTCGAGAAGCGGCTGGACCATCGGCCCTTCGTGCAGTCCCGCTGGTTCGACCTCGAGAAGTTCGGCGTCGGGCCGGCCATCGAGGGCGAGACGCGGCGGGAGCTCCGGTTCGCCAGCCGCGTCCACGTGCGCGCCTGCCTCGAGGGCGCCTACCACGTCATGGACGAGTCCACCATGTACATCAGCGACACCCGCCCCACGGCGCGGCAGCTGTGGAAGCCGCCCGTCGGCGTGCTCGAGGTCGGCATGCTCGGCGCCGCCGGGCTGCAGCCCATGAAGACCCGCGACGGCCGCGGCACCACCGACGCGTACTGCGTCGCCAAGTACGGGCAGAAGTGGGTGCGCACGCGCACCATGATCGGCACCTTCGCCCCCACGTGGAACGAGCAGTACACGTGGGAGGTGTTCGACCCCTGCACCGTCATCACCATCGGCGTCTTCGACAACTGCCACCTCGGCGTGAACAGCAGCAACGGCGGCCAGCCGGCGAGGGACGCCCGCATCGGCAAGATCCGCATCCGCCTGTCCACGCTGGAGACGGACCGCGTGTACACGCACGCGTACCCGCTGATCGCGCTGCAGCGGTCCGGGGTGAAGAAGATGGGCGAGCTCCGGCTCGCCGTGCGCTTCACCTGCCTCTCGCTCATCAACATGGTGCACCTCTACACGCAGCCGCTGCTCCCCAGGATGCACTACCTGCACCCGTTCACGGTGACGCAGCTGGACGCGCTCCGCTACCAGGCCATGGGCATCGTGGCGGCGCGGCTGGGGCGCGCGGAGCCGCCGCTGCACCGGGAGGTGGTGGAGTACATGCTGGACGTGGAGTCCCACATGTGGAGCATGCGGCGGAGCAAGGCCAACTTCTTCCGCGCCGTCTCCCTCTTCTCGGGCTTCGCCGCCGCCGCGCGCTGGTTCAGCGACGTGTGCCACTGGAAGAACGTGGCCACGACGGCGCTGGTGCACGTGCTGCTGCTCATCCTGGTGTGGTACCCGGAGCTGATCCTCCCCACCGTGTTCCTCTACATGTTCCTCATCGGGCTGTGGAACTACCGCCGCCGGCCGCGCCACCCGCCGCACATGGACACCAAGATGTCGTGGGCGGAGGCGGTGCACCCGGACGAGCTGGACGAGGAGTTCGACACGTTCCCGACGTCGCAGCCGCAGGACGTGGTGTACATGCGCTACGACCGCCTGCGGAGCGTGGCCGGGAGGATCCAGACGGTGGTCGGCGACATGGCCACGCAGGGGGAGCGCCTGCAGTCGCTGCTCAGCTGGCGCGACCCGAGGGCGACGTGCCTCTTCGTCATATTCTGCCTCCTCGCAGCGGTGGTGCTCTACGTCACGCCCTTCCGCATCGTCGCGCTCGTCGCGGGGCTCTACGTGCTGCGCCACCCGAGGTTCCGGAGCAGGCTGCCTTCCGTGCCCAGCAACTTCTTCCGCCGCCTGCCGTCGCGCGCGGACACCATGCTTTGAAGCATCATGACCCGAGAATGCTATGCTCTCTTCTTCAGTCCACAATGTTTGGTTCGTTTTCCACTTTATTATTATTATTACTTATTATCTTTTGAGCGTGTATGCTGCTAATTTTGGGTGTCTTGAGATTTGATAAAGCTTCAGTGTAACTATTGATGTCTCAAGAATAAGGATGAATGGATGACCGCGTCTTTTGAACCTTATAAGAACACCCCTGCCTCCATCCAAAGGTTCCGACGCAACCCCCCCCCCCCCCCCAACCCACCAACACACACACAAAAAGGGCCTTGCTAGCGGCCGTACATCCCATACGAAGCACTGGCGTCGGACGGTGCTGCACAGAAATGGAGCCCATCCCTCCTGTTTTTCGCGAGCCCCACCGTGTGGGCCCCATGTCTGCGCTTGGTTTCTCATGCGCCCGTCTGCGTTTGCTCGGTGCCCCAGCAGCCGGGTTGCGCCGCTCGGACGTCACCCAACTGCTGCAGCGGGTGGTTGCGACAGGTGGGTCCTATTACAATATGTGCAACACCAGATCTACTTTTACGACACTCAGATGAAACTCTTGCAAAATACGTTCGAAGTAGCTGAAACACTTGCAACATACGTCTAAAACACTTGCGAAACACTAGAAAAAACTTGAAAACATGTGTGTAGCCATTGCAATCTTATGCAACATCGAGATGAAAACACTTGCATCCTACTATGAAACACATGAAACATATGCTTGCAACATGGATGTATATGCAACGTCCAGATGAAACTCTTGCAACATACGTCTGATATAGATGAAACATTTGAAACATACACTTGAAACATATATGTATAGCCATTGCAACATGTGAAATATCCCGATCTAATTTTGTAACATCCCGATCTACTTTTGCAATATAAATATAATACACTTGAACACGTACCTCTAAAACACCTAAAACACTTGAAACATATGTTTGCCTCATGTGCTTTCAACACAAACATCCCCATGTTGCTTCAATGGAGGCTCGTCGGCGTGTGGAGGTCACTGGTGTGCTCACCGGCAACAGGGAGCTGGGCGGCAGTGCACAAAGGGCAGGCGTGGGGGCGGCACAGGCGGTGGTGGATTAGAGGGCGGGTGGCCAGCATGAGGAGGTCACCTATGTGCTTGTCGACGGCATGGAGCTCGCCGGTGGCGCAGAGAGCGGGTGGGCGCATCAGCGGTGGCGCAGAGGGTGAGTGGTGCAGAGCTCACCGGATGGCCTCACAACGCAATAAAGCCGCGACGGCGCAAGGCGGAGCCAGGAGACAACTATTATTTTTGGAAAGGTGGCGTCCAAACGGACGGATGCCCACACCACAACATTTCCAAAAAAAAAGGGGACATACTGTTACAGACACTGAAGAAGGCGAAGATGTCCGCGCGGCCCGTTTACTGTGGCCTGTCCGACAAAGGAACGCAGGCAGAGCGAGCCTTTGGTTCAGAAGGTTTGATTTGTTTTTCGTTTTATTTTATCTTTGAGTGTGTAAGCTGCTAATTTTGAGTGTCTTGAGATTCGATAAAGTTCCAGTGTGACTATATCTCGAGAATACGGATGAAATATGAATGGAGGAGCGCATTTTTTTGAACCTTAAGAATTTCCTACAAAATTTTTGGGGTGATTAAGTCTTTTTTTTTATGCCTCAACTCTTATCTTTGTCTATTTTTAACCCTCAACTACAAAACAGACTAACTTTAGCACCTCACCTATTAAAACCATTTAATTTTAACCCTAGAGCCATCTCAAAACTACTCAAAACCACCTTAGAGGTCAAAATTAAATGGTTTTGATAGTTAAGGTGCTAAAGTTCGACAAAGACAAAAGTTGAAGGACCAAAAATAGACATAGTCAAGTACTTTAGTTTTTTTAGATATTTATGAAAAAAATTATATATTAACTTTACTTATTATTATATGTATTGAAATATTTATCTATACTTATTTGGATTTTTATATATTGAATTCTTTGTTTGAATCCAAATTTATTTAAAAATAATCTATACGTTTGTGGTTCACACATTTTGAGATTCAAATGTTTTGAATTGTTCGAACGAACTTGGATGGAGAAATGAACATAACCAAAGTTGTAGATCTCGATGAGTATACAACTTTGTAGTTAACCAATTTTTTATTTGAAATCATTTACGGTCCCAAAATTCTGTTTGAAGTTCTCATATTTGAAATTCATTTTTTTGTATTGTTCAAAAGAACTTGAATGTTGAAGTAACCAAAACCAAACCAGTAGATCTTGGTGAGATATACAAATTTGTAGTTGACGACTATTTCAGTTGAAATCATTTATGGTACCAAAATTCTGTTTGAATTTCTTATATTTTGAAATTCAAATTTTTTGAATTCGTACGAACTCGGATGGAGAAATGACCAAAATCAAACTTGTAGATCCGATGAGATATACAACTTTGTAGTAGATAAATTTTTCTTTAAAATCATTTATGGTCTCAAAATTCTTTTTGAAGTTCTCATATTTTAAAAATTTAAATTTTTTAAATTATTCAAACAAACTCAGATGGAGAAATGACCAAAACTAAACTTGTAGATCTCTGTGAGATTTACAACTTTGTGGTTGACGACTATTTCTTTTAAAATCGTTTAGGTCCTAAAAATTCTATTTGGCGTTCTCATATTTTGAAATTCATAATTTTTAAATTGTCCGAACAAACTCGGGTGGAGAAATAACCCAAATCGAAGTTGTAGATCTCGATAAGATTGATCATATTTTTAGATAAATACGGTACCAAAGTTAAACTATAACAATTTAAAACTTTTTTGATAAAAATCCAATAAAGTGTAGAAAAATATTTTCTTACATATAAATATTTATCAATTAGTAAATTTAATATGTAATTTTTTTCATAAATATCTAAAAGATGTAAGTTCATTTTTGTCTCTCAACTCTTGCCTTTGTCTAATTTTACGACCTCAATTATCAAAATGTTCAATTTTAACTTTCGAGGTGGTTTTGAGTGATGTTGAGATGGCACTGGTGTAAAAATTTTGATACAGTAGTGTAACACCACTGGTGTTATAGTAACTAAAAACCTGCCATGTCATCATTTGCACTGCAAATCATCCATGATTAGGTTAACAATATTATGCATCAACTAAAATGAGTTTAACTTCTTAGGTTGGATGTGTTTCCCGTTATGTGACTCGAAATCCGAAAACCCTAATTTCGAATGTCACCGCAAATACTTAGTTTATGCCCTGCGTAAATTGAGGTGTATAACGGTGTTATACACTAGTGCCAAGTGTAGGGTATAAGCTCAAGTCCCACTTATAAAATAAAGCTTCAAGTTTGAGTTAGGATTTGGAATCCCAAAACTTGTTACAAGGTTTAAAAGAATTTCCTTAGTCAAACTGGTCAATCTAGGGAGCCATTTGGTCAACCATATGAGGCTTGACTCAATGATGCCCTAGGGTGATGGTGTGATCACTAAATAACCACCAATTAATAGAGGATCAAGTTTCAATTCAAAAATCTTTCCGAAAACCCTGAAAAGCAAAACCCTAGTTTACCCCTTTTTGAATAGATCAAAATCTAAGCAAAATTTGGGAAAAAGTGTAAAACCAAGTTTGTAGATATTTTCAAGGGCTACAACTTTGATGCTTCGAGTTTTCAAAGTTTCAGTGTAAAATTTGAAGTAATTTTGAAAAGATTCAAATCTCAGATTTGATCCCTTTTCATTTCCCCCTATCCAATTTCAAAATGGAGGCAAAATTTAAAAATGTTTTGAATAGCAAAGTTGTAGGTCTGTCCTAGATGTACAACTTTGGTATTTTGAGTTTTTGAAGTTTCAATACAAAATTCAAAGTAATTTTGATTTTACAGAATTCCAGAAAATGTCCCCTTTTGAATTCAAATTCAAATTTCAAAATCTAAGCCGAATTGGAAAATGTTCATATTGAGAAAGTTGTAGATCTTTGAAAATTGAACAACTTTTGTATTTACAGATTTTCAACTTCTATTGAAGATTTGAAAGTAATTTGAAAATTTCCTGCGTAGGACGCCAACCGTAGGACGCCACCTCCCGCCGACGCCAGCAATCTTCGAATGTCTTCCAGGCGCGCCCACGACGTCCAGCGACCGCCTCGTCCATGGTCGGTTGGACCCGCATGTCACTCCCGCGTCGATCGGTCATCCCTATATATACCGCCATCACCGACGAACTTCGTTTTCTCTTCCTCCACCGTTTCTCGCCACGACCGGCCACCACCACCCGCCGCCCTAATTCGCCGCTGCTGCTCCACCGCTCAATTGCTCTCGCCTGCAGCTCCGCAAGTCGTGGGCGCAGCTCCTGGAGCCACTGATTGCGCATCGCCTCGTCTGCTACCGCCCGCAAGCCGCTGTCTTCCCCACGGGCGGCAGCAACGCCACCGTGATCGCCTCACCGTGGACCGGCCGTTCCAGTGCGTCTCCGTCGTCACCAAGTCGCCCAACGTGATCGCTGTAAGCTACTGAGCGTGATGCTCCCTTCTATTTAATCGCTACCGCACTGTAGGCGCGTTTTGCTTGTCGAGTCGCCGGCCAGGTCGCCACCGTGGCCGCCATGGCCGCGGCCAAGCCCCTCCGTGTCGTGTTAGGTCCAAATAGTGCCATAGTCATGTTCGCGGGGTTCGGGTGGTGCTGTTGGGGCTGTTGGTGTGGTTCCGACTCATCGGAGGCTCGTCGTCGGCGAGTTCGCCGTCGACGGTCACCACGGCAGCGCGTCCGTGCGCATGAGAGAGAAGAAAGAGAGGGAGTGCGAGCGGGGCCGGCATGTCAGTGACCGGGAGCGCGCGGGCGAGCGCAAGCAGGCCGGACTGGTTTTGCTGGGCCGAGCCGGGAAGCGGGCCGCGCGCAAGCGAGTGAGCGGGAGAGCGCGGGCTGCAGGCCGGGCCGAGAGAGAGGAAGGGGAGGGAAGCAGCCCGCGATGGAGTTTTTGTTTTTCTTTTTCAAAAATGTAAAATAGTTTTCACTTTTGTTTATTTTGTTATAAATTAATTAGAGTTCCAAAATTAGTGAAAAATTTTGAGTAACCTCTATGTACTGTATACTATTTAAGAAAAATAATAAATGCCAATTTTAATTACTTTTTGTAGAGTAATTAATTAGCTCATTTATTTATTAAATGGCTTTTACATAATTTTCCTAGGCTTAATTATTAATCCAAAAATCATGAAAATTGTTTTACAACCTAATTAGGATATAAGCTTCCTAAATTAAAAATTTTAGCTTAATTAGGCTAAGTTGATTTTATTCTTAAATTATGCTTTATTAATTAATTAGTTAATCAATTAATTAGAGCTTAATGATTAGAGTTGTTTGACTTTATGATTGAGTGTTGACTTTAGGTCATTAACCCTTAATGACCTTTAGCATTTCTAATTGATTGTTTAAGCTTTCTTAACCATGTTGTTAATACTTAATTAGCGTTATTTCATGTGTTTAACGAAATCCTTTAATAAAGTGTTTAGCGTAATCCAGCCCTAGGTTAGGGTTAGATTGAAAACTTTTATCGTTCAACTGTACCGCGAAGGAAAGCTGTACTCAAGTTGTTAACTCTGTTAAGCATTCATCAAGCATCATATTTAATACTTCATCATCTTAAAGCATGCATTATCATCACGTGTAGTCCCCGTGAAAGAGGAGGGTGCCGAAGCCGAACCCATTCCCAAAGAAGCGTCGACGTCCGTGGAAGTAGGGTTTGACATCTGCGGTACTGATCCCGAGCCTGAGTTTTCCGCCGACCAAGGCAAGCCCCGGTTACATTTAACCCTTCCTTGCAATTTGAAAAGTTTTACTCCACTTATATTACTGCTTTATTGCATTAAGTGATAGGAGTTGAGTGATAACCTAATTACTGCATTACCATCCTTGATACTTCACTATCATCCTTGATATTATTTTTATTTAAAAATGCTTAGTATGCTTAGCCTTGCTTAATGAGAAAACTTTAAAACTTTGGAGTAAAGTTTGAAGGCTTGTTGGACAACTATTTGATGAATATTGATGATGATAATTGAGACCGGTTGGTGGACTTGCATCGGGAAAGAAGTCCTTATGTAGTGTCTCCGACTGAGTCAGTTAAGGACCGTACCGTTGTAGGCCCGCCTGTGTTTCGAGACTTTGCAACTGATCACATGCTCCGGTAAGCCTAAGACCTCGGTAATGCCAACATGTGAACGGCCAACCGCGCACTGGGAGTGGAGAGATGGCGAGAGTATTGTGTACCCTCGTAGCCAATTGGCTGGATTGGAGGTGTACTGTACTCTCGGGTGGTGCTGGATCCGATCATGTTTTGGAGGATCCGAGTGAAGGTTGATATATGTCGGTTGGAGTCCTACATATGTCGTGTGGTTAGGGATCCCTAGCTGGGTATAATCGGTTCGAATCGTCGCTGCTCCTCGGTTATGGAGACTCGATCGCCTGACCTACATCGTAGTTAAGAAATGGAACTTTGGTGGAGAATCAGAAAGAATCTGAATGAATTATATGATTTATATTAGGATCACTTACATTCTGTTGATCAATAATACTGAAATAAAATCGTGATCTTAAGGATTCACAACTAGTAGCTTTTATGCAAAAGAACTTGAATTCTTGCTGGAACCTCACCTTGACTCCCCTGAGCCTGCATTCCTGAGTCATTTCACCTGGTTTTGTCGGTTAAGTCTTGTTGAGTACTTTCGTACTCAGGGTTTGTTGAACCCATATTGTAGGTGCGTCTCATGAGCAGGTGTGTTTTGGACCCTGTTGCATGACTGTCTTTGCGGCGAGCGACGACGAGTAGAGATGTTTGGCTCTTGGGCAGAGCGTCGTGTTTTGGTGCTGTAATAATGTTAATAATGCTACTCCACTACTATGGTTGTAACACTAAACTTAAGTTTTGTAAGTTTGGAATATCGGTTTTGTAAACTTATGTTATGTAAGACTTCCGCTTTTGTACTCTGATGTAATTTATTATATAAACTGTTGTAATACTGTGATGCCTCTGAAATGTGATCCTGCTCGGAAGATTGTGGATGATTCGGGTTTTCCGAGGACACCCGACAGACTTCTTAAGTTCTGTGGTACACATGTACAGTGTTAGAAGTCTTTAAGACAATAACAAGTACATGTGGACTATAGTAATTAGGAGGTTCTGCCACGAGTAGTTATGAACATACAGATTTGCTACCGAGAAAATAATTAACTAAAAAAATGCAAGCACTATTAATTCCTTTTTACTTGACATGTTATGCTCCCTTGACTTGACTTGTAATAGGGCCCAATGTAATAACCGCCGAAAGAGACTTTCATCCTGGTCCCTAGCTTCAATTGAATATTCCAAGAGGCACCGATTATGGTCCCTACAATTCAATAATTTTCAGTGGCCCAAGCCTCCGGCGACGGGCCTCCGCTTCACTTCGTCAGAAGCCCGGCCTATATCTTGCAGTGAATTTGGAACAACTCCAACAAAGAATCGTGAAGATCAACCAGTCCGCCTTCATTCGTGGCCGCCAAATTCATGAGAACTTCCGCGCCGTCCATCTCACTTGCTGGTGGCTTCACGCCCGACGCCACCTGACCATGCTTCTCAAGGTAGACCTGGCCAAGGCATTTGATACGGTGGCATGGCCGTTCCTTCTAGAGGTCATACAGCACATTGGCTTCCCTCTTCGCTGGCGCGACTGGCTCTCGGCTTTGCTCGGAACGGCCAGCACCAGGGTGCTCGTCAATGGCCACGCTGGGCGGCGCATCTGCCATGCCCGTGGGCTCCGCCAGGGAGACCCCCTCTCGCCACTACTCTTCGTCATTGTCATGGATGTTCTCAATGTGATGATTGGCGAAGCTGACCGCCGCTGCGAGCTCTCACCGCTGCCGGGTGACAAAATCAAGCACCGCGCCTCACTCTACGCCGACGATCTCGTCGTGTTCCTGGTGCCCTCCGCGCACAATTTTACCTGTATCCGCCAAGTCCTGGACCTGTTCGCCGGGGCTTCTGGACTCTCCACCAACTTGCAAAAGTGCACGATCACGCCCATCCGCTGCACTCAAGATCAGATCCAGGAAGTGTTGGCTGTCTTCCCATGCCAGGTGGCCGAGTTCCCGACGCGTTACTTGGGGGCACCACTGTCACTGTCCAGGCTGAGCCATGGCCAAGAGCAGCCTCTCATCGACAAGATCTGGGCTAGAATCCCAACCTGGAAGGCACGTTTACTCACACAGGCGGGAAGAACAACGCTGACGAAGACCACGCTTTCCGCCATCCCGGTACACGTCGCCATCTGCTGCAGCCTCTTGGTGTGGACGATCGGGGAGATCGACAAACGCCAGCAGGCGTTCATTTGGGCAGGTGCGGAGTCAGTCACTGGGGCAAATGCAAACTGGCATGGCCCATCGTGTGTTCCCCTAGAGATTACAGCGGCCTCGGCGTACCTGACTTGCGGATTCTGGGTTTCACCCTCCGCCTCCACTGGGAATGGCTGCGACGCTCCCAACCCGACGCGGTCTGGTCACGCCTACCGTCGCGACCGGAACGAATGGTGCAGCACATGTTCCAGCCTTCGGTCACGGTGTCGATCGGCGACGGCACGTCCGCCCTGTTCTGGACGGACTCCTGGCTCCCTGACGGGCCGATCTGCCGGACCTCGCCCAACCTTTTCCAAGCCGTCGCTAAGCCACAACGCAAACGCACTGTCAAGGATGCACTCACCGACTGGCGTTGGACGCGCGACATCTCCGGAGCTCCAACCGCAGCGGTGCTGGGAGAGTACTTCTGCCTTTGGGACGCCCTCGAGCTCATCCAACTGTCACCACACACGTCCGACCACTTCGTCTGGAAGTGGTCCACCTTCGGCAATTACACCGCTTCGTCGGTTTATCGGGCATTCTTCATTGGCATGGCGTCCCTTCCGGGAGCACGCCTCGTCTGGAAAGCTGCAGTCCCCCCAAAGGTCAAGTTTTTCTACTGGCTTGCCCTCGTAGGCTCGCATGCGCCACGGTCTTCAACCGCACGGGATGTGCGCGCTCTGTGACCAGGCAGCGGAAACTACTGACCACCTGCTATGCTCCTGTGTGTTCACGCGCAAACTCTGGGTTCGGCTACTCTCGCCGGCGGGCTTCCTGCACCTGGCACCGCTTCAGGACTCCACGCTGGCTGACTAGAGGCTCCTGGCTCGTGAGGAGGTGCCGGCAGATGGGTGGCGTGCATTCGACTCACTTGTGCTCGTCACCTCGTGGACTGTGTGGAAGGAGCGCAACAAGAGGACCTTCGACGGCGTCGCGCGAACGACGTCGCAAGTGCTCGACGCGATCACCACCGAGCTGGACGACTACGTCGCAGCAGGCTATCGCGGCATTACGCCGTTAGTCCTCGACATTCGCTAGTTGGGCGCCAGACTTCCTCTAGTCGCTAAAGTGTCACAGGTTTAGTTACAATTCACAGCTGCGCCGTTGAAGCCAGCGACGTGTGTTCTGTGTGCGGTCTGTGCGACATGGCAGCTCGCCGTGCCGCCCGACCATCGCTGTCTTTCCTTCGTCAAAACCCTAACTTTGCTTAATGAGACACGTGCAACGCACGTTTTCGGAAAAAAAAAACGAATGGGGCAATCCTCCACAGCTGGCTTCATGGAACCCAGCCATCGTCGCCGACCACTGTGACTGGAAAGGCATCAAGTGCGCGGCCTCCGGCGGAGCTGTCACGGAGCTTTCTTTACAAAGCCTCAACCTCTCCGGCTCGGTCCCGACGTCCGTGTGCGAGCTCAAGAACCTCAACCGCCTTGACCTCTCCTACAGCAACCTCACGGAGCCTTCCCCATCACCTCACTCTACGCCTGCAAGAAGCTCCGCTTCCTTGACATCTCCTACAACGACTTCGCTGGAGGGCTACCGGTCGATATCGACACCTTGTCGCCGGTGATGGAGCACCTCAACCTCTCCACCAACAGCTTCAGCGGCGAGGTGCCGGCAGCGGTGGCACAGCTGCCGGCGCTCAAGTCCCTGATTCTCGACACCAACAACTTCACCGGCTCGTACCCCGCGGCTGAGATAAGCAGGCTCGCCGGGCTTGAGTTTCTCATGCTAGCCGACAACGCATTTTCGCCGGCGCCTGTGCCGCTGGAGTTTGCCAAGTTGACTAAGCTGACCTATCTCTGGATGGATGGAATGAACCTCACCGGGGAGATTCCGGAGGCGTTCGCTAGCCTCACGGAGCTCACGACGCTCTCCATGGCGTCAAACTACCTCACCGGTTCAATCCCGGCGTGGGTGTGGCAGCACCGGAAGCTTGAGTACGTCTACCTGTACCAAAATGCTCTCTCCGGTGAGCTCACACGTAACCTCACAGCGGTGAATTTGATTCAGCTTGATGTGTCAATGAATCAGCTGACCGGGGAGATACCTGTAGCCTTCGGCAATCTCAACAACCTGGAGTTGCTGCTTCTCTACGGCAACCTTTTCTCAGGTGACTTCCCAGCGAAAATATGGTCGCTCCCGAAGCTGCGGCGTGTGATGATCCAGGACAATAGATTCACTGGCACTCTGCCAGCCGAGATATCCAGCACCATCATACGGATTCAGATAAGGAACAACATGTTCTCTGGATTCATCCTGTGAAAACATGATTGCCTTCTCACACCTCCTGAAGGACGCCTCGGTTTGTTTACTAAATCGAACATTAGAGCGGACCCGTTTGTGACGTGTTACGTGTACATCAAGGGAGAGTTACAAAGCGGAAACAAGCAAAAAAGATACACGGTTAATATGTTGAATCTGCCTCGATTTGCATGATAATAAGTTCAGTGGTATCTGCTTCTCATGTTGTGACATCTTCAGAGAGAAGTTTTCCCTTTGTCTAATATATATACTCACTCGGTCCTAAAAAGAGTATGATTAACATTTAAAAAAATCAAAGAACTTCAAATTTAGTTAAATCTATATAAAAATATTAGCATTTGTGATATAGAATTTGTATAGTTAGATTAATCATGGAAATATATGTTCATAGTAAATCTCTTCTCTATCCCTTCTACATATAAAAAGACTGTAACATCATCATCTACCGATGATACCAAATCTCGATCTCTTCTCATACGTCCGAGTTCGGTATGAATCATCCTTAACTTGGAGCTCACGCGTCCACATCTTACCCGGTTCCGATACGAAGACCGGATCCACGTGTCCACGTCCAATATGAAATATTCGGAGCTGATGCATCTGCGTCCGATTACTAAGGTTCAGTCCAAGAAATCGTGGCTCCGGTGCAACCTACGGGTATATATCTAGTATATCTGAAAACATAAATGTTGGTACTATTCTAAATAAACTTAGTTAACTTTAAAAAATCTAAATTGATTTAAATCTAGAATTGTTTTTTTTTAAATAAGGGAGTACGTTAAAGGAGCGCATACATGTTATATCAGAAAAAAAGGAGCGCATGCATAGTTCAAAAGACTGTTTATGGTTTATTTAAACATTTTGAGCGTGACGAGCTGCTGGTGCTGCCAGTTATTATTCTTTAGGACCTAGCAAGCTTGAGACTCAGACAGCGTTCCAGTATTACTATGCTTGTCTCAAGAATAATGAAGGAGGCAACTCCTTCCACCGCTTGTCCCCCGAGCGTCCGCAACGGGCGACTCGGGGGCGACAAGCCGGCGCCGCCCAGGCTCTCCCACCCACCACCTCCCCGGCCGCCGCCGCTGCCGTCCGGCGTGCGGCGGCGGCGGCCCGCGTCAGCCCGCAACAAGCGGCAACCATCGCAGCACCTCCTCGGCTCTCAACCCCCATCTCCTCCTCCACCCCTCCACCACCGCCTGCTCCTCCGGCGACCTTGGCGTTTTGGGCGGTGGTGGGGCGGATCCGGGGCCCCCATGGCTGGATTCACCCTCCCCCTGCGCGGATCCGTGATGGGTGGTTGGGGATCGATGCTGCAGGTCGGCGGCCAGACGTTGCGCGCCCGCGGCAGGCTGCCCCTGGCCCATGCTCGCGCATGCGACGGCGTCCTTGCTACGCTCGAGAGCGGCCCATGCTCGCGCGGGTGAGCGGCTTCGCCTGCGGCCGGTGCCTGCGGCGTCCTTGCTGCGCTCCTAAGCGGCTGCCTGCCCACGGCGGCCTGGTTGTGCGCGCCGTAGGGCGGCGTGGCCAGGCCCCTCATGGTTGTGGGACGGTGGCCCTGGCACACTCCGGCTGTGGCTTTGGTTCACCTCCCCTCCGACTTGGTATGTGGGGACGGCGGCCGGTCGGATTGGGCAGCGCGACAGCTCATTCGTTGCTGAGTTGCGCGGCCTGCACGTCACTCCCCGACCCCTGGTATCTATGATCCAACAGTATCTGGGTGAAAACCCCGCCCATCTTCTTGCTCTGGGCCGGCGATGGTGGCGCAGCCAGCATCATCCACCTTCTTGGAGGCGTCGTCGGAGATTCTGTTCGCTGCAGGGGTTCAAGAGTTCATGGGCCAAGTTGGGGATGAAAGTCCCTCCTGCGTGCTTCTCCCAACGTTGTTGGCATCCCCGGATGTCATCCCTGTGTGTGCTTTCATGCTTGTCTTCGTTTTGATCTGTCCTGCTATTAGATGTTGTCGCCGTCATTTGTTGTTGTTCGTGCGGATACTTTGCCGCCGACGTCGCTTTGGGTGCCTCCCCTCATGCCACTGCTATGGGTGTGACGGCCCCCTGTCTCTGGCGAATGCTTTGTCGCCGACGTCGCTTTGGGCGCCACCCCTCATGCCACCGCTGAGGGTGTGACGGCCCCTGTCTCTGGCGGATGCTTTGCCGCCGATGTCGCTTTGGGGGTCTCCCCTCATGCCGCTATCGAGGGTGTGATGACCCCCTGGTCGCTTTGGGCGCCTCCCCTCATGCCGCTGCTGAGGGTGTGACGGCCCCCTGTCTCTGGCGGATGCTTTGCCGCCGTGATGTTCGGGCAGATGCTTTGCCGCCGTGGTCTCGACTCTTCTTGGTGGATGCTTTGCCACCGCGGTTTCATCTACTTTGCTGGCAATCTTGCGTTGATGTATGAGGGTGTGACGGCCCCCCTGTCTCTGGCGGATGCTTTGCCGCCGTGATGTTCGGGCAGATGCTTTGCCGCCGTGGTCTCGACTCTTCTTGGTGGATGCTTTGCCACCGCGGTTTCATCTACTTTGCTGGCAATCTTGCGTTGATGTATCTTTGTTGCAGGTCTAGTCGAATAGGTAGTGGTGGATGGGTCTCCCCTTCCGCCTTTCTTTCTGGTTTGTTTGAAGTCTATGTTATTGGCCACTTCTCCGTGGTCATATAACCGGCACTAGACGCGTGAAGTCGTGTTTCAGAAAAAAAGAAAAAGAAAAAGAATAATGAAGGACGAGAGCATATGCCCTGAAGGTCAAGAATGTGCGAGGAAATTTTCATGGGGTAATATAAGTTTTTTTGAGGGAAACAAGAGGGGCAAGCCCCTACTGGAAAAAGCAGTAAAGTGCAAGAAAGAGTACAAATACAGCTGGGGTAATATAAGTTGACTGCATAAATTTATCTGAAGCTTCTACACATGTTCCCACTCCAAATGCGCTGGTAGGACAATGGTAGCGACAATAGGTGAATGCGAACTTTAGCACCATGTTAGTATGTTACCGTGCGAATCATTGCCAATGTTGTCTACAGGATGCCAATTTGTAAATAAAAATGATCACCTGCTTATCTTTCCATCATTTTTTTTTGAATGAAGAATAAAATGTTTGTTTGACGCTGCTGTCTGGTCTCGGGTCCTCGGTCTGGTTGATTCCGATCTTGAAGCCCCACACTCAGCGGTGTTGTTGATTCCGAGCTTGAAGCTATGGGAAACTGGGCCAAATGACGGGAAAACAGGGCAGCTCTGAGCTTTTTTTTTTTTGAGGGGAAGCTCTGAGCATTTCTGGGCCGGTGAGATCCATTCTACTTTCGTGGCCATAGTTGGCCCCTTCTAGCCCAACATAGGCCCATGACTGTTCCAACTACCCGAAAGAGAAACTTAGCGCTTCCGTGAGATTTCGGCAATGCAACAGGTATAACAATTTATGATCAATAATACATGCTGGCAGTTACCACCAAAGAGTAGATAAATCTGATCGATCCACCTATATCTTCCTAACATCACTGCATGCCGCCTCACAGGAAATTTGATAGCACCTGGAGGATATTTTACGAAGTGATAATCCTGTGTTTTGAGAACCTACTACAATCTGCTAAGTCTGGGTTGGGCAGTTTGGGAACAGACAAAAAGCATGCTGACGTTGTCATGTACACAATCTGGAACCCAGTGGAACGAGCATTGTTGAAGAGTTTTCAACAACAAAGAGCAGAGACCCGCACAGATAACAAAAGTTTAATCCAGCAAGACATCCTCGTCTATGAAAGGACGCATGGGAAATAGGAGTATCATGTAAATAACTAGCATGTACACACAGGATTTGCCTGGGCTGCAATCACCTGCAGCTAACACGGCCACTAGTTTTCGCTATTTTCACCCATTTTTCATATGAATTCAGCCTGTGTAAAGCTGTACTTTTTTCCATCTATACTTCAATTCAAAGGCAGAGCACCTGCCATTTAATGCTAAAAGCCTACTGATGACCACTAAAATCAATCCTTGTATCACAAGTCGTCTTGGATTTAATTTTAACCTAGTTGCAGCATGCATTATATATTTATTTATATGGCGTGCACTGGTTATCTATTATATGTCAGAGCAAAGGCCTTGCTACTAGCTGCATTTTTTGTTCTAACTTATGTATGTGTTTATATATCAGAGCAAAGAGGAATCTAACACTTGGAGGAAAGATAAAAGTTTGATCATAATACGGCGCATTGCAGGGAATTCCTAATGAAAATGTAGGAAACACATGTTATATATCCATGTAACTAGATGAGATTTTCTTCCGAAGTACACACAGGTTCCTGAAGCTTATTACAATCAGTTCCACCAACAACATTTGAAAAAAAAAAGAGTAAACTTTCAGTTTTGAAACTTGTAGACGCACTTTGAGCATGATTCCTCACAAATGGTTTTGGATACATCTATGAATCTATCTCGTGGCTCTCAGCTCAGATCGAAGGGACGACGGGCTCAACCATTTCTCGTGGCTCAGGTCTCAAATAAGATGATATATCAGTATATCACACGATTAACACATTTGGTACATCCATTGCACAAATTTTGATAAACAAAGGGTTTGTTTAGTTCCTCCTCCAAAACTTTACACCATATCACATCGAATGTTTGGACACATGCATGGAGTATTAAATGTAGACTTAAAAAATAACTAATTGCACAGATTGCGTGTATTTTACGAAACAAATTTTTAAGCCTAATTAGTCATTGATTAGACAATGTTACAGTAAACATGTGTAATGAAGGATTAATTAGTCTTAATAAATTCGTCTCACAGTTTACAGACGAGTTCTGTAATTAGTTTTTTTATTAGTATCCGAACACCCCTTCCAATATTCCATGAAACATCCGATCCGATATGACACCCAAAACTTTACACCCTTGGAACAAAACAAAGCCTTTAAATCTATCATATACCTCATCAACGAATATGATATTCCGATTTTTTCCAGACAACTAGTTATTTCTTGCCATGTACAGTAGCATGTAAATCATGCAACACAGGCAAGGCGTGATAAGAGGATTATTGGAGAAGCCGAGGGAATCAATTCAGACTCATGTAGTGAACAGTACAAGTGTTGCAAGAGGCAAAACCTTGTCAAATCTCAAGTTGTTTTTGCTGAGATTTAGGGTCGCAGTTGAGACAGTTCGCCCTACACTCTATCGAAATATAACATTTTTTAGGCATCGCGCAGCAATAGCAGGGGTGATGTTCCAAACAAAACATTGGCTCTGGATGCAAAATATGACGTTTAATTTGCTCTCACCAACAGTCTATTCTCTTGAACTTATCAGCCATGATACAATATTTTTCTCTCACAGCAAATCAGTCAATAATACTTTTAACCATGGCTTATCAGCCAAGCAAACGGACTGAGGGCCGACCCCAATAGGATTATTAGTGCCTGTCGTCTTTGCAGGACTATTTGGATTTGGATCGCTGCTGATCCTTCCTGTAGTTTCGGGCGGCTCGAGTCGTTGAGGGCGACCTATATAATCGTAACAAATTTGCATTCATCAGTCCGAAGCTACATGCACGTGTAAACTTAATGACATGATAGGTGATTGTTGAGCATACGCAACTACAACTGGCGAAGTGACGCATCCAAAGAGCATGATGGATAACATGGACAGCTTGCACGCCGGAGCGCAACTGCCACTGTCACCCATGTTGAATATTAATCTACGTCTACCTAATCAGAGCTGTAAAAAAAAATCTGGGCTGTATGTTAAAAAGACGGGAACAAAAACACTATGCTCGCGGGCCAGTATATAAAGAGAGAGATAAATCTTTTCTGTGACGTGTATATATATATATATATATATATATATATATATATATATATATATATATATATATATATATATATATATATATATATATATATATATATATACTATAGCTGGCTATAAAATATCTTATTTTGTAGCCAGGCCGGTTGATGCAACCAGCAGGGCGTTCCTCGTTTTCATGACCGGTACAGTTGGACCTGCATGTACAGCTACTGCAAATTAACGATCTGTTACTGTCCTGTCGCTATTTTCACGGCAAATTAATTACGGTGATTTCGGATCTGCTGTGTTCGTGCATGCATGCCTGCGGAACGAGTGGTTACGAGAATACATGAATTAGCGTACACATGGATCTCGTAACTTCATTTTCCTAGTACGGTAACAGGTGGCGTACATGTACAGGTGTCGATACTTCATCTAGCTCCTTGATTTGCTGACGTTAATTTTGGCAACTCTAGTTACTATAATTAGCACATATTCTGGTTACTATAATTAGCACATATTCTAGTTACTATAGTTAGCACAAATTTACGAGTTCTTGCAGAAAGAATATTTACGAGAACTTTTAACAAGTATTTACCACAATTTTGAACTATGAACAAATTTAATTTACTATAACATCAGTATAAGCTAATACGTCACATTCAAATCTCTCAAGATGATAATTAGGATAGGAATTTGTAGGACGAGAATTTATCAGAAATTGACGTCAAATGGTTTATGATAACTAGTTACTATAATATCACGACCATTTTACGATAAAACTAGTTACGATATTTGAATGTCTCAAGATGATAATTTGGGTCAGAATCTACCAAAAGTCGACGTCAAACGTGGTTTTCCTGATACTAGCTACTACAATATCAAGATGATTTTACGATAAAATAGTTACTATTTGGCCTCAAAGTTTGAAAGCACCAATTACTACAATGCATAAAAAAAATTACAATAACCACCACACGTGAGCTTACAATATCATCTTAAAAAGATCCGATCCACATGTTTCTTTTATGAGAATGGTGCTGACAATGAACTACAATAATACATGCTGAATTACGATAATAATGTTGGCAACTGCCTATAATATCTTTGCTGCTGCTGTGAATCACAAACTCATTTGGCCAACTGATCTGCAAGAATAAATCGATTATCAGTCCACATGAAGGATGAGAAATAGATGCGATGAGAAAAATGCCTGCATCTACTTACGGCAGGGAAATATCAAGACAAACCAGAAAAAAAGAGGGGAATTCAGAGGGTGAAGGGGCTGAATATGTGGATCGGAAGGAGAAGAAGAAACTCACCTCTGTTCGTACTATACGGGGTCAACGGCTCATCGCAAACTCGCGGCTCCTCACCGGGCGGCTCATACTCGCCAGTGTCGTTGAGTCCGAGCAGCAGCGCTCCTGCAGCCCGTGACCGTCGTGGGGAGGTGACGTAGTAGAAGAGAAGGGGTGGAGGGCGGCCGGTGCCAGGAGAGGTAGCCGGCGTCGAGGCTCAGGCGGCGCCGCACCTGGTCCACGCGCAGCGCTTCGTAGCGCTAACGTACCGGTTGGTCCGCTACCGCTGTGCCAACGCCCGCCAACGGAGAGGGCGCTGGTGAGGGCGCTGCACAGGCCAATGGAGAGGGCGCTGTGCCGGAGATGACGAATGAAGACTGGGAGGGGCCGTCCGAGCCCGGTGTCGCCTTCACAGGGGAGCAGGGCCGCCGCCGGTCGCTGTGCAGGGGAGCAGAACCGCCGCCGGTCGTCGCGTCGTGGAGGTTCCAGGGCCGCAGCCGGTCGCTGGGGAGCCGGCCCGCCGCCGACGGAAGGATTGGGACGTCTCCTGGAACTAGCGATGAAAAGGAGCGGGTTCTATCTGCGGCCCGGTGAGCGTTGGAATTTTGTACGTGCTTTTTGCGGGGCGCAATTTGCAGGAGATCGAGACAAGCAGTGCGCTAATTAATGGATGGACCATGCGGTGGATCAATGGATGGGCAATGCGTGCAGGCATTACTGCGAGGGGCTCCCGCTCGTGAGGTCTGGTCTGGCTACAGAATATATATATATATATATAGGGAAATTATTTTCTACTCCTAGGGAGTAGTTACTCCCATGTTTATATCTCAAGATTTAGGGTGTATATGACCGAACGAAGCGTATATACATGAAGTATATGATCATACTAGACCATCTATGGTATTATATATGTCAAGTATGCATCCATACATAGAGTATATGGTCATACTTATTTTATATAGTACAGTAAGTGGCATTTCGTAATATATTAAAAAGTATGGGTTTCCTTTGAAATTTTTTCGCGTAGAAAGATTTGGAGTATCTTAGTATGAGTATATAACATACTCAAAGTGATAAACTAGTATGAACACATACTTAAGATGGGTTTTTAAAGATGGGAGTAACTACTCCTGGGAGTATAGAAAATGCACCCTATATATATATATATATATATATATATATTATATATATATATATATATATATATATATATGTTCAGTAACTACTCCTGGGAGTATAGAAAATGCACCATATATATATATATATATATATATATATATATATATATATATATATATATATATATATATATATATATATATGTTCATTTACATGGAAATGTATTAGCCAAATCAATTAATACATATATATATATATATGGAAACTTCAAAATCACACATTTGTGGAAATAGATAATATCATATTATTAGATGACATACGCAACGACACCTTGTGTAGTTGTGTGCATTAGCCAAATTAATCAATTCAGGTGGTATGAGCCTTAAATAAAAAAACGTATAATTGTTTTTTACTTTTTACTTTTTGTGAAACCCAAACGCAAACACTTATTATACACGCTGAACTGGTAGATCTAAAAAATAAACGAAGTCACCGTGCTTCGCAATCAACGGTAAAAAATAAACGAAGTCACCGTGCTTTGCAATCAACGGACACATCGCTTGCCATTGAAAAAACAACAATGTTAAATCCTAGAATAAATAAATTTTATAAACACGAGTACTCATATCAACCGGAGAATATATACGCTCCACCACAAGGAAGCTAACTCAGTTTACTTTCTTTACTTTTTATGTGATACTTATGAAAAAAATTACAATAAAGGGTGTACCTTACTTTCTTTACTTTTTATGTGATACTTATGAAAAAAATTACAATAAAGGGTGTACCAGTGTAGAGAGCTCTCGCTCTGTGTGGGGTCTGAGGAAGGGTGTCAGTGGCAAGTCTAACCCTCGTTTGTGCAATACGAGGAGACCGCGACTTGAACCCGGGACCTTCCGGTCAAAATTTACAATAGTTGGAAAAAATATAGAGCTAGGAGGTGTATATCCTTCCAAAAACCTAATCAAGCCAGCTGCAAGTGAGTTGGTGAGACATGGCTGAAATCGTTTCCGAGACATGCAGCTACACCTGAACATGAAGAGTTCTCCATAAAGGAGCAATCACTTAGATTTTATTCAATGTATACTTTTTTAGAAAACAAAATATTTTGTAAAAGTATGGGAGTTTTTGAACTCAAAATGGTTTAAAATTATTTTGGACAAGTAGTCAAAAAAACCTCTGTTTTAAAAGAAGCATTTTTTCTTTTCTTTTCCCCGTTTTGAGCCTGCTACAGCCTACAGCCGCCCTGGCCTAGCTCGGGCGTGCCGCTTCCCGCGGCCCAGCAGCAGCACGCATGATCGCCAGCCCTAACGGGCCGAGGCCAGTAGCAAAGCACCAACAGCGCAGCGCAGCCACGCCCACATCTCTTGTGTCACTATCACTACCCTATGGGCCCCGCTAGTCAGCCACATGATGACATACCCGCAGTCAACTGACCTAACCTCTATTTCTCTTCCCGACCGAGCACAGCCGAGCCCGACTCGGATCGGCACCACTGACTAGTCTTGCGGGCAGCTGACCACGGGTTTGAGGCAAATAGATGAAATCGGCCGGCTTGTAGTAGGAGCCCTAATGCACGGATGGCAGGCGTGACTAGGACTCTACGACCGCGAAATGCTGTACGCTGTCAAGGATGATTGGGGCAATCCTCCACAGCTCGATTCATGGAACCTAGCCATCGTCGCCGACCACTGCAGCTTGAAAGGCATCTAGTGTGCAGTCTCCCGCGGAGCTGTCGCATGGCTTTATTTACAAAGCCTCAGCCTCTCCTACGACAACCTCACCAGCGTCCGTGTGTGAGCTCAAACACCTCAACTGCCTCGACCTTTCCTACAACAACTTCATCGCCGCCTTCCCCACTGCCTCGCTCTACGCCTGCAAGAAGCTACGCTTCCTCAACATCTCCAACAACGACTTCGTCGGAAGGCTACCAATCAATATCGATGTCTCATCGCTGTTGGTATTTCTTAGCATCACTATTAAAACTAAAATTAATCCTACTCTTAGCAATGACACTAGAAATGGTATGATAATTATTAACTTGTCACTTTTACAGTAGCCACCTATAATTACCTATATCTCTAATATTAAACTAGATTGTCATCCCTAGTGATGAAACTAGAAATATTTTTTAGTACTATCTAGCATTACTAAAAGAATAACATTAAACAGAAATCTATTATTTCATATGACTATAAAGAATCTAAAGATACGAAAGAAAAGAATTTTACAAGCGGACAGATAATTATATCATTATAGCATTTTACTTAGAGTATTACCAGTTTGTCGATTTATAATTTTACCACTGGTAAGGTACGAGTATGCATGTAGTACTGATAATTTATGATTATGCATGAGAGAATGAACCAATATCACATGCTCTACTCAAAACATGGGTAAGTCACAAGATAAATATAGATATATATGATAAGTATTGATCAAGTATCATGATAAATAAATAAATTACTCATAGCACTCTAACTATGGCAATAACATTAGTCCAATCAGAATATTAGAAGAATAATTTCCAAGTCATTCTATAACTACAGGTCAATGAATGCTTCAATTAGTGCAATTACATCTAGTAGTCATCGTTAATGTTATTATCGTATCCACACATAACAAACATCAACCAGAGAGGATCGGAAACATAGTCCTCCCCTCCTTCGAGACCGGGTTCTACAAGTCCTACACACGGGAGGTGGACTACATAGGACTCAACAGGCCTGTCACACCCGCGATCTACCACACGTCCCAGCGTGTAGGGGCATTCGCAGATAAATAATACCTAAGCACCACGCTTACATAATGCCTACCACCCACCCATGGATCCTGCATATTAGGATGAGCGCTATATGAACATGTGCATGAACTTAATAATAAACTAACTATACTAGACATATAACCAAAGTAAACAATGAACATAGCAATCAAGAACATATAAAATATGAAGATTAATGTTGACATAAACATTGTAGCAAGCACACAAAAACGGTGGAGAATACAATGAGAGAGGGGTACAAAGAATTATACCAAACCACGCTCTTGCCAACGTTGGGAATCCAAGCTTGTAATCTGCTTACCTCCCTCTAGACCTAATCTAACTAGCTAAAGCTCTAGAACTAGAGGAACTCTGAGGAATTATGGATTTTGGCTCTGAATGGCTTGATCTCTAAATGACTTGATGACTTGATGCCTTTAGGGGGCTTGGGTCTCCTTATATAGCCCAGGGGGTCCAACTTAAGCCCTTGGATCAAACCGACTTGAGGTACGGCTGAGATGCATCCTAGGAGGTGGTGGAAGAATACTCCACAAGCTCATGGAGGAATCCCCCAAGAGGACCGGGCGACCTGCAGGTGGGGCCGACCGGCCCCACTTGGCAGCCCCTTGCCTCCCGCTTCGTTCTGGTGTCTTCTCATGTCTTCTAGAGTCTTCTCGCGTATATGCCATATTTTAATTCCGAATTTTCCTTTGACGAACAGGTCCCTCTTGGTGGTTTTCTGAAATAATCCTACAGAGAACAGAGATTCACCAAAACTTGTGAAATTTGTCAGTTTAAACCCTAAACCTATGTATATTCTCTTGTTTGTACTATTTCTCATGTTTATTCAACTATAAATTGTTGATGTTATCCACCGTCAACAGTTGCCAGTGTATAGTGATGGATGAGCACCACAACATCTCCACCAATAGCTTCGACAGCGAAGTGTGAAAGGTTCCTAGTTTGGTTTTGGTAATTGAGTGAGAACTTAGGTGAACTAATGTATTTAAATATGAGATACACAGGTGATTAGTCCACAGGTACACTTGTGTGAGCAACTCATGCATTGACGGTGAAGATGGCTTAGATTTGATGCAAGACTCTGAAAGGTCCTAATATGGCTAGAGGGGGTGAATAGTCTATTAAAAATCTACAAGATCACTAGAGCAATTTGATTAGTATGACAAATGACGTAACACAATTTTGCTCTAGCCCTACAAGGGTTGCAAGCCACATATCCCACCATTCTAATTGCTATAATCTCTAAGTCAATTAATGGCTAAGTCACTACGAGCTCTCAAAAGTTATCTATAGTTTGCAGGAATGCAAATAAGAGGAATGTGATCTTTATACCGCCGCGTCGAGGAATGAACCAATCATAATAAGATGAATACCAATCATAATAAGATGAATACCAATCACCAGGAGAAATCCAATAAATCAATCATAATGGAGACACACCATTTTTCTCCCGAGGTTCACATAATCGTCGGCACGCTAATCCCTGTTATGTCGACCAACACTTGGTGGTTCGGCGGCTAAGAGGTGTAGCACGAAACTCGTCCATACATTGGACACTGCAAGAACCGACCCACAAGTGAGGTAGCTCAATAACACGCGCAATCCACTAGAGTTGCCTTTTGCGCTCCACCGGAAAAGGCATAAGAACCCCTCACAATCACCAGGAGGTGGCCAAGAACAATCACCAACTCTTACCACAACTCCTCTGCTGCTCCAAGCCATCTAGGTGGCGACAACCATGAAGAAAAACAAGAAATCCGTAGCCACAACAATCCCCAAGTGCCACTAGATGCAATCACTCAAGCAAATACACTTGGAATCACTCAATCTCACTTTGAATTCGTAATCAAGCAAGAGAGATGAGTGGGAGGAAGTTTGCTCAGCTCAAAGGATGCTATAAAAAGTAAGAATGACCAAGAGAGTGAGCAAAGGCCGGCCAATGAGCATATATAGATGTCCCAAAAAAATAAAGCCGTTGGCCCCCTCAGTGTTGATTTTCATAGTGACTAGACTCGCTACAGTAGCGTCCAGTCATAGAGTCCGGTCACTAATAGAGAGGTTCCAAAGATGATTTTTATCAACCGGACGCGTCCGGTCACTACTAACCGGACTCTCCTAGTGTCCGATCGCTCTCCCACGGCTTTTCCAGGCCTCGAACGGTGGCACAGGCGCGTCCGGTCGCGCCCCAGAGCCAGAGTTCGATCGCAGCCCCGAAATAGCCCACACAGCGACATTGACCAGACTCTGTGACTGGACTCGCTACAGTATGACTGGACTCGCTATAGTAGCGTTCGGTCACAGAGTCTAGTCATAGACATTCGTTTGCACAAACGGTCGTAACTCTTAACTCCAAACTCCGAATTTTGATGATCTTGGATATTTTAGAAAGCTTATTCAGATGGCTACACAATCCACATGAATACTTGATCCAATGCATAATGGATCAATATAGTTTTCCAATCCAAGAGCCATCCCTTCTCTTCTTAAACTCAAGTTCCTCCAAAACTTCTCCAACTTCTTCTCCTTTGCAAATGTAACAACACCATCAAGTATACACCACCATGTGCAAGTATGTTAAAATTTGTCAAGCATTTTACAAGGGTCACAAGTTAGCACACTTGGTTTCTAAATGCAATGCATGAACGATGTTACCTAGTGGCACTCGATAAACCATTTAGCTAAAGATTTCCCATCTTTGCTATCGATCCTAAATGTGATCACACCATTTATGGTGTCTTGATCACCAAAATCAAAACCCTATGCAATACCTTTGCCTTGATCTCCATCGGGTTTTGTTTTCTCTTTCTTCTTTTCCAAGTTGAGCACTTGATCATCATTTTATGTCCACCTTCCTCACCATGGACTTGAATCTTGCTCCACACTTGGATTGTACCAACCTCATCTAATTCAGCATAGAGGTTAGTACTAAGGTTTTATCAATTAGCCAAAACCAAACTAGGGCTTTCAGGCTCACACATGTGATGAAGGAGGTCATTGCATATGGGACACGACATGGAGTCATGTGGCTATGGTGGAGAAGATAAAGACAAGACTTGACTTGATGGACCGGTTGCAAGCTTGAAGGGCAGGTTAGAGGCTTTGCAGCGATGGACCGTGTGGCGGTAAAGCTTGAGCAAGACTTGGCGCCGATGGACGAAGGCAATGGTAAAAAGCAAGTGAGGTCAAGATCGATGAACCAACAAGGTCACGTGATGATATGAAATGAATCATATCATTTATGATATGGTTGGTGCATGTGTTGCATCAACATCGGAGGAGATGAAATGGAATGCACAAGGCAAAGGTATAACTTATAGGGCATTTCATTTCACTGTCATAGGTGTGTAGAGAAGTTTATGACCAGGTTTATGATAGATGGCCATACTATCTAGAGGGGCAAACTTGTTTACATATCGGTCATCTAGTACCACTCGAGTGATCTAACTTTGCATCGTTGCTAGGATCGAGTGGCGTGGTGAATTGAGTGACCAATCCTTTGAAAAATGTTTGTGAAAAGCTAATAACACACTTACACATAGTGATGTACACTTGGTTGTGTTGGCACATTTGCTAAGGAGAAGTCAAAATGTGAAGAAAGGAGGTGTTGACGGTAATTAACTCCTATTATAAACCGTTAATAAAACACGAAAAAGAGTATAAATGCAATCACCACCTTAGAATAAGGACTCAACTAACAGAATTCCACGAGTTTTGGTAAATTATGGTTTTTCAGGGATTAAATAGGAAAAACAGGAATTCTGGATAAGAGTTGGGCCTAAGGAACCAGACCGAATCTCATCAAACGGATTGAACCCTGACACTTGAAGACTCCAAAAGACATGAGAAGGCACGGGACCAAGACGGGAACCGAGAGGACTCCAGAGGAGGTCGCCCGACCCCCCTTAGGCCGGCCGGCCTAGACCAAAGGCCAACCGCCTTCTCCTTCACGCAACATGTTACAACACATCTCTACGTCGCATCTTGACCATCGTTTCAAGTCGGTTTGATCCAAGGGCTGCGGTTCATTCCACCGGACTATATAACCAGACCCCAGACCCCCCGAGGTAGAGCATCCTGAAACCCTAATTCATTATCTCTAGATAGGGTCAAAGAGGTGTCCCTCGAAAGGAAAACCTCTCTAGAGCCAGTTTTCAAGAAGAAGACTAGTTCTCCTCTAGTTTAGGTTTAGAATCTAGTCTTGAATTAGAATTAGAAGAGAGAGAGAGAGAGGGAAGAGATTTGGAGGGAGTACCGGCCTGTCGGTGCTGCTTCTATGCCTTGTACTTGTGGATTCAAGTTCTTCAAGGGCTTGCGTCTGAGATTTCTTCGGTGATCAACTTCTATTTGTCAGTAAGTCTTAACGTTATTATTATTCTTCTAGTCTGTGACTCTTTTTAAGTACTTTATTCCTAGTAGCTCTAGGGGTGGAGTAGCCATCGTAGTGTAAGCATGGTGCTTAGACTTGATTGCTCGTATGATGTATTCTATATTCCGGATCGATGGTAGCTCGCAGGGGTGACTTTTATAGCCTTGTTAAATCTTCTATAGTCCATCTCCCGTTTATAGGCTGAGCAGGATTAGTTACTTAGGAGACTACACTCTAATTGTGCTCTTCTATAGTAATCCCTAGCTGAATCGTAATTAACATAACTTACTGCAATAATAGAATTAGACAACCTTAGTGATCCCCTTTTATCTTCTGTTTTCTCTGTTCTTGTTTGCTACTCAGGGATTAGGTTTAAGACTAAAGTACATCATTCCGTTCCTTTGGATTTGATATTAAAACTGGGTCATTCCGATGAAGTGCTACATTGGTAGATTATCTGTGCGCTTGCGGATAATTAGAGTGTGCATTAATTATACCAACATGAGGCAAAACCGGGTTCGGGATGGTGCTTTTGGGGCACCGCCCCTGGCTGTCCGGTGGCACCACCACCCCTAGGGCGGTGCCCACCTGGACTTGGTTTGAGTAGCAGCAATCGAGGTGGTCACCGGACGTGACGGTGTACATCGCTTTGGGTAGGGCGGTGCACCGTCAGGTGCTGTCTGGTGCCACCGCCTCCTTCTTCCCGAGGCTGGCTGTTTCAAAGTTGAGTGAAGGGGGTCACCGCCATGGACACCACCACCCTATGTCCGGTGCACCACCCTAATAATCTAAAGGGGGAGGTAAACAGGCACAGGCACAGTCGGGGGCACTACCACCCCAGGGGCGGTGCACTGCCCCTACCTGTCCGGTGCCAGGGAGTCAACGGCTAGTTGAAATAGCCATTGGAATTCGACCGTTGGAGGGGCACCACCATGTTCGGTGCCTAGCACCGCCCTGTCCAGTGCCCTCATAGACAACAGCTTCAAAGGGGTAACCACTCTATTTGGCTTGGGGGCTATAAATAGAGGTGGAGCTTGGCCTTGGGCTATTTGCTGAGCACCCTTAAGCTTTGGTGGCTTGTGTAGGTGTGCTTAGATGCCCTCTAGCTTACATACACTTGATAGTGATCATTCAATTGAGTGTGAGTGTGATTCTAGTGCGATTGTATCGTGAGGTTGCATTGAGTGGCACTAGGTGATCGAGTTGCAAGCCGGTGGTGCTTGTTACTCTTGGAGGTTGCCACCTCCTAGACTGCTTGGTGGCTTGTGGCTCCATCGAAGCACGCAAGAAGATTGTGCGGTGCTCGGAGAAGGATTATGAGGGGTATTGTGCTCGCCCCGCAGGGATTACGAAGAGCAATTCTAGTAGAGCGTGTCATTGAGCTACCCTCACTTGTGGGTAGGTTCTTGCGGTGCCCAACGTGTGGGCTTCGTGGGTGATGCCAATTAGCCACCGAATCACCAAGTGAATGGTCGACACAATGGGGAATAACTTGGTGGCAACTGAGTGAACCTCGGGATAAAAATCACCGGGTCATCATCTTCCCGTTGGTTTGCAATCCCCATACACAAGCTTGTATTTACTTTCATATACATTATGCTTGTGTAGTTGCTCTTGTAATTAGTTAGCTTGTGTAGCTTGATAGTTACCTTCTTGTGTAGCATAGAAGTAGTTCCTTTGCGTAACTAATTTGGCTTGAGTAGCCTTGTTGGTTACATTGCTTAGTTTGAGTAGCTAAGTTATTTGCGCTAATTTGGCTTGTGTAGCATTGTTATTGAGCATTGCTAGTGAGCTTAGGAGCTTTGTGCTTTTGCTTACTAGTTTGTGTAGGAGCTCCCCCAGTGCTTGAAGTACTAGTTGCATAGGTTTGTGTGACCTTGCTAACTAGAATTGGTTAGGTGAGCTCTAACTAGCCCGACACCTTAGTTGCTTAATCAGTATCTTTGTAAGGCGCTAGAGAACTTAGATAGAGGGGTGTAGTCTTGGATAGACTGATAGTTTTAATTCCGCATTTGTTTCAGTTAGTCGGCATGATTAATTTTTAGAAAGGACTATTCACCCCCTATAGTCCTCCATCTCGACCCTACAAAGTGCTAGCAGTGGTGGCACGGCTTCCAGAGCTCAAGTCTCTGCTTCTCAACACCAACCAATTCACCGACACGTACCCTGCGGCCAAGATAAGCAGGCTCACGGGGCTTGAGGTTCTCACGCTGGCCGACAACGTGTTTTCACCAGCACCCGTGTCGCTGAAGTTAACAAATCAACTGACCGGGGAGATACATGTAGCGTTTGACAATCTCTAGAACATGGAGTTGTTGTTTCTTTAGAGAAACCAGTTCACTGCAGGAGCAAAGCTACATATGTAGCTATGGGTGCATATGCCCCCCACCCTAAAAAGATTTTGTGATGAAGTATAAAGTTTTACCATATATGCACCCTCTATAGTCGAAGTTCATGCACCCACAAGAAAGTCGTTGCACTCCCTTTTAATTTACTTTAGCTTAGCCACTGGTCCACCGTGCTGATTTCGACAAACAACGGCATGCTCCAACAGCTCAGAGACATCCGTATATTCAGAAACCATCTCTCTGGTGAGCTCCCACCAGATCTTGGTAAGCACTTGCTGCTAGCCAACTTTGAGGTGTTCAACAACAACCTCTCCGCCCACTCTGTGCGAAAATATGGTCGCTCCCAAAGCTGCAATATGTGATGATTCAGAACAATAGATTCACGGGCACTCTGCCGACCAAGATACCGACCAACATCTTATGGATTAAGATAAGAAACAACATGTTCTTTGGATTCGTCTCTTGAGAAGATTGATGATTGGGTAAGGTTTCTCAGCTCCTGAAGAAGGCATCGGTATGTTTACTAACAGTGTTTGGATTGCGACAGAGCCATCCGATCCTAATATCAAACCTAGCAATTTGTTTGATCGAGTCATGGCCTCATGGGAGGATCATATTTCACATATGGAGCCATTCTTCATAGCTAGTGTTGTAGTCGTTCAATGGAAAAGCAAGGGCCATGTTGTCAAGAATGGCTAGTATTACCACTTAAGGGCGGATAGACCGTCCACTCAGTGCTGCTGCCCACTTCTACTAAGGCTGAGCTTAATAGGAGCAAGAGAGTTGTCATCAACCAGAATTATATATTAAGGCTGAGCTTAATAGGAGCAAGAGAGCTGTCATCAACCAAAATTATATATTATATAATAGTGGAAATGCCATGTCAGAATCGAAACAAACCAATTCCCAAATCCACATATTATGGCCAGCATATAACCATAATAAAGATAACTAAAAAAACATGGGCTGTTATTAAGAACAGTAATAGGCGGTTGTAGCCCAGCTTAGACACTTAGGGCTTGGTTGGTAGGCTCGATCCACGGCGATATCTTGATCTTTTCCACAGGCATACACCCATGCAGATTTTGGCCATGGGAAGAAACACCCTTGCATTTGGAAGCCAAGGCAATCACCAGGGGGGGAGGGTGAACCGAGCCCCGTACCCCCTGTTATTGAAGAATACCAGTCATATTTTCTCCTAGATGGATATGAGAAATAGCACATGTTATATATCCAAGTAACTAGATGAGACTTTCTTCCGAAGTACACACATGTTCCTGAAACTTATTACAATCAGTTCCACCAAACAACATTTGAAAAAAGTAAATTTCAGTTTTGAAACTTGAAGAAGCACTTTGAGCATGATCCCACACAAATGCTATGGATTAGATCTCCTCCTAGCTAGTCATCAGGCAGGCGCAAGCTGAGGGAGAAAAAAAAAGTCGACCATTGACCACCATAGTATAGGACTCCCTCCGTCCCAAATTATAAATCATTCTAACTTTCTTAGAGTATCTTCAAGAGACTCTCCATATATTTCCTTCCTAAATGCTTACTAGTTGAGACTTTTGTGAAAAATTATCCCCTAACAGCTTCTCAAGTAATCATCCAAATATAGCCATCTTCTATTCCAGATTTTTCGGTAGCCAAAAATAGAAGACGAGAATGACTTTCTAGAGTGCGCAAGAGATATAGAAAAACTATTGGAGAGTGAAAAGATATAGAAAATGATTTTTATGCAAATGCCTCTCTAAATGATGATTTAGAAAGTGAGATTTAGAAAGGCTCTTGGAGATGCTCTTAGAGAGTCAAATCATATAAAGTTTGACCTAATTTATATAATGATGAAACAAAAACATTTATGATACTAATAAGTATCATTAGATTCTTCATTAATTATATTTTCATAGTATATCTATTTGATGTCATAAATCTTGTAATTCTTTATATAATTTTGGTCAAATTGATATATTTTGACTTTCCAAGAAAATTAGAACGACTTATAATTTAGGACAGAGAGAGTAATTCAGAAGAAACAAAGGTAATAAAGTCAACAATCGACAACCCTAATTCAGAAGAAACAAAGACGTACAGACCCAAGATGGGAACCGGAGTCGATCAAGGCCGCGCAGATCAAGAGCCTATATAGCCCAGAAATGGTTTTGGAGACATCTATGAATCTATCGCGTGTCTCGCAGCTCAGATCCAAGGGACGACACATCCTCCAGCTTGTGCCGTCAAAATTTCTAGGCCAGGCTCAACCATTTCTCGTGCCTCAGGTCGATCTCAAATAAGAGAATACATCACACGATGAACACATTTGGTACATCCATTACAGGAAATAGACAAAATCTATCATGCACCTCATCGACAAATATGATATTATGATTTTTTCCAGACAAATAATTATTTCTTGCTATGTACAGTAGCATGCAAATCATGTAGCAATCATGCAACGCACGCAAGGCGTGATAAGAGGATTATTGGAGAAGCCGATCGAAAAGCCGGAATCAGTTCGCAGATTCATGTATTGAACAGTACAAATGTTGCAAGAACTAATGGTTAACCTTGTCAAGTTGTTTGAGCCGCTGGGCATTTAGGGTCGCAGTTGAGACAGTTCGCCCTACATTCCTCCATCGAAATATAACATTTTTTAGGCATCACGCAACAATAGCAGGGGTGAGGCTCCACGCAAATCCATGGTGCAGTGCAAAATGTGATGTTCAATTTGCTCTCACCAAATGAGGGGCTGACCCCAATAAGATTAGGACCTGCAGTCGTCTTTGCAGGACTATTTGGATTTGTATCGCTGCTGATCCTTCCTGTAGTTACGGGCTCATCGAGTCGTTGAGGGCGACCTATATAGAAATTTGCATTCATCAGTCCGAGGCTACATTGTATGTGTAAACTTAATGACATGATAGGTGATTGAGCATAGGAAAACTTACACAGTACTGGCGAAGTGATGCATCCAAAGAGCATGACGAATAGTAACATGTAGAGCTTGCACGCTGGAGCGCAACTGCGACTGTCACCCATGTTGTTGAATATTAATCTCTGTCTACCTAATCATATGTATGTTAAAAAGACAGGAACAAAAACACTAGGCCTGCTCGCAGTCCAGTATATAAAGAGAGAGAGGTAAATCTTTTGTGTGACGTGTGTATGTTCATTTACATGGAAACGTATTAGCCACATCAATTAATACATACATATGGAAACTTCATAATCACACATTTGTGGAAATATATAATATCATATTAGTAGATGACAAATGCAACGACATCTTGTGTGCATCAGTCATTCCCGTCCCCTCTTTGTGCTCCGGCTCCGGACTCCGATAGCCTGGTGGCAAATTGGTATGGTATTTGGCTAGGGTGAAAACGATTGGATCGGAGCAGATAATGTATTTCCTATATCCTAATTTACTTTTTTAGGTCGGATTCGGAGCAGATCGGATATTATACGGATTCAGATGGCGAATACGGATTTTTAAGACGTCGGAAATGGTATGGATTTGGACCGGTGTCGGAGCGGAAACGGACTTTTTTAAGTTGGATAATATGTGCTTACGTGTTGTTTTTTATGATGAGAAAGAATTCATTAACCAAAGTCATAAGTAGCAATACAACATGAAATAATCACCATCAATCCACCACTTCGATTTAAGAGCTCACAAAATTAATACAAGTTCTCATTTTGGATTTAAGAGTATAAAACAAGTGTGCAAAAGAAATAAATATTCTTAATTTAAATATTTGAGCAAAACTTCACCGTTTGCTGATTAGCCGCTAACCAGGCAAATGGACAATCACTAGGATTACCATTCCATGTCATGTGAAAAGATACTTAAATTAGTATATTAGTTGGCGAGCTTTGCTTGTGAGTTACAATATAATAATGTTTGTGTCATGGGCCGGGCTTACCTGTATTCTTGTCGCTTGGGCTCTCCATATCCTAAAATTTAGATTCGGAGCGGATCGGGACAGAGGATTATCTATACCACTTTCACCCCTAGATTTGGCGGCCTAATCTATGTGGGCACGCACTATGGTTGCAATTCATCCGGATCCAGTGGAGGATAGTCACTAGTGCTTCAATCTCGGTTGGGAACTGGCTTTCCTGGTTTTCCAACCGGGACTACGGATCTAGGGCTAAAGGCCGTGACCTTTAATCCTATGTCACAGAACAGGGACTAAAGCTCATCCTTAGAACTAAAAAAATAGTTTAAATTCTAGGAGACCTCTCTTGTGGTGCGTGAGATTCGAACCCAAGACCTCTTTCCTTGCGTGTAAGTTCCTTACCATCTCAACTGCGCACCACATGTGACAAAGTTCTAGGCGCTCTCCATTTGAATTAACCCGTGGGGGACCTTTAGTCCCGGGTGGGAGACCTTTAGTCCAGGTTGGTGACACCAACCGGGACTTAAAGGTCACCATTTAGGACTAAAGGTTTGAGGACCTTTAGTTCGGGTTGGTAACACCAACCGAGACTAAAAGCCACCCTTTAGACCCAGGACTAAAATTTAGACCGGGGACTAATGCTCACATTAATACCAAACCCCAACATAACCGAGACTAAAGGTGCGAACCGAAAGTCATTTCTCTACTAGTGAGGGTTGTCCTTTACGGTTAGTTTGGTGGTGGTGCATCTCTCCACCTCCATGTAGTGGCACCACTGACCTCCCTTAGAGCAACTCCAGCAGTGCTAGCCAAATCAGAACACCTACTTCTTGATTTAGGTAGCCACCTATTTCAATACTACCAATTTTTTTGTTGTTTATTCTAGCACCACTACCTAAAACATACCCCCCTAAAAAACCATTCTCATAGAGAATGACATGTGGGACCCATGCCATCCTCTCTCAGGTTCTTCTCTGAGGAGCAGTTCGCCGGCAGCATGCAGGCCGTGTCCAGGGCAGGCCGCTGGGGTTAGCCTTGTCGAGCAAGGCTGAGCCCTCAGGGGCAGGCCGCTTGGGCTAGCTGCGTCGCCCAGACAGGCCGCCGGGGCATGCCACGCTACTTGGGAAGACGACCGAGTCGGGAGGAGTCACGGGGAAGAAGCTCGTCTGAAGGAGTCGCGAGAAAAAAGTTTAGGTAGTGGAGTAGGGGTCCAATAGGAATGGGTAGTGGGAGGGGGAATATAGGAGGCCAACAAATCTAGGGGGTCTGCTGAAGTTGGTTTTTTACCTCCGCTACCCAAATTGAAAGTAGGGGTCAAGTAGGGGGTGCTGCTAGAGTTGCTCTTAGGGCATCTCCAAGAGAGTGGCTGTTCTTCTCATGGAGACCAAGTTTAGAGTTTTTGAGGAAGAAAATCGGCTCAACAGCAAATCTAATTTTAACTAGTATCTTGGAGACGCTCTTAGTTAGACTCAATTTGGATAGCTTTGATTGGATTTGAATCTTGATCCTTGACCAGGTCTACATGGAACGCTCCAACATTGCATGTTTGAGGAGGCTAGCTGCAAAGGTCCATTCATACAAACCGGCCTGCGGGTCTGCACTTGCAATTTTACATTTTACACCTGCCGGCCTTCGCAGCCGGCCTCCGCTATAAAACAAGACGAAGATGATGCGTGCCGGTGCCGAAGTGTTTGCATTATATTACCCGGTCAAAATGTTAACGCAAAGCTAATCCATGTATGTAAAGACAGATGCCTCGCAAGTTGCTGCCTATTAGTAAAAGTGATTGCATTATTGTATACTAGTAGTAGTATTAGTATCGTCTATCACTCTCCGTTGAATCTTTCCACTATATATGATTATTAGGTCATGTCTGATGTAAAATCATATGATAGGATCATGAATTTGACAACTTTCAGGATATCTTAGAATTTACTCCCATATATTCAAATCTTCATCGAAATTGGTCCCACATGCAAGGCATCTGCCCTGTGTGCTTGTTGGTTCTGGGGGTGCAGGTCAAGGCATCTGCTGCCAACATGCAACCAATTGTCTCTGCCACATTAAATTAGAAATACAACTTCACACTATTATATATCCACAGATATCTAAGTAACATTAGCATATAGGAGTATATATAAACCAGGGAGTAGAGTGATGTGATAAGCAAGAGAAGCAGCAGCTAGAGCTCACTATTCAGCTCTTGGCAGGCAGAGGAAGTCACCATGGAAGTGGCCACGGCACGAGAGCTCATCATCAACCCCACAGCCCTCCCCATTCTCCTCCTCGTTGCTGGCCTCACCCTTCTCTACGTGCTGCGCCGCCGTGGCAGCGGCAGCGTCGGGCTTCGCCTCCCTCCGAGCCCGTTCGCGCTGCCCGTCCTGGGCCACCTCCACCTCCTGGCCCCGCTGCCGCACCAGGCGCTGCACCGCCTGGCGGCGCGCCACGGCCCGCTCCTGTACCTCCGCCTCGGCTCCGTGCCGGCCATCGCCGCCTGCTCCCCGGACGCCGCCCGCGAGGTGCTCAAGACCCACGAGGCCGCGTTCCTGGACCGCCCCAAGCTCACGGCGGTGCACCGCCTGACGTACGGCGGGCAGGACTTCTCCTTCTCGCCGTACGGGCCCTACTGGCGCTTCATGAAGCGCGCGTGCGTGCACGAGCTCCTGGCCGGCCGCACGCTGGACCGGCTCCGCCACGTCCGCCGCGAGGAGGTGTCCCGCCTCTTGGGCTCCCTGTCCCGCAGCGCGGCCGACGGCGCGCCCGTCGACGTGGACGCCGTGCTCATGGGCGTCACGGGCGACGTCATCTCGCGGATGGTCATGAGCCGGCGGTGGACCGGCGACGACAGCGCCGCCGAGGAGATGAGGAGCGTGGTCACCGAGACCGCCGAGATCACGGGCATGTTCAACCTGCAGGACTACATCGGCTTGTTCAAGCATTGGGACGTGCAAGGCCTGGGCAAGCGCATCGACGCGGTGCACCGCAAGTTCGACGCCATGATGGAGCGGATACTGACGGCGAGGGATGCCGAGAGGAGGCGGCGGCTGAAGGAGGCGGCGGACGGCGCCGGCCATGGGGACAAGAAGGACCTCCTTGACATGCTCTTCGACATGCACGAGGACGAAGCCGCCGAGATTCAGCTCACCAGAGATAACATCAAGGCCTTCATGCTGGTACGTCCATCGTTGTTTTTCTGTATTGTTGCGCAGATCTAATCAAGCATCGGGTTAAGCGACGAACAAAGAAAAATATTTCCTGTACAATGTACTTGATGGATGGATGGAAACGAGGAGCAGAAAAAAAAAAGATACCTTTTATAGTTTTTTTTAATAATGGAAGCTACGATTTCATAAAATCTCTGCACCATTTGAGTGTTTGACTCGGTCATGAAATTGTTTGCCGGTGGATCATATATATCATATATATATAAAATCTTGCAGGACATCTTCGCGGCCGGCACGGACACGACGGCGATCACATTGGAATGGGCGCTGTCGGAGCTGATCAACAACCCGGCCGTCCTCCGGCGGGCGCAGGCGGAGCTGGACGCCGTGGTGGGCGCGTCCCGGCTGGCCGACGAGTCGGACATCCCGCGGCTTCCCTACCTGCAGGCGATCTCCAAGGAGACGCTGCGGCTGCACCCGACGGGCCCGATGGTGGTGCGCCGCTCCATGGAGCCCTGCAAGGTGTCCGGCTACGACGTGCCGGCCGGCGCGACGGTGTTCGTGAACGTGTGGGCGATCGGGCGCGACCCGGCGAGCTGGGCGCCGGACCCGCTGGCGTTCCGGCCGGAGCGGTTCCTGGAGGAGGAGCAAGGGGGAGGAGACAGCGCGGGGCTGGACGTGCGCGGGCAGCACTTCCACCTGCTGCCGTTCGGGTCCGGGCGCCGGATATGCCCCGGCGCGTCGCTGGCCATGCTCGTGGTGCAGGCGGCGCTGGCGGCCATGCTGCAGTGCTTCGAGTGGACGCCCGTCGGCGGCGCGCCCGTGGACATGGAGGAGGGGCCGGGGCTCACGCTCCCGCGGAAGCGCCCGCTCGTCTGCACTGTCAAGGCCAGGCTCCACCCGCTGCCGGTTCCCGCCGCCGCTGACGGCGTGGAAGAAACTGCGCCTGAGTGATGTAAGGTGGCTGACTGGCTGTGGCGTTCGTTCGTCCGTCAGCTGCTGAGCTCTATTTACTACTACGCGTCGCTTGTTAACCTGTATAAGCAAAGTTTCTGGTGCGTCAGCTGCTCCGTTCATCTGCTACAGAGCAAAAAACTGCCAGCATGTATTATTTGATCATAAATTGTTATCCCTGTTGCATTGCTGAGATCTCACGGAAGCGCTAAGTTTCTCTTTCAAGTAGTTGGAACAGTCATGGGCCTATGTTGGTCTCGGCCGAGAAATGTTCAGAGCTGCCCTGTTTTCCCGTCATTTGTCCCAATTTCCTACTGCTTCAAGCTCACCGCTGAGTGTGGGGCTTCAAGCTCGGAAAGTCGGAATCAACCAGACTGAGGACCCGAGACCAGACAGCAGCGTCAAACAAACATTCGGTTCTTAAAAAAATAAATGATGCAAATATAAGCAAGTGATCTTTTTTTTTTTACAAATTGGCATCCTATAGACAGACTACATTGGCAATGATTCGCACGGTACCATACTAACATGGTGCTAAAGTTCGCATTCACCGATTGTCGTTACCATTGTCCTACCAGCGCATTTAGAGTGGGAACATCTGCTAGGAGCTTCAGATAATTTTTGCAGTCATCTTATATCATCCCCTGAAATTTTCCTGGCACGTTCTTGACCTTCAGAGCATATGCTCTCATCTATCGACGGGAATGGGTCGACCCAGGCCCTGTGGCCCGAAGGCCAATTTTAGGGGTCATGGGGTGACCTATTTCGTCTAAAGCTTATGGCCCTCCTGATCTAATGGGTAACCTGGGTCGACCTAAATATTTCGATATTGTTATGAGATATGATATTTTCACTTCTAAACCATGTTAATTTTATCTATCGCACTTCTAAAAATACGATATTCCTTAACAAAGTTTTATTGTGCATCATTACTAGCAATAACATTGGCGTTACTAGCATCCGGACGCCCGCAGCTGCTTGTTTCCCGCACGTAGCGAGCGGATGGCATGGACCTCAGCTTGCTCCAGGGCCACCACCGAGCATCGCGCCGCCGTTGGCCTCCGTGGGTGCTTGCGTACTCGTCGAGTAGGGTTTCCCGTCGAGCTCAAACTACCGCAGCGAGATGGAGGGAAGGGAAGGGAAGGGAGGGGAGGGAGAGGAGAGGGTGAGGCACGCCGCGCGAGGAAGGCGTCAGGTAGGAGCTGAAGCCCTGCGGCAGGCCATTGTCTGTCAGCCACCGGCGCCATTGCAATATGTGCAACACTCTATTTACTTTTGAAATATTCAAATAAAACATTCACAACATACATCTAAAGATAGATGAAACATTTGAAACATGCGTCTGAAATACTTAAAAAAAACACATTGAAACACTTGAAAACATTGCAACATGTACACAACATCTAAATAAAACACTTACAACATATGTGCGAAACATATGCAACATCTAGATAAACACACTTGCAACATACATATAAAAAACAGATGAAACATTGGGAACAGACATTTGCAACATAAGTGTACAGTCATTGCAACATATGCAACATCCCAATCTATTTTTGCAACACACATACGAAACCCTTGCAACATATCTTTGAAACACTCGAAACATACGATTGCAACATGTGTTCAGCGCAAATGTCACCTTGCTGCTTGGACGAATGGAGCTCGACGCCGGTGCGAAACTCGATGCACGGAGTGTGCGGAGGTCGCCGGTGCGAAGATCTCGTTGGCTACACGGACCTCGGTAGTGGCCGGCAGGTGGATGGAGCACGGCCGCGACGGGAGGGACGAGTTCGGACGGCCGGCGGGCGGTGTGGGCGGGGACGGCGCAGTTCTTGGCGTCCCACGAGGGCGGGCGGTGCGGGCAGGGGCGGCACAGGCGGAGTTTGTCCAAGCAGAGATAGCACGGGCGAGCAGAGTCCGTCCCGCGAGCGTGCGACGCGTAGATGAATGGATGAGGATGGGTGCGTGAATTGGTGGATGAGGCGCGTCCGGATAGGTGTCGGATGCCCATGACTTATCATTATCGTAATAATATGGCATCATGACTTATCATTATCGTAATAATATGGCATCAGACGTGGTGTCTTCTGCATTTTAGTAATAAACCTTGTAACCTCTTTTTGGGGTTTATTACAGGCAGCAACATCTCAGCTCATGCTACTAGGTTGAAGTAATTGGTGTAGAACTCGTCCTTCAAGGTGAACAATGGATCCAGCAGGAAGCTCCTGCTCACCCCCCCCCCCCCCCCCCCCCCCCGGCGGCTAAGCTCATCGGGTGGTACCGACGCAGCGGCTCGGCCCGCGCGAAGCTCGCTGCCCGCCGGAACCAGGCGCCGGCGTCGCGGTGCTTCCGGACACCACCGCTACAGCCCACCTGGACCTTCCCGCGGCCGCCGGCGACCAAGAAGCACCCCGGCCTGGACCCAAGCTCGAGGGACACCGAGCCGGGCGCCCCGTCGAGCCCTGCCACGACGTTGAACAGAGCACCCGAGCTCTTCTCCGCGGACACTGTGAGCTTGTCCGTGACGAACATCCCCGGCATGTCCAACGGCTCGAGCATCGCGGCGGCGCCGGCACCTTCGTGGGGGACGAGTCTGAATGTCGCGTGAATGGCGGCGTCGGTGCCGCCGCTGTCTTTAGGTCGCTTCTGCATCGTCAGGGAGCCGTGCACGGCGAGGACGAAGGCCTTGCCGCCGGACTCTTGCGCGAGCGTCACCAGCTGGTAGTTGGACTCCGGAGGGACGGGGGTGATCCAGTCGGAGGCCGCGGCAGTGGCGGCACCGGTCTTGGCGTCCCAATCTCCGGTAGTGTGGCCGGCGAGGAGGAACGGCCCGAACAGGACTGCTTGTATAGATGCGTACTGCGGCCGATCATCTGAAGGTTTTATCAATAGAATTAAGAGTGAAAATACTAAGTATTTATCCCTAGAATGATTGCATCATTTCAAAAATTAATTTACACCAAAATATTTACCGAAAAATACTTGTAATTTAATCATCAACAGGATTCAAATTTGCTGACCTTTTATTGCTTCAGTCCTTAGGTGGATAGGTAATTGGAGTGACAACTGATCACCATACCCCACTGCTTGCTGATTGTGAGGAAAGTCCCTGGTAGAAATCAAGATTTTTATCAGAACAATCGTCCCTGCAATTACATTCATCAAACTGTTTCGTGGATTTCTTTCTTTTTCCTTTCATTTTTCTTCTGTTTCTTCCATGTTGATGGGCATACCTGGAGGTGCTAATTCCAGATTCTTGCCGTTCAAAGTCGCCTTCGCGCTATTCAGAGATGTCCAAGATGGTACTCTCACGTTCAACGTTGCAAAGTGACAGTTTGTCTGCAACTCTGCATGAGAGTAAACAAATCGACTAAATGCGTACAAGTTGCTAACTCTTTGAAGGACCATCAAACACCCTGTTCGCTAAGCCATGGCTGAAAGTACTGTTCGCTAATTTGTTGTGAGAGAAAAACATTGCTGAATGATCGTTTGATTTGGCTGATAAACTCAAACGAACAAGACAAGTTTCCAGTTATATACAGTAGCATGCACTAAACGATCGCCTCATGCGGACTTGCAGATATGGAGAATGAGACCTGAAGATAGTTAAAGGGCATCAGTTTCTGAGCGCTAAGGGCCTGTTTAGTTCTCAAAATTTTACAAAATTTTTCAAGATTTTCTATCACATCGAATCTTTGACGCAAGCATGAAGCATTAAATATAAATAAAAAATAAAACTAATTACATAGTTTAGACAAAATTCATGAGACGAATCTTTTAAGCCTAATTAGACCATAATTAGATACTAATTAATAAATAACAATGAAAGTGCTACAGTACCATTTTCAAAAAAAATTGCGAACAAAATGAGGCCTAAACGGGACGTGCTGGTACGGGGTGTGCTGGTACGGGCTGGGCTGGCACGGGACGTGCTGGTACGGGGTGTGCTGGTACGGGCTGGGCTGGTACGGGCTATGCTGAAAAGGTACGTGCTGAAAGTTGTCCTGCTGGAAAGGACCGAGGTGGATAGAGCCCTGCTGGTACGGGACTGGCTGGGAAAAGCCCTGCTGCAAAGGACCCTGCTGGAAGAAGCCCTGCTGGAAAGGACCGAGGTGGGAAGGGCCCTGCTGCGTAGGGTGGCTGTGTTAGGGTATGCCGAAGCCCGGTGCCTCGTCCTCGTCGGATGACTCTAAGTCGTCGTCCTTTACCTCAACTGGAGTCTTGTCGGGGCGGTGTGGTGGTATACGCGCGCCGGAGGTGGACCCCGTGACAGGGTTCGAAGAGCCTACAGGAGTCCTCAGAGAAGCCGAAGCTGTGCTCTAGGAACGCGGAGGGTTTGCTGGCGGCTCCCACGGAGTGTCCATGCAGCTCAACTTCTGGGCTAGCTTTCTCAAACTCCTGCTCATTTTCTGCAAACACATGTATGGACTCATATTATATGGGACAACCTTTTAACTCATACAACATTATAGGATATTTTGAACGTGTTGCTTACGTGCACAAATGTCTCAAGCGCGCCTCGCCTTTTGTTTCTGCAATCGTGTAGTTGAAACGCTGCTTCGTTGGACATCATTGACAATTGTCTGGCCTGCATACACAAACGAGATTTCACCTTGACGTTATAATTTACTAAAACTGGAATACACCCCACCCAAAGTGCACGGATCCAGGATCTTACCACGTATATCTGAAGGGGGGCTCTCTGTGGCTGCGTCTCGCGCATAGTCACCTCTTCGTATTCGTCGGCGACGATGTCGTCCTCGGAGTCCGCGGGAAGTTCTCTCCCCTTGTACGGCTGCCTCACGTGCACACGGGTCGACTTGTGAAGCCACCGTAGGTACTCGTTGAAGGCATGTTGATCATGTGGAGGGCCATCCTGTAGCGGCTGCTTCTCCCTTCTCTCCCATCTCTCGATGTATTGTGCGTGTATCTCACGCCAGTCCTTCTGCTTCATCCTCAGCCTGCGGTCCACACTGCAACAAGTACAGAGGGTGTTAGTGCACATAAATGCAATGACGTACGTATGCCAAATTAGTTGATGCAAAAATATGATTTTCCGAACCAACTTGTGCAGCTCCTTGCTCGTGGAGTAAAGAGGTGGTGGCACGCCCGTACGTTTGCCAAACTGCCTGCAAACCCTGATGGGATAGTGCATCGCAACCACGTGAAAGAAAATGAGTGGGACGTCGGACCAAAACTCGTCGTTCTCTTGCCAACACTTCGGAGTCAAGTGGGCCCGCAGCTGGGGATCGTCGTACGGTTGCCAATACACCTAGCAAATGGCAATTCAGTTAGTCTTTAACATTGACAAGATAAACTATTACCATACACATGAAAGACTCCAATGTACCTGCATGTGTGTTAGCACGTCAAGCAAGTCGGTATACTCCCTGTACTTGCGCTCTGCATTCCCTGTGACTTGCTCTGCCCCGCTCCAAACCCACAAGGCTATAGGCATTGTATCCTCGGGCTCCCAATCCTGCATTGTACACAAAAATGAATTAGTCATTTCTTAAATAAAGTTTCGCATGAAATGCTAATGTAATTAGTTTCATTGTACATTACTTACAGGCAAAGCGGCCATTCTAGGCCGTCCGACAGGCCACCGGTATCAGATCCAGATCTGCAGCAGGTACGAGCAACCACCAAGCGACGGGTAGCCCGATCCGCGACGGCAAGTAGCGCACAACTGCCTGTACGTCCACGCTAGCACCGCGCTGCCCCAACTGAACAGGGCGATGTTCTCCCACGGCTGACGTAGTATGTCCAGGAAGATCCAGTTGACGATGTTGCCCGACGCGTCGGGGAACAAGAACGTACCAAGGAAGTGCCATAGCCACACCCGAGCGTACGTCTCGACGGTACCCGGCCCAGCACGTGGGTCCAGGTTATCAAAGCGCCCTATGAGCCACTGTGACGTGACACCGGAAGTTTTCCTGAAATTTAAAATAATAATTAGAGGTCATCGATTTGAAACAAAGGCTGCAATGAAAGCAACGCGAAGCAATTAAGTAGCTTACTTATGCTTCTTAGTTTCCTCGTTGTCATCTGGATAGTGGCCACAGAACTCGTACACCTTCTACCTCCAACTGTCGCTGTCCACTACGCCAGTCACACAACTGCCACCAATGCAAAGGCAAAGTATTGCCTTCACATCCTCCAGGGTCACGGTCATCTCGCCGCAAGGAAGGTGAAAAGTGTGGGTTCCGGCCTCCACCTGTGTTAGGGAAAAAATGGTTACATAATTTAAATATCATTCTACAACACCTGTGTTAGGAGAAAAATAAGTTACCTATCCACAGCTGCAGTAAGAAGTGCGGGGTTCAGGGGCGGAAGACCTTTCTGGACCACGCGGACAAGCTCGAGGAAATCGGCACGCCGTATGTACGGCGCGTAACGCTCATCCCACCTGAGCTGTCGGGTGTGTGTGCGCGGCTTCAGAAGGGGCAGCTGCTCGTCCATAGGCCCGTACTCCATGTGAGCCCCCTGTGCTCCTTGTCGTAGTCATAGTCAAGGAGGGATAGAGCGGATGCCACCTCGGAGGATGAGCTTCCTCCATCCTGTTTCAGATTAAAAAAAGAGTTAGTGCAAATAATATTAATAACTGAAAATTACAACATACAGTTAGACAACAGGAATAACAACATGTGTTACAGCAAAACATAATGGTACAAATAAGAACAGGTATATTAGGTTATCTTAACAAACTAATATGGACAGACCTGTTGTCTAGGTCTTCTATGGCTGCTAGCCTTGTGACCCGGTTGCTTGCAAACTGAGCACAAATTCCGGCCACGTGTCTCGTTGAAGTCTCCCCCTTCATACATGTCATCCCCGTACCCTTTCATAGCATCCATATCCCCCTTTAGACGTTTCTTCTTCCTTCTGCCCTTGCTCAACTTCTACAGGGCCGGATTGGACGCGTAGTTAGGTCCATGATATGAGGGCCACTGTGACGGGTCGAGGTAAGGCTCGAAGCTCTTCTCCCATACCCGAATGGTGTTCGAACGGAGGTACAAAGGAGACATATATGGCAAAGCCAAGTAGTCATATCCGCGCATCCTGCAGGCCGTGATCATGTGAGAGCAAGGGGTATGCATGATCTGAGGGACGTTACAACTGCACTCAACTTTGTCTAAATCGACACGGTAGTTCCTACCACCGTAACGCTCCCCGCCCATGCTTGTGCCACCCAACCCCCGTACACTATAGATATGCCTGTGAGGTCCGTATGGGCTCACCAATCTGCTGCTTGGCCAATTCCTCTCCCTCCTTAATAAAATGAGTGGCTGCCTTTCCCCACACCCCTGCCTCCCTTATATTCCTCTGCGCGAGCTCCCACCTCTTCACAAAATATTCGTTGCACTTCATGAAAGAGAACTCAACAATCCCAGACACTGGCAACGAGCGCACTTCGGTGAACACACGGTTGAAAGACTCGGACGAGTTGGTGGTCATGATGTCGTACCTAAATCCACCCTCGTCGTATGCTAGTGCCCACTTTTCCTTCTGTTCCATCTGGTCCTGTAACCATGTCTTGGCGGCTTGGTTCAGCACTTTGTCTAGTTCTCTCATTTTCTCTTTGAACTGGTACTCTGTACGCACACAACATAGAGCCTTAACCATGTCACTAACCTCCTTCTTCCTCTGACGCCGCCAGAAATTAGCTGCAAAATGACGCATGCACCATCTATGCACCAAAGACGGGAACCCTTCGATACCTTCACTAGCGGCGTGGAGAATCCCTGCGTGCCGATCCGAAATCAAACATATAGTACGTGATGCCCCAATCACTTGGGTACGTAGAAGCCGCATGAACCATGACCACGACGAATTGTTCTCTCCCTCTACCAAAGCAAAAGCCATTAGTACTATCTGGTCCTCCGGATCAACCGCTGCAGCCATCATCAAAGTGCCCCTGTACTTTCTCGTCAAGAAAGTGCCATCAACAAGGACCACTGGCCTACAGAACTAGAAAGCATGCTCCGTCTGAGCAAACGACCAGAAAACACGATGTAGCACATGCCTCCCCGAGTTCTGCAAAAACATCCCACCGGTGTCCACAAACCATTTCATGCCATGGTTGTAGTAATTCATTGCAGAATGTATTCGGGGAACTCGGTTGTACGCCTCCTCCCAACTACCCCATCGGATCGCCAGTGCAATTTGCTTTGCACGCCAAGCCTTGCCATACTTCACATGATACTTTACAAGCTCATATATGGACTGCTGTAAATAAGACACCGAGACATCATTATACTTGTCAACGAGCCCCAATATACGACGGGCAAGGTAATGTGCAGTGAGCTGCGGATGATATTCTTTACCCTTGTTATCCAAGCATAAATGGGGTTGGCCAATTTACTTATCCTCCATTTGCCATCACTCGCTTTCTTCCTTGCAGTAAGCCTCCACTGGCATGGATAACCTGCTTTGCAGGTAATGTGGTACCTCAAGTTCTTGTCGGAATGAGTCACCAAGTATGGCCTATGGTGGTACACAGCATAATCCTGAAGAAAGAGCTTCATCTCTGACATTGTATTGAATATCATACCCTTCTGAAGGATTACATGCTCATGGTTATACAGAGATTCTGCACACATCTGCAGACCTGTGTCACAAACTGCCATATGTACCATGCTGACATCCCTATAGTTCGGACCACCACTTAAAGGTACACCGCCCTGGCTCAGTTGCATGAGTTCTGCCTCTGTGTAAGGGGGCGGTGCAACATAATGCTGTGCTTCGCTGATCCTACCCCACGAATCAAAATACGGCGCACCACCCTCTGGTAAATCATGGACCAGCCTGCCCTGAGTCGGCATGGCATGAAGCACCGAAACTGAAACATCGGACGTTGTAGCATGAACCGGCGTCGCATGGGCAGCTCTATCATCATCGTCGTCGTCGTCGTCATCATCATCGTCGTCGTCGTCATCGTCGTGGTGGTCGTCATGACCGAACCAGATCTCTTCCGCCTGCTCCTGCTCTTCACGTTCGAACTCCCTCACATCGAAGTCGTTGTTTATACAACCGACTGGATGTGAATGCAACTGCTCCTGCATCAACTGACCATCCATATACAACTGACTGGATGTGAATGGAACTGCTTCTTCGTCACCTCCATCATCGTCATGATGATCATCCCCCAACCTGTACCCATTCTCCACAACCACCTCAGCAATGGGTGAGTTCAAGCCTGCGAGGACCCTAGTGTAGCAGGACCAATGAGCAGGGTCGTGCAAAGGCATCAGGACATATTTTGCCCGAGTCTTTCCACTGTCAAATCTCCCCTTGATTATAAAATCACCATCAAACTTTGCGTTCAAACGCACACAAAGGTCATTGAAACTCGGCGGTTCATCGAACCATTCCAACTCCTCTTCCATATCCTTAAATTCACCATCTTCCTTCCTAACAATTCCTCCGAAATATACTCGGACACAACAATCCATCTGAAAACCATTCGAGAAAACTTCATCAAATCGTCCAAACAAACTAACTATACTAAGTTTATTAACTATACTATACTAACTAAACTAACTAAAGTAACTATTTATATGACCTATACTAACTTCACTAATCTAAACTAAACTAACTATTCTAACTATTTATAATACTAACTTCACTAATCTAAACTAAACTAACTAATCTAAACTATTCTAACTATTTATAATCTAAACTAAACTAAAGTAACTAAACTAACTATTCTAACTATTCTAACTTCACTAATCTAAACTAAACTAACTATTCTAACTAACAATATTAAATAAACTAACCTAACAATTATAATACATAAAAAACGAAATTACCGCTCGCGGAGGAGCTGGCCCTGTTGCCGGCTGCTCGGGGGGGGGGGGGGGGGGGCGCTGCTGCCTCCGGCCGCGCGGGGGGCGGGGGCACTGCTGCCTCCTGCTGCCGCGCGGGGGGGAGGGCGCGCCTGTGCCGCGCGGGGGCCCTGCTGCCGCGCCGAGGGAGGCGTGCGCGCCTGTGCCGCGCGCGGGGGGTGCGGGTGCTGCTGCCGCGCGGAGGGGGGGCGCTGCTGCTGCCTGCTCGCGCGCGCGGGGGGGGGGGGGCGCTGCTGCTGCCTGCTCGCGCGGGGCGGTGGGGTGCTGTCCACCGGGGGTGGTCGCGTCGGGAGAGAATGTCGGCTTGGTGACTTCCTCAGCCGAAACAAAACGACCACCCCCCGCTGCCGCTCCTTGATCTGGGGAGCGGCTGCCGCTCCCCAGATCAAGGAGCGGCAGCGGGGGGTGGGGCTTGCCGCTCCCTAATGTGGGGAGCGGCAGCCTTGCCGCTCTTTCAGGGGGGAGCGGCAGCCCCAGGCCACCTTGTCTGCGCTGCCAGCTCAGCAGCATTGCCGCTCCTCTATGTGGGGAGCGGCAAAGTTCAAATGCCGCTCCCTCGCGTGGGGAGCGGCCAAAAGTGTTAGATATAAAAAAATTTCGGTGCTAAAATTAAAAATAGTTTTTTAAAAATGTTAAAAATAAAAAAATTCTAAATCTATGGGACACTCGAGTGATTCTCGACCTTCTCTCACTCGCTCCCTGTTCATTTGAGCTATTCAGCGGAATCATCAACCATACAGCAGTATTTTTCTCTCACAACAAACCAGCGAACAGTACTTTCAGCCACAATAAACCAGCAAAACGAATAGGTGTGTGCTGTGAACGGCAGTCGTGGGCCAGGCTGGCGCCGGTGGATATAGAGACTACTCTCCGTTCCAGAAAAAATATCGTTTTAGGTTTTTCAGACATCGTGTTTGACCGTTCATCTTATTCAAAAATTTTGTGTAAATTATAAAATAAATAAATCATTATTGAAGTACCTCTAATGATAAAATAAGTCATAACAAAATAAATAATATTTATTAAAAATTTTTGAATAAGACGAACGGTCAAACACGATGTCCGAAAAACCTAAAACGATACTTTTTCTGAGACGGAGGGAGCAGTGACCTTCTGAGACGGAGGGAGCAGTGACCAGAGAGGGAAGAGGACGTGGGGACCGCCAGTTGCATGCTCTTGTGGACTCTGCCATGATGCCTCCACAGCATGAGAGAAGCAGCAGATGGTGTGGTGCACGCATCCTTTTTAGATCCTTTCAAACTTCCAAAAATTTTATAAGATTTCTCGTCACATCGAATCTTTAGACGCATGTATGGAGCATTAAATATAGATAAAAAATAACTAATTGCACAGTTTGTCTGTAAATGTCGAGATGAATCTTTTGAGTCTAGTTAGTCCATGATTGGATAAATTTTACCAAATAACAACGAAAAGTGCTACAGAAACTTTACACCAACTTTTACCCTATCTAAACACTTACTCGAAGAGTCACATCATCACCTAGCCCTTACTCGTGTGCGTATATTTATTTCTTTAAGGCCAGTTTAGTTGAATTTTTTTTGCAAAATGACACTGTAGCATGTTTCGTTGTTATTTAATAATTAGTGTTCAATCATAGTTTAATTAGGCTTAAAAGATTCGTCTCGTCTATTTCGTCTAAATTGTGTTATTAGTTTTATTTTTTATCTATATTTAATACTTCAAGCATGTGTCCAAAAATTGATGTGACGTAGAATCTGAAAAATTTTGCAAAATTTTCTGGAAATTAAACAGGGCCTTAGTACTGGTAGATTACATCTCACTGACCATATTTTACTACTTCTGTTTGAGTATAAGTTATGTGTTCAATAGATGTAAATTGATTTATTTGTAAATAAGAATAGTCAGAATTACTTACTGTAAAAAGTTATCTGATCATTTTTTTGCTTTTTTATTTTCTGTATGTTTTATTTGGTTCTCCTTTGAAAATTTTCAATTTGCCTTCCATATAAATAATCTGTCTATTTTTTTTTCTGTTTTGCTTGTTTAATATTTTTATATTGCTTGGATAATTTTTTTTGGTTCATTTGATCTAGATCCAAAAGTCATGGAATCGAGTGATGCTTGGACGAGAAACACTCAATTCTCTCTCTTTTTTTTTTGTTTTTTTGTCCCAATCGAGTGAGCATGTGGCGTTCAACACCCGGGTGTCAGCCGGCCCTGGAATACCCGACCGTGCTTTCTGAGTGACAGTAAGGCCTGCAGTTCTCCAGTTGAACGTGCTCGGTATGAAGCGAATAAGGCTGCGTTTAGTTCGCGAAAAGGAAATTTTTTAGGTGTCATATTAGATATATCGGAAGGATGTCGGGAGATATTTTTGGATACTAATAAAAAACAAATTATAGAACCCGTCAGGAACGAATCTAATGATACTAATTAATCCGACATTAGCACATGTTGGTTACTGTAGCACTTAAGGTTTTCATGGACTAATTAGGCTTAAAAAATTTGTCTCGCAATTTCTCCAAAAACTGTACGATTAGTTTTTTTTCATCTACGTTTAGTACTCCATGTATATGTCCAAACATTCGATGTAATGGGTGGAGAAAAAAAATTTTGGGAACTAACCCAGACCTAATATACAGCGCCAGCCTCTCACCTTTCTCTTCAAAGTAAATGGAATCCCCCAGCTTGGAGAAGGATTCTATCCCTGCAAACACAAAACACACTTTTCAGAAATCACAACAATATATCCCAATTCATCAGTCTGAAAGGTTGGAATTTTCACTTACCAGTGCCATAGCCCATAGCAACACCAGAATGAATCGTATGGAGTTCCCCAGACATGGAGGCTGCTTGCCTTTGACATCCCAGGGCCCTGGGGCAGCATGTAGATCATCACTCCAGGATCCGTGCCTCGCTGGATGCTCAGCACGCCGTTGATCAGCCCTCGCTCATAGTAGTCTGCGTACGCGATCTCCTTTATCCATCTGAATAGATGGCGTGAAACCTGCAAGATTTTGTTTCGCAAGTTGTAACTTGTTGCCTCTAGTAGACATGAAAAATGCATGTACGTACTAGAGTTTTCTGAAAAAAAGAAAGAAAAACCGGAAGTTTTCTGTGTTTCTAAAGTAACCGATCGGTCCCTACATCTCAGGTAACTAAATTTGCTTAAAAACAGAGAAACTGAACCGATCAGTTCCGGTTAACCGAATGCTTAGGCTGACTCATCCTAGTCAACAGGCGGACGCAAGCTGAGGGAGAAAAAAAAAGTCAGCCATCGACCACCATAGTACATAGATCACCCTGGGCATTCGGTTTTAACCGAGGATTCGGTTCGGTTTTTCGGTTTTTAAAAAATTTGGTTTTTCAATGAGCAGTAGCCGATCGGTTTTCCCTATAACAGAAAACCGACGACTTCGGTTTTCGTTTTTTACTTCGGTTTTTCGGTTTAAACCGAAAAAACCGAATCCACTGCAAGCCTCTGCTCGCAGGTCGTAGCTTGCCCTGCTCGTGGTTGTGCAGGCGCACTGCCGGCCGCCGCGCCCTACTCACGCTCGCACCGCAGCCGGCCCCCGAGTGGCCGCGCCCGCTCGCTCGGCTCGCGCCACTGCCGGTCGCTGCAGCCTGCTACGCGCTCGCCGTCGTCGCCTCGCGCTGCTGCTCACAGGGTCGCACCGCCGTCGCCTCGTGCTGCTGCTCGCAGGGTCGCACCACCATCGCCTCGCGCTGCTACTCGCGGGGGCGCGCAACCGTCGCCTCGCGCTGCCGCCTCGCGCAGTCGCGCCGCCGCCGTGCCCTGCAGCTAGGGTTAGCGACTTAGCGTTTGGGAGCCGAAGCTGCACGGTCTCGTGAAGAGGCGTCGGGATCGGATGGGAGTTGGGCTGTTCGACATGGGCCGAGGTGGGCTCTATTAGTTTGGGCCATTGGATAGACAGGGACGTGGACTACCTGGTAGATTTCCTCTTCACGTTCGTAAATTCCCGGTTTCTTCGGTTCTGCGGTTGTTCGGTTCTCCTGCCTCCTGAAACCAAAGCCGAAACCGAACACCGAAATTCTTAGACATAAAAACCGAAACCGAAACTGAAAACCGAAAAAACCGACATTTCGGTTCGGTTCGGTTCGGTTCGGTTTTCGGTTAAAAAATGCCCAGGCTGATACATAGATACAGTAATTCAGAAGAAACAAAGTTAACAAAGTCACACGACTGGGAACCTTCATGCTGCAAACGTTGCCAACAATCAAGGTTCCGACAACAATGGAGATCATGCATCAATGTGATGGTGGGGGTTTCTTTTTTTTTTAGTGTTGTGCTTTTGCACATTAACTAGTAGGAGGCTCTAATCTTTAGCTTTGGTTTTACCTATATCACTCAACGATGCATGCTGGTATTTTAGTCATCTTGGCTGAAACTGAACTGCTAAGATGAGATGGTAATGCTTTTGAATGTATTGATGCCGGAACATTTAGATATCATCTATGTATCTATGAACGTGCTGAACATTTGGACAACATCTTTATATGTATGCTATTTATTATGATGTGATGTGTCATGAAATTACGGTATGGACAATATATATTTTAATATGTTGTTGCAACTGTTTCAAAATAAATTATTTTTTCTATGCGTTTAACTATTTTTTCTATGAGGCTACATTATTTTTAATCCAGGTGAAAGGAATTTTTCTATGAGTTCACCTAAACCGATAGAAAAATACATATACACATTTTTTCTGTGCATTTATTTCTTTTTTTCTATGTGGATATCCACACAAAAAACGTAATTTTTGTGTGAGTGTACAACTGACAGAAAAAACTAGTTCGGGTTATTTTTTGTCGGGATACGCATTTTTCTGTGGGTTTTTACACACACAGACTTATTCGAGCTTCCAGTGGTGTGTACAGTACTCCCTCTGTTCATTTATCTTCATCATTTTAGCCTTGGCTTTTTACACACACAGACTTATTCGAGCTTCCAGTGGTGTGTACAGTACTCCCTCTGTTCATTTATCTTCATCATTTTAGCCTTTGGCGTAGTGACCAAGGAGCATAGCAAAACCACTTAGTTTGCATTTAATCATCACGTGCTGAGCGCATACGAGGAGTCACAGGCTAGGAATAGCCAATGAGCAGCAAAGAGACAATAAGTCCCAAGCTAATATGAAGGAGATTATAAAAAGTTTTTGCTTAGATGAAGAAGATAAATGAATGGAGGGAGTAATTTAGAAGAAACAAAAGAAATAATAAAGTTGACCATTGACAACTACTCCCTCCATTCCAAATTATAAGACATTCCAAGAATCTTAGAGAGTCAAAGCATCTTAAGTTTGACCAAAATTATCGAGAAAATTATAAAAGATTATAACATCAAATAGGTATACTATGAAAATATAATTAATGAAGAATCCAATAATACTTAATTGGTGTCATAAATATTATTATCTTATTATATAAATTTGGTCAAACTTTAGATTCTTTGACTCTCCAAGATTCTTGGAATGCCTTATAATTTAGGATGGAGGGAGTATAATTTAAAAGAAACAAAGGCGTAGGGACCCAAGATGGGAACCGAAGTCGATTAAGGCCGCGCATCGAGAGCCTAGCTATAGCCCAGAATTGGTTGGACACACAGACACCTATGAATCTATCTCGTGGCTCGCAGCTCTCAGATCGAAGGGACGACGACACTGGACGTCCTCCAGCTTGTGCCGTCAAAATTTCTGGGCCAGGCTCGACCTTTTCTCGTGGCTCAGGTCAATCTCAAATAAGAGAATACATCACACGATGAACACATTTGGTACATCCATTACAGGAAAATTTGTAAACAAAATCTATCATACCTCATCGACAAATATGATATTCCGATTTTTCCAGACAAATAATATTATTTCTTGCTATGCAAATTATCTAGCAATCATGCAACGCACGCAAGGCGTGATAAGAGGATTATTGGAGAAGCCGGAATCAGTTCACAGACTCATGTAGTGAACAGTACAAATGTTGCAAGAACTAATATTTAACCTTGTCAAGGTGTCTGAGCCGCTGGGCATTTAGGGTTGCAGTTGAGACAGTTCGCCCTACATTCCTCCATCGTAATATAACATTTTTCAGGCATCACGCAACAATAGCAGGGGTGAGGCTCCACGCAAAACCGTGGTGTGGTGCAAAATGTCAGGTTTAATTTGCTCTCACCAAATGAGGGGCCGACCCCAATAGGATTAGTGCCTGTCGTCTTTGCAGGACTATTTGGATTTGGATCGCTGCTGATCATTCCTGTAGTTACGGGCTCGAGTCGTTGAGGGCGACCTATATATAAATTTGCTTTCATCAGTTCGACGCTACATGTGTAAACTTAATGACATGATAGGTGATTGAGCATAGGAAAACTTACACTGTACTGGCGAAGTGGCGCATCCAAAGAGCATGATGAATAGTAACATGGAGAGCTTGCACGCCGGAGCGCAACTACTGCCACTGTCACCCATTGTTGAATATTAATCTAGGTCTACTCTACCTAATCAGAGCTGTATGTTAAAAAGACGGGAACAAAAACACTCGCGGTCCACTCGCGGTCCAGTATATAAAGAGAGAGGTAAATATTTTGTGTGACGTATATGTTCATTTATATACATGGAAACGTATTAGCCAAATCAATCAATATACATGCATATGGAAACTTCATAATCACACATTTATGGAAATATATAGTCGCTGTGTTTAGATCCATTGAAATATGCACTATGCAAAAAAAGATTCCCCGTCACATCAAACTTGCGATACATGTATGGAGTACTAAACGTGGATAAAATCAAAAACTAATTGTACAGTTTGGTTGTACTTTGCGAGACGAATGTTTTGAGCCTAATTAGTCAATGATTGGACAATTATTACCAAATACAAACGAAATACTACAGTGTATTTTGGTACACCAAAGTTTGGATCTAAACACTGCCAGTATCATGTTATTAGATGACATACGCAACGACATCTTGTCTGCATCAGTCATTCCCGTCCAGTCCCGTCTTTGTGCTCCGGCTCCAGTAGGCCTCGTGGCAAATTGGTACGGTATTTCGCGGCCGAATCTAGCTATGTGGGACCTTGCGCACTATGATTGCAACTCATCCGGATCCAGCGGACAGTGCGGTCCTTTATGGTTAGTTTGGTGGTGGTGCTTCTCTCCACCTCCATGTAGTGTGTGGGTCGCAACAACAGTGACCTCTCGGCCAGTTCATGGCCCGGGTTTCCCGGTTTTTGGTTAATTTGTTACCCAAACCGTAATAGTAGTATACGGGTCGGTTTGGGTTGGTTTCCGGCGGTTTCAAGGCAGGTTCAAGGAATCGCTGGGTTGGGTTGCTCAACGGGTTCCGCACGAGTTTCGCCATGCCGCTGTAGCGGCTGCAGGACCCCAAGCAAATTTATGTGCAGTATTTGGATTACCTTGTAAAGAGTGTCACCTGTAACTTCATATCTCATCTGCCCGCCTATGACATATGTGTGTTGGCGTGGAAATCTGAAAGACTGTCAGCCTGAAAGGCAAAACGATGGGGAAGAATCATCTAACGTTCAGAAATATGTCCAGTCATGCCATAAGATCCAGGCAAAATTGGAGTGAAAAATGCATCAGCAAAAGTGCAAAACGCACAGGGCTACGGTAGGCAGGAGGAAGGAGAAGTTCGTCAGGGTTCAGAGTTTCAGACCTGCACTGCAAGCAACCCCAGGAAGCATGGCTTGTCGAAAAGATGGGCCAGCACCAGATGCCTCTGATCGTGCTGCGCAAATATTCAAGAGAAGTGCACTATTAGCATTTAGCAGCTACCACGCACACACTCAGGATTCAGGAAACGAATGAATGAAAATGAACAGCAAAGACAGAAAGAAAGGCTGTACCATGATGGTGTAGAGCACGTCGTTGAGCGACGTCCAGTGGCGCTCGATGCTGTGCCTCTGGATGACGTTCCTGACGCGGCCAGCGAAGTAGTCGACCATGGCGACCACCATCCCCAGCGCCTTGCCGTTGCCGGCCACCACGTGCTGGTCGAGGAGGCCCTGCATGATCTGCAGGAACCGCAGCATGCAGATGAGGTATTGCTCATCAGCACGACCGGTGATGTGTGCAAAGGTAGAAGTTGCAGAATGGTCCGGGGGCTGATCGACGGCGACTTGCCTTGTGGATTGTGTAGTAGGGCGCCCAGACGTACTCGATGGCCTCGAACCGGTCGAAAAACTCGGCGTGGAAGGCGGAGAGGTAGCCCACTGCGCCAGATTCTCACATCAGGAGGGGGGCATTTTTTCTATAGGGGCGACTGAGGTTGAGGGCACCTCTACAATGGGCGTCCTCGGACCCCAGCAGCCCAGCCGCCCCTACAGATGGCACTGTAGGGGCATCTGGTAACCTGAGCCGCGCCTACAGTTGGGGCTGATCTGTAGAGGCGACTCAATCACCAGCCGCTCCTGCAGTGCTCATTTGTAGGGACGGCTGCCACCAGCCGCCCCTGCTGTTCGACGGTAAGGGCGGCTGAATCACCAGCCACCCCCTACTGATGGCGCACGAATAAATAGCAGCCATCACCTTCTTCCACCTCAGGACACACTCTTCTACAAAAAAAGGTTGGGAGGCCTTGGGCTCCTCCTAAAAATGGCTCTACTAAGGGGGAGGTTTTGATCTCAAATCCTTTGGTGGAGAGGCTCTAAAAGGTAAGGAAATGCTTTTCCAACTCTTTATTTGAAGTTTAATTGGTTGGTTAGTAAGTAATTTGATTTTTGGATTTTCTCTCTTCCATGGAGCCTGAGCTAGTTATGAGTGAAATTCGATCCTAATTTTCACTATACTAGGGTAAATTAGGTAGGGAAGTAAGATGGCACCCTTTGTTAGTACATCTTTGTTGATTTTAGTGTAGTATTATTGAAGTTTGGTGCATGTGTCATGAAACCCTATATCTACATCTAGATCTAGGATTTTGTTTTTTTTCTTTTTCAATTTTTTCTTTATGTGACTAGGGTTTGCATGTAGGTGAATGTGTAACATTTTAATTGTTGCTAATGTGTAAAATATCATCTATCATGGCTACTAATTATCATTTAATATTTATTTTGATTCCTTTCTATAATGTGTGTTTTTAATTAGTTATGGATAAATAGGTCATTAATTAATTATCCTCTACCATGAAATTGGAATGGAGTTTGCATGAAAGGTAGTGGATGAAATATTAAATGTTGCTAATTGTTTTCTTTGAAATTGTTTATTTGAACCAATTAATTTATATTTTAAAATATTTATGCATTAATAGTCAATTAATTAACTATCCTCTACTACCATGGTGCGTGTCTCAGGTATATACAATTATTCTCGAGTAATATTCTTTCTTTGCTTGTTTTGTTTCTATAAGATGTACTACAGGAACTTGGATGTATGGTTTGTTAAGACACGACGCTCTTTTCCGTGATGAGGTGGACAAATTCATCAAAGCCGCAGAGAAGCATGCAGGGACATTGAAAGAGAATAGTGACATAATTATTTGTCCCTACCAAGATTGCAAGAACCTTATTGCATTTCGAGATCAGAGTACCATCAAAGAACATCTGATTAGGAGAGGATTTGTGTAAGTGCATTCGCCCCTGATGTGGGTTTTGGATAATTAATGACAATCAAATTAGGGACTAACATATTTATCAAGTGTACTCTACAGGTGTTAGTCCATTGATGGAATTGAAAAAGAATATTTGGTGAATTATAGCACCCTAAATTTTGATGGACAAAATGCGCTTCGACTTAAGGGCTTCAACACCGTTTATTTTGATTTGAGTCATAGGCAACGCCGCACTATCAAGAGGGATACAAATCTAATTGGCAAAATGGGGATAAAAAGTGCTCTTGTCGAAGCTTAGTAGGCTGGAGAGCTGGACCGGAAGTTCTGGTGGGCTGGACCGGAAGTTCTGGTGAGCTGGACTGGAAGTTCCGGTGGGCTGCACCGGAAGTTTCGGTCGCTGGCGCCCGCGTGCGAGTATTTTGTTCCGATCTCCGTCTGGAAGTTCCGGTACTCACCAAAAGTTCCGGTCATACACCGGAAGTTTCGGTTGGTGCAGTTTGCGTGCGCGCCCGCGTTCGAGAAAATTGTTCCGGTACGGACCGGAAGTTCCGGTCATGGCACCGGAAGTTTCGGTGGACCCGAGTGGACTGACAAGCCCAACGGTCTGATCTCGTTTGACCGGAAGTTCCGGTGGCTTCCACCAGAACTTCTGGTGGTTCGTCCGAGCTCGAGTATATAAGCTAATCACCTCATTTCTAACCGTGGCCCGAGCTTTGCACATTCATTTCTGCTCTCCCAACTCTCTCCAAGCTATGACTCACCCACTCTCTCTCCCCCTTTGCCTCCAAGCTTCAATCTTTGATTGTTTGAACTAGGGACGTGAGATTAGAGAGCGGGAGCATCGATCTTCGACTTGAGCACTTGGATTCCTTGTCTTGCCGGTTTGATTTATGTTTGTTTCTCTTGGGTTCTTGGAACCCTAGCCGGCTAGGCGTTCTTTGTGGTTGCCCGTGTTGATTTATTTGTGAGGGCACCCCGAAGTGTTTGTATCACTCTTTGATCCGTAGTGGAAATCTCAAGCTAGCCTTCGTGGTTGCTTGAGGGAGGAGACCTTAGTGGTCGGACCTTCGTGGTCACCTCAACAACGAGGAAGTAGGAACTCCTTAGTGGGGATTGCCGAACCTCGGTAAAAATAGCTTGTCTTGCTGTGGCGGTAGCATCGACTACCCTTTGTTCTTGTGTTCTTGTTGTTCTTCCTCTCTACCCCCAACTTCTTAGGTGGGAGGTCCCGATCTACGGTTTGGTGTGGTGCTAAGCCTTGAGGAGGTCAACATTATCATCAACAACCTCTAGGAGGGTGTGGTAACACTTGGATCTGAAATCCCAACTCGATTCACTTTGATTTCGTAGCTCATTTAGGGCACCAGAAGTTCTGAAGGTCTGCACCAGAAGTTCTCATCCCCCTGACCAGAACTTCCGATCCAGACCACCGGAACTTCCGGTCAGGTATTTAACTTCCGCAAATTCGAGTTTGTGAGTTTCAGATTTTGCAAAAAGGTCTATTCACCCCCCCTCTAGGCCAATTAGGTCCTTTCAATTGGTATCAGAGCCTTGGTCCCTCGGATAAATGCTTCACCGCGTGAGGAGTAACATTGGCTAAGATGGATCCGGAAGCACAAAAGCAAATTGTTGATCAAATCGCAGCTCAAATCACCGCATCCCTACAGCTGCAACAACAAGAGCAAATGACCAAGATGCAAGAGCAACTAGACAAGATGCAACAACTTCTAGACAAGAAAAGTCAAGAATCATCAAGTGATGGTGGTGATGCAAGCAAGACACCGAAGAGTTACAATAGAGCCAGTTTTGATTATGGTGGATCAAGCAAGAACAACAATCCTACCTTGCCCATGATCAATCCCGGAAAGCCACCTTCATTTGTTGGTATAAGGTACACCGATTGGGCTCATAGGATGAAGTTGCATCTTATACCCACAAGATGTTGGGAAGTAGTGGATGTTGGAGTCAATCCGCCACCTCAAAATCCTAGTGAGTGGTCACCCGAAGATGAGAGAGACCTTCATCTCAATGCAACGGCGGCTACCTTGATTTTGCAATGCCTCACTTCGGAAGACAACAACAAGGTTAATGGAATGGTCAATGCAAAGAAAATTTGGGACACCTTGAAAGTATCATTTGAAGGAGACAAGAGTGTAAGAATTGAAAACATTGAGCTCTTGCAAGGAAAGATTGAGAACTTTACCATGATTGAAGAAGAAACAACTCAAGCAATGTTTGATAGGTTCATGACCTTGATCAACAAAATTAGATCACTTGGAGACACAAGATGGGATGACAACTCCACCGCAAGGAAGATATGTAGAGTGTATAGATAAAAGAACAACATGCTTGCATCCGTCATAATGGAGAGAGACAACTACACCACAATGACACCACAAGAGATGTTAGCCAAGTTAATGCATCATGAGGTACTTGATGATGAAGCCAAGGAAGCAAGTGTGCTAAAGAAGAGTATTGCCCTCATGACATCACATGGAAGTGAGTCAAGTCATTGCAACAAAGGGTGTTGTGAGCATAGGCATAACAAAGATGATGATGACCTTGATGAAAAGCAAGCTTTGCTAGTGGGAAATTACAAAAAGTATTTGAGAATGAAGAAAGAAACGATGATGAGATATGGAGGGAACAAGCCATACAAGAAGAGATTTTGCTATGAGTGTGGTGACACCGGTCATCTTGCGGCCAATTGTCCTAACAAGGTGAAGAAGTCAAGATATAACAAGCAAGATGATAAGAAGTACAAGGACAAGAAGAGAGGTGAAGCACATCTAGGTCAAGAATGGCAATCGGATAGTGATAGTGATTATGACAATGACAATGAGAAGAAGAGTGTGGTCGCAATTGCTATACAAGAAACTTCTTCCTCAACAAAGGTCTTCACCGATAAGGCTTCATCAACATCTCTCTTCACCAACATATTTTCATCACCTAGACTCTTCACCAACCTCTCCAACGACGACTATGATGCTCCTTCTTGTCTTATGGCATTAGGAGATAAGGTACAACTTGATCCCCCCACACATACCACTAGTGAATATGATAGTGATGATGAAAATGATGAAAACTATGCTTATAATCTCATCAAAAGATATGGTAACGCTGCTGCAACTAAAATCTTGAAGCTAATATATGCCAAAGATAAGCTTGAGTCATGCATTGAGTCGCAAGGGGAATTGCTTCTAGAGGAAAGGGAGAAAACCCAAGGACTTGAGGCATGTCTCTCCAAGGAGAAGAAGAAGGTTGAGAAGTTGAGTGTAGAATTGTCTTTAGCCAAGGATGCTAATGAGCGCTTGGCTAAGGAACATTCTTCACTCAATGACTCTTTGGCAAGTCTAAAGAATGATCATAGTTTGGCTCAAGAAAGCCTTACAAGCTTGACAAATAAATATCATGAGCTTGAACTAAACTATGACAAACTTTGGACTAGCACTTCTACCGTTTCCAAGGATGCCAAAGTTACAACTAGTAAAGGTTGTGAAAGATGCTCTAATATTGATATACATGCTTGTGCTACTAACCTTGATGAGCTAGCCAAGAAGGATAAGGAGATCAAAAGGTTGAACACAATTGTCAAGAATGGTTGCAAGTGCAAGGATAAGCAACCGGTAAATGTGTTCAAGGCATCAAGGCACCCTATGATTAAGGATGGCATTGGCTACAATAGGTATGATGGCAAAGCCAATGGAAGAAAAATGATTAATGGAGTGGCTTGTGTGAAGTTCAACAAGAGTGTGCCGCTTGTTGACCTTATCAACAAGGTGAACAATGTTGTCACACCTACAACTCCACTTGTCAACAACAAGAACAACAAGAAGAAGCAAGTGGAGGTGCCCAAGCAACAAGTGCCTATTTCACGCAATCACATTTGTGATTATATGTGTTGTTGGGACAAGGATAACAAGATTGTTGTGAAGTATGTGGGCGCCCTCAAGAAGAGACAAATCTTGAGGAGTGTTTGGGTGCCCAAGTCTTATGTTGCTAACCCCCTAGGTCCCATCTCGGGACCTAAACCAAAAGCTTAATCTTGTTTTGTAGGAATATTCCTCCGGCGGGCCAAAATGGGTGCTTGATAGTGGATGCACCAATCATATGACCGGAGAGAAGAACATGTTCACCTCCTTTCAACCAAATCAAGTTGCATGTGAAAGGATTGTCTTTGGTGACAATAGTAAAGGAGACATTCTCGGTTTGGGTAAAATTGCTATCTCAAATGATAATTCTATTTCTAATGTATTACTTGTGGATTCGTTGGGATACAATTTGTTGTCCGTCTCACAACTTTGTGAGAAGGGTTACAATTGTCTCTTTACGGATAAGGGTGTGGAAGTCTCTAGAAGATCAGATTCCTCTATTGCTTTTATGGGTCAATTAAAGGGCAAGCTCTACCTAGTTGATTTCTCATCTAGTAGAGTGGGGTCCGAGACTTGTTTAGTGGCAAAATCTAGCATGGGCTGGTTATGGCATCGCCGACTAGCGCATGTTGGCATGAGAAACTTGGCCGATCTTCAAAGAGCCGAACACATCCTTGGACTAACAAATGTTTCTTTTGAGAAAGATAGAATTTGCAGTGCATGTCAAGTGGGTAAGCAAGTTGGAGCTAAACATCCCGCTAAGAACATCGTCACTACAACAAGGGCGCTTGAGTTACTTCACATGGACCTATTCGGACCCAATGCTTATATAAGCATTGGAGGTAACAAATATGGTTTTGTAATTGTTGACGATTTTTCTTGCTTCACTTGGGTGTTCTTTTTGAAAGATAAAAGTGAAACCCAAGGGATCTTCAAGAAGTTTGCAAGAAGAGCTTAAAATGAGTTTGAAGTGAAGATCAAGAAAGTGAGAAGTGACAACGGGATGGAGTTTAGGAACACCAACATGGAAGCATTCCTTGATGAATAAGGCATCAAGCATGAGTTTTCGGTTCCATACACTCCACAATAAAATGGTGTTGTGGAGAGGAAGAACCGAACGCTCATTGAAGCCGCAAGAGCAATGTTGGATGAGTACAAGATTTCAGAGAAAGATTATTGGGCGGAAGCGGTTAACACGACATGTCATGCCATCAACCACTTGTACCTTCACAAGATAAGGAACAAAACCGCCTATGAGCTTCTAACCGGTAAAAAGCCTAAGGTGGATTACTTTAGAGTTTTTGGATTCAAGTGTTTCATACTTAATAAGAAATCCAAAAGCTCTAAGTTTGCACCAAAGGTTGATGAAGGGTTCTTACTTGGTTATGCTACTAACGAACATGGCTACCGTGTTTTCAATGAGGCCACCGGCCAAATTGAAATAGCGGTAGACGTGACTTTTGATGAAAGCGATGGCTCTCAAAAGGAGCAAGTCAATGCTGAAATTTTAGGTAAAGAAGAACCATCTCATCAAGTGATCAAGAAGCTAGCCACTGGTAAAGTGAAACCCGTTGAAGATGAAGATGATGATGTGCATGTGCAAATTCCTCAAGATCCAAACATGCATCATAGGTCAACCAATGCCCATGGTGATGCTTCCATCTCAAGAAGGGGTCATGACTCAAGAGAACAAGCTAGTCAAGATCCACCACAAACTCAAGGAGACAACCAAGGTGGTGATCAATACAATGAAGATAATGAAGATGAAGATGATGGTCCAATCCAAACAAGAACAATCATTCCTCACCCAAGAGTTCATCAATCCATTCAACAGGACCATCCCGTTGATAGCATATTGGGAGACATACAACGAGGGGTAACAACACACTCTCGTTTAGTAACTTTTTGTGAGCATTACTCTTTTGTCTCTTCTAAATTGCCAGAAAAGGTGGAGGATGCTTTAAAAGACCCGGATTGGGTGATGGTCATGCAAGAAGAGTTGAACAACTTCACCAGGAATGAAGTCTGGTCCTTGGTGGAAAGGCCCAATCAAAATGTGATAGGTACCAAGTGGGTCTTCCGCAACAAAGAAGATGAGTATGGCGTGGTCACAAGGAACAAGGCACGGTTGGTAGCTAAAGGTTTCACTCAAATCGAAGGTTTGGATTTTGGGGAGACCTATGCACCTGTAGCTAGGCTTGAATCTATTCGCATATTACTTGCCTTTGCTGCTCACCATGATTTCAAGTTGTTTCAAATGGACATGAAAAGTGCATTCCTCAACGGCCCCCTCTCCGAAACCGTGTATGTGGAGCAACCACCGGGTTTTGAAGATCCACATCATCCCGACCACGTCTACAAGCTTGACAAAGCGCTCTATGGGCTTAAGCAAGCCCCTAGAGCTTGGTATGATTGTCTCAAGGATTTCCTACTCAAACAAGGGTTTGAGATTGGAAAGGCCGATCCCACTTTATTTACTCGCAAAGTCAATAGTGATATCTTTATTTGCCAAATATATGTCGATGACATTATATTTGGTAGTACTAATGCCGATTTTTGTGAGCAATTTAGTAGGATCATGACAAAAAGGTTTGAGATGTCCATGATGGGGGAGTTGACATACTTTCTTGGATTTCAAATCAAGCAACTCAAGGATGGCACGTTCATAAGTCAAACCAAATACACCACCGACATGCTAAAGAAGTTTGACATGGAAAAGGCCAAGCCCATTAAGACTCCAATGCCTACAACCAGACATCTCGACCTTGATGGAGACGGCAAGGCCGTAGATCAAAAGGTATATCGCTCCATGATTGGATCCTTGCTTTACCTCTGTGCATCTAGGCCCGATATTATGCTTAGTGTGTGCATGTGTGCAAGATTTCAAGCCAATCCGAAAGAATGTCATCTCATGGCTGTTAAGAGAATTTTTCGGTATCTTGTGCTCACTCCTAGTCTTGGCTTGTGGTATCCTAAGGGCTCCACTTTCACTCTACTTGGCTATTCCGATTCGGATTATGCCGGTTGCAGGGTAGAGCGAAAGAGTACCTCCGGGACATGCCAATTTCTTGATAGGTCTTTGGTGTCATGGAGTTCTAAGAAGCAAAACTCTATTGCCTTATCCACCGCTGAGGCCGAGTATGTGGCAGCCGGCGCTTGCTGTGCCCAACTACTTTGGATGAAGCAAACCTTGAGAGACTTTGGTTGTGAGCAAAGTAAGATTCCTCTCTTATGTGACAATGAGGGAGCAATCAAGCTAGCTGACAACCCCGTAAACCACTCAAGAACAAAGCACATAGACATTCGACATCACTTCTTGCGAGACCACTAAGCCAAAGGAGATATCGTTGTGCAACATGTGAGAACCGAATTTCAGCTAGCCAATATCTTCACAAAGCCTCTAGATGAGTCAAGATTTTGTGCTTTGAGGCGTGAGCTAAATATCGTTGATTCTCGTAACGTGGCTTGACATCTTGTGCACACTTGTATGATTTAGAATTGGATAAAATTCTTGTAAAAAATTGCGTGAAACTTTCAAAACCTATTTTTCACAGCTCCAATGTGTCCATAGTTATGTACTGATTTAATGAAATATGAACATATTTGAGTTGGTTTGAGTATATCATATTGTTCACCACTTCTAGGACTGTTTCTCGCTGGTTTGTGGCATGGGTGGTATTGATCCCACCTATGTGCTCAACAATTTGCTCCGTGCTACTATTGATCCCACATATGGAGCCTACCCTTTTTGGCACTTGATGCCAAAGGGGGAGAAATGTTAGGCTTTTATCTCGTGTGGTGAACCATGTGGTAAACTTGAACTATGTGTGTGTGATGGTTGAGTGTAGGCTAAAACATTTATGCTTAATGTCTATCTTAGCTTTTTTAGCCTTTTGTGTTGATGCTTATGGTGGTTGTTTATTTGAGAATGGTTATGTTGAGTTTAAGTCCTTTCTTTCTTGCATAACCATTCAAGTTCTTTTGATTTATTCTTGTGATATAACTAGTCATATGCATCACCGTTTTATTGTTCTACACACACTTAGGCACCCCACGGATTACAAAATTTAGGGGGAGCTTATTCTTAATGTATGCAATCTTGACTTAAATTAAGATTTGAAATTTCAAATCCTATGCATACATTAAGGGGGAGCTCAACTTGAATTTTAGAATTCAAAAGCTTCAATTCTTTCTATCTATTGTAAGCCTAAATTGGTTGTCATCAATTACCAAAAAGGGGGAGTTTGTAAGTGCATTCGCCCCCGATGTGGGTTTTGGATAATTAATGACAATCAAATTAGGGACTAACATATTTATCAAGTGTACTCTACAGTTGTTAGTCCATTGATAGAATTGAAAAAGAATATTTGGTGAATTATAGCACCCTAAATTTTGATGGACAAAAGGCGCTTCGACTCAAGGGCTTCAACACCGTTTATTTTGATTTGAGTCATAGGCAACGCCGCACTATCAAGAGGGATACAAATCTAGTTGGCAAATTGGGAATAAAAAGTGCTCTTGTCGAAGCTTAGTAGGCTGGAGAGCTGGACCGGAAGTTCTGGTGGGCTGGACCGGAAGTTCTAGTGAGCTGGACTGGAAGTTCCGGTGGGCTGCACCGGAAGTTCCGGTCGCTGGAGCCCACGCGCGTCCGCGTGCGAGTATTTTGTTCCGGTCTCCGTCTGGAAGTTCCGGTCATACACCGGAAGTTCCGGTTGGTGCAGTTTGCGCGCGCGCCCGCGTTCAAGAAAATTGTTCCGATCTCCGTCCGGAAGTTCCAGTACGGACCGGAAGTTCCGGTCATGGCACCGGAAGTTCCGGTGGACCTGAGTTGACTGACAAGCCCAATGGTCTGATCTCGTTTGACCGGAAGTTCCGGTGGCTTCCACCAGAACTTCCGGTGGCTCGTCCGAGCTCGAGTATATAAGCTAATCACCTCATTTCTAACCGTGGCCCGAGCTTTGCACATTCATTTCTGCTCTCCCAACTCTCTCCAAGCTGTGACTCACCCACTCTCTCTCCCCCTTTGCCTCCAAGCTTCAATCTTCGATTGTTTGAACTAGGGACGTGAGATTAGAGAGCGGGAGCATCGATCTTCGACTTGAGCACTTGGATTCCTTGTCTTGCCGGCTTGATTTGTGTTTGTTTCTATTGGGTTCTTGGAACCCTAGCCGGCTAGGCGTTCTTCGTGGTTGCCCGTGTTGATTCATTTGTGAGGGCACCCCGAAGTGTTTGTATCACTCTTTGATCCTTAGTGGAAATCTTAAGCTAGCCTTCGTGGTTGCTTGAGGGAGGAGACCTTAGTGGTCAGACCTTCGTGGTCACCTCAACAACGAGGAAGTAGGAACTCCTTAGTGGGGATTGCCGAACCTCGGTAAAAATAGCTTGTCTTGCTGTGGCGGTAGCATCGACTACCCTTTGTTCTTGTGTTCTTGTTGTTCTTCCTCTCTACCCCCAACTTCTTAGGTGGGAGGTCCCGATCTACGGTTTGGTGTGGTGCTAAGCCTTGAGGAGGTCAACATTATCATGAACAACCTCTAGGAGGGTGTGGTAACACTTGGATCTAAAATCCCAACTCGATTCACTTTGATTTCGTAGCTCATTTAGGGCACCAGAAGTTCTGAAGGTCTGCACCGGAAGTTCTGGTCCCCCTGACCGGAACTTCCAATCCAGACCACTGGAACTTCCGGTCAGGTATTTAACTTCCGCAAATTCGAGTTTGTGAGTTTTAGATTTTGCAAAAAGGCCTATTCACCCTCCCTCTAGGCCAATTAGGTCGTTTCAATTTGTTCCGGACTACATAGTGTGGATTCATCATGGTGAAACAGTGGTTGTTGATGACAGCAACGATGATCTAGCTGATGAAGCTAAAACCCAAGCATACTTGTCCCGATTCACAGAAGATCTTGAGCAACAAATGGATCGTGACTATGGCAATCAACAAGGTGGTGGCTTTGGCAATCAACAAGGTGGTGATGATGCTGGTGGTGCCAGCAATGATGGCGAAGCACGTGAGGGGGATGCAGATGACGGTGACAACTTGGACGAAATGCTTGGGGCCTTTAAACCAGAAATATTAGAAAAGAGTAAGAGAGGTCTAGAAAATCTTGAGAGGATGACAAAAGCATCGAAGAAGACTGTGTATGATGCTGAGAAGGGTTGTCCAACATACTTCACACTGCTACGTTTTGTGCTTGAGCTACTCATCCTGAAGGCTAAGTACGGCTGATCGGACTGCAGTTTCGATGATCTATTGTGCCTCATGTCACGGTTGCTCCCACGGCCGAACACAGTTCTCGCCAACACATACCAAGCGAAAGAAGGTTATAAATCCACTCACATTGGGGGTTGAAAAAATCCATGCATGCCCCAACCACTGTATCCTTTTTCGGCGTGGCACATCGTTCGAGACTTTAGATACATGTTCTAGGTGTGGGGCTAGTCGGTACAAGAACAATGACCTTCAAAGTGGGATGGAAGCCTCCACAGGAAAGAGGAAGAAGGGTGGGAAGAAGGTGGTGCAAGAATCTCAGTCCCCAGAGGAAACTCCATTAGGCAACGATGCAAATAAGAGAAGAATTCATGCCCTATGTTATGATGATGAACTTTTGTGAATTATGACTTGTGATGATGTTCTAAATAATGGTCTTGTGTTTGTGGATGTATATATGTGTATATGTGGCGGTCAGATTTGAATTTAAATTATATATATGTGGTCAGATTTGAATTTGAATTATTTTTTTGCAGGAAAATCCACTGTAGGGACGGTTCTTGATTGAACCGCCCTTCTTGATTGAACCTCCCTTACAAATATACACAGCAGGGGCGGCTGGTGATACAGCCGCCCTTACAGAAGTCCACTACAGGGGCGGCTAATATTACCAGCCACCCCTACAGAGGGCACTGTAGAGGCGGCTGAAAGCACCAGCCGCCCCTACAGAGGCACCCTCTGTAGGAACACCCTGGGAAGGGCGGCTGGCGCAGCCGCCCCTACAGAGGCTCTAGAGCTGCCCCTACAGTTAACTTCTGTAGTAGTGGCCCGTTCCGGCGGCACACTGGCACTTGTCACGCGCGTCCACCACCGCTGCCATCTTGCCAGCGAGGGTGCCGTTGTGGGTGCTTGCCCACATCTTTTTTTCTCGAACACGACTTCACGTGTCATTACATTAAGAAGAAGAAAGCCGAAAGAACGTCGAGTACAACGTAGCTGAGGGAAGACCCCCAGCGCCGGTTACAAACCACAGAGAAGGTGGTTGGGAACTCAACGATGACAAACACAAAGAAACAGCAAGAAACGGGAGACAGGACCCTCCACCCAACAACGCAATGGAGCCAACCTAGGAGATTGTTGGGCATTCTTAACGTCACTACCAAAAGTAGACTTAGTTTTCTAATTCTGATAACGGCGCCAAAAAATGCCAAACCTATCCCTCATGCCACTTAAGCCAAGTTGTCATCCCTAGCATGACACGAGAGACGCGGTATTGAAATATGCAATTGCTCATCAAGATAAATAATAAAAGGGATCTGCAAGCGCACAGATTAATACCGATGTAGCATTTTAACCGGGAAGTATTCCAGGTATCGTTATTTATATTTTTACCACTGGGAAGGGATTTCTAAGTATCATGGTTGATAATGGAATGAGAATATGGAACTGAGTACACATCATTGCATGTATAACCGAGAGTATTTATCAATCTCTTTATACAGGTATAAATGTCACATTAAGTAAAGGTAAAGTGATAATGGTGACAAAGATAATTAATCTGATCATCTAGCCACATATAATAATGATAAGCACCTCAACAGATATTCTAGCAAGTCATTAGCATGGAATTAGGATGAACTACAAAGATATTTCCTAAGTTATTATTAACTATAAAGTCTAGCATATCATAGTTAGTGCAATTATACTTGGCAATCATGGTGAGAAAAGACTATCCATGCATAGTGAATATTAGCAAGGAAGATGAAGAACATAGCAATCACTCCCCTGTAATAGTGTTGCTCTGCCTGCCCTATACACGAGAGGGGGACTATATAAGAATCAACGAAGCTGTCACTATCGCGAACTACCCCACAATCCGGCATATAGGGTGCAATCGCAGATAAATACGGTATAGACACCACGTCTACACAATAATTATCATTCACCCACTGTACACATGGATAAACGCTATACGATCCTAAGCATGTATATAATTCCAATCTAACTAAGCCAAGCATATAACTATGATAAACTAAGAACAATATAATTGCAAATATAATCAAGTAGAGCAAAGTCATAATCAATATATTGAAATAGAACAAAGTCATATTCATAATATTGAAGAACAATGATGAACAATTGAAGAACAATAGAGGAATTACCAAGAATCCTTTTGACAGATCCGGGAACCAATCGAAGATTGACTCCTTCTAGTTCTAATCCTATGTAGCTATGCTAACTAGAGATCTAGTTGATGTGGTGGCTCTAGGGCTTGATCAGAGGCTCTCCTCCTGAATTAGGGTTTGAAGTATGAGACGAGGGGCTTCTCCTCCAGGGGCAGGGGCCTTGCTTATATAGCCCTTTCGGATGAATCTGGGCCGTCGGATCAAACCGACATTGAACGGACGGTTTTCCTTGATCCTCTAAGTCGGTGGAGCATAATCCTCGAGGCGGAGCCTGATTGGCTCCGGGGCCAGGGCGGGCGCCCTAAGGACCAGGGCGGGCGCCCTGTGTCCGGCTCCGTTACGCCTCCCGTTCGTTCTCGTGGCTTCTGGACTCTTCTAGATGTAAGATAATTACGTGTTCGGTTAATATCCCGTCATTAATCCGACATGTGGGCCTTTCTTCCGTATTTCCTGATAACCCCCTGCAGAAATAGATAAACAGCAAAACTCGTGGAATTCTGTCAGATAAAACCCTAAGTCTAGGTGTTGGTTTCATTTGGATCCTTTTCTCTATTTATTTGATAGTTATAATTGATACTTAAGGACCGTCAACAAACTCCCCCAAGCTTACCTCTTGCTCGTCCCTGAGCAAGGAGAGACTCAGTAGTTACTGAAATACCTTTGAATTTTGACGGTACACATGCTTTCAAATAGAGTCTCATCTCTGAGTTAAAGTAAACTGTCAAGACTTAAAACTTACTCATTATACCTTTCACCATGGGGCTTGCAACCGTCACCTTTGTCTTGAGCGGTTAAAAGATAGAACAGTCTAGTCGAGCGCCATGTCTCTTATTCTTGATTAGCTATAGCTCTTGGAGTTTTTTGCAGATTTTCAAATAAAACTCAGAGATTCCTTGTATGACTCTCTCAGGTCTCTCTTTTGTGGTATTTCTGGATCCTCACCAAGGCAGTAATGATGTCTGCCTTCTCTCAAAGCAAAGTATGTAGTATTTGTGGTATAAGGCAGAGTGACATTGCCTTCTCTCTCATCCTATTCTAATAAGGCTTTTGATATCTGGAGCTCATCGGTGGGAGATAAAGTATACATACTTACAAGACATTTATTGCATAGTCAAACCATGGATCCAGAGAAACAAGCTAATAAGTCAAATCAAGATGTGCATGTGTGGTGAATAAATGGTGTATAGTGGTAGTGATGATAACAATGATGAAAGTCTAATTCTACTTTTGCTCTTTTTGAGGGGATACGTACCTTTCTTGCTTTTAAAGCTCTTGAGGAGAATGAGGTGCTCTATATTTTCTTCTTTTTTTTCATCGAGGTTCCGAGCACTTGCTCCTTTTTATTTCCTCGTATCTTTTTCTTTTCGAGGTTCCGGGCACTTGCCCCTTTTTATTTCCTCGTATAGAGCACTCATCTCCTTAGAACAATATAGCAAGTGGTAGTAATCAAAATAGCTTGAGCATTTATTTCACAGGGGATAACAAGAATGGAAAAATATTTTTGGCTATTCTCTCCCGGATTAGGAGTAGAATAATTTTATGTGGATCTGGAGATGAGAATGAGTGGATATATGTGGATGCGTACTTCCGGAGTAGAAGCAGCATGTATGAGTGATCGTGCAAGTGAATCTTGATTTTAACCGCATGACAAGCTCCTAAGGGTCTACACAGCTTGACTACACTCAATGCTCATAAGCAGTAAAAAGTAAAGGTATGGCTTAAAGTCTAGCAAGCATGTATGTATGGCTGTGGTAGGAACTTAAACTCTCATCATACAGGAACTCATCATGTAGCATTTTAAGATTTTCAAAGATAAAATTCTCCAGAATTCTAGCATCTCTAGGAATAGATAAACAGCAGCTCAACCTTCCCATATCATATCCGTTAACAACTTAGACTTTAGATCAAATTCTCTTCCCACAAGTTCAGGTTTAGAGCAAGCTTTAAATGATAACAGTTATGTCTAAACTTAGAGAGAGGACTTCAAATTTAAAAGTTAGGCAAAGCAACTATTCATCATATCCATGCTAGAGTTTTATTATTATCTAGATTCAGTTTAGCATAGCCACTTTATTTATTTATTAAAACACACTAAGCAAAAGATATAGGTATATATATATATAAGCACAAAATCTTTATTTGGTTTTTTTTTCATAGTTATGTATATTTTTATTTTTATAGGGTAGAAGTATATATAAATATAAAGATAAAGATAGAAATACTTAGCAAGATAATGGGGGTGCTCTCCCCCAAGCTAGATCTTGACATAATCTCTTCTGATGTAGCTAGCAGATGGCGGAGGTGTATTTGAAAGTCGGCAGCACCCTGACAGCGATTAGAATGTCCTCTGTCTGCTAGTCTCCTTGAATTCTGTGAAGCTCAAATAGACAACAAAGCTTTGTGGAACTGATTAAGTGTTAGCATAAATATCTAGCCTTTATCATGCTGAGCCTCCTTGATTTTTTTTATGTTGTTTTTTCTTTTATAAAGCAGAAGAAAATATTTATGTATTTATTATATATATATTTTTTTATGCCACCACAGTGAATGTACTTATGGGTTTTATGCCACTCGCATACTCACATGGGGCTTTAGGGTTTTTAACATTTTTATTTTCTTTTTAAGATAGTATGAATATGATTAACTAAGCAAACTATTTAAGATAAAGTAAATAATTGAAAGGGAAAGGATAACTACCAAGTTACCTCTTGGCAAGGCGTTCGGTGTTTTAAAGTCCTCCGAACGGGACTCTTATTCGTTCAGTCGTCCTGGGACTCGGTGGATGGCGTAGTCGGTGGTTCCGGCGGCGCCTCCTCTTCATGTACAACTGTCTTTTCTTTCCATACCTGTCTCGGTGCTTTGGTCTCCTTAGGACAGTGTTGGTTGAGTGGTATGTCTTCAGATCTTACCACTTCCCCTTCATAATCTGCCCATCCGTCCTTGATGACCTGTTGCTTCTGATTGTGGTTACGCCGCCTTCTTCTTGTCCTGACCTGCTTGGATTCTTCAAATACATAGTTAGGGTCAGTAAAGTAAAGACGTACCTTCTCAGAGGGGAAGTGCATGTGGACTTCTCCAGTTCCAATGTAAATGATTGCTTTGACAGTACTAAGGAATGGTCTTCCAAGGATGATGGGTGGATCGTATTCATCTTCTCCCATGTCAATAACCTGAAAGTCTGTATGGACAAAGTGATCGTCTATCTTGACAGGGACGTCAGTTACTGTACCTTCGACCTGTCGGAATGTCTGATCTGCCATCTGGAGCTGAATATATGTTGGGTTTAAGGGCATGGTTCCGAACAGAAGTTCATAGGTGACCTTGGCCATTATGTTGACGCCCGACCCAGTGTCGCAAAGTGTCTTGTAGAAGTGGGACCCATTAATGGAGCAATAAATGCTTGGCATACCTGGGTCGTCCTTCTTAGGCAAGAACGGTGACTTGAGTTGGCGATCTTGACCTTTGTGCACGGCAGTGACCATCTTAGCTGTCTCGGTCCATACTTGCTTCTTGCTCTTGTTCCTTCTGTTGGTCCTCTTCCTTGGTTCATATTGGGGTTGCTCTGGGATTTGTGCGGTCTTGTTCTTGAAGGAAAACGTTTCCTTCCTCCCCTTGATGTAGAAATTGATCTTGGCAGCACTAGCATAGATGACAGCTCCCGCGGTGTTCAGGAATGGTCTCCCTAGGATGACGGGAGCCCTCTCATCAGAACCGGTCTCTATCACTACGAAGTCTGCTGGAGCGTACGAGGAACCCACTCGGACACAGATGTTCTTCAATATTCCTCTCGGGAAACTCAGTGTCCTATCTGCAAGCTGCAAACACATGGTTGTTTCTAATAATGGTTGTGAAAAGAGTTTTTCATAGAGTACCCTGGGCATGATGTTGACGATGGAGCCAAAGTCACAGAGTGCTTCTGGGAAGTCTCGCATGCCGATGGAGATCGGGATGACGGGGCGTCCTGGATCGCCTCTCTTGACCGGCAGACGGTCAGTACTTACTTCCACGATAGGGTTACTCCAGTAATCTCCTGCATCAAACATGTCTACAAGATTTGCAGATTCTAGTCCTTCCGGTTGTGATGGTATACCGGGGTTAGTAGCAGGAACAGCAGCAGCTATTTGATTCAACTGAGATTCAATCATTTTATTAAAGCTAATCTGGTTCTTGATGGCAGTAGAGAAATTATCCATTCTATTATTTATATTTTCTAGTATTTTATTATTAGATGCCAATTTCTTAGACAGGTTATCCATTAGCTTTCCTTGGTTGGACACTAACTCTCTCAAAGGTGGATAATTATTATTATTATTGAAAGAATTGTTACCTTGGTAATTACCTGAGTAGTTAGGCCTCTGTTGATTCCAACCTTGATTCTGCTGAGGACGGTTGTAGTAGTTGTTGTTGTTATTATTGATGTAGTTCACGTCCTCCAGCAACTCAGGACAGTGATTGCCCGAGTGTCCAGTACCTCCACACTCCTCACAAGTCATGTGGGAGTCGTAGACGTGCATGACTTCTTTCTTTTCTCCAGCTCGATCATCGAGCTTCTTCATGAGTAGGTCTAGCTTGGCAGACAGCATGTCTACCTCCTTGAGCTGGTGCATACCTCCACCTCTCTTGCGTGTCTGAGTTCTTTCTTCATTCCAACCTTGGTTGGATGCCATCTTCTCCACAAGAGCTGTGGCTTGAGGTATGGTGAGTGATAGAAATGCTCCTCCAGCTGCAGCATCCATGGTTTCACGGGCACTGTTAATGAGCCCATGATAAAATGTCTGCATTAACAGCCAGCTTTCCATTCCATGATGGGGACATTCTAGGATGTAGTCTTGGAAGCGCTCCCATGCTTCTGGAACGGATTCATCATGTTGTTGCTGAAAACTTGTAATCTTCCCACAGAGAGCATTGGTCTTGCCCATGGGAAAGAATTTGGCCAGAAAGTTCGTGGAGCAGAGTGCCCACGTAGTGTTCTTCTCCTTTGTAGCGTAGAACCACTGCTTCGCTCTCCCCAACAGTGAGAATGGGAAAATGCGAAGTAGTATGGCGTCTCTGGGGACATCAGCCATGGTGAAAGTGCTGCAGATCTCCAGGAAGTGTTGAAGATGAGCACTAGCGTCTTCATGTGGCTTCCCACAGAACTGGTTGGCTTGCACCATGTTGATGAGCCCAGGCTTGAGCTCGAAGTTGCGGTCGATCTCCCCAGCAGGTCCAGTGCGGATGTTGTCCGTAGTGGGAGCTGAGAACTCGCGGATCGACTTGTTCGCCATGGCTTCGAATTCAGTCGACAAATTCCGGATGAAACTTCGGCGGTCTTCGGATTTGGATGAAGCTTTGTGCTGAAGTGTTGACGATGTCTTCTTGAGCTTGGCTCTTGTTCTTCTGAATAAGGCTTCGGGATCATCAACAAAGTTGTATGGAAGATGTCTTCTATTCATGCATCACCCTGCAATAAATAATCAAAATGGAAAATACAGGGGTAAAACTGTATAAGAGAATTGATAAGCTCGATCAGATTAGTGATGCAAATGATGACTCAAAGTTCCGTATTCATTCCTACTTAGTAATCAACCTTCTCCGACAACGGCGCCAAAAATGCTTGTTGGGCATTCTTAACGTCACTACCAAAAGTAGACTTAGTTTTCTAATTCTGATAACGGCGCCAAAAAATGCCAAACTTATCCCTCATGCCACTTAAGCCAAGTTGTCATCCCCAGCATGACACGAGAGACGCGGTATTGAAATATGCAATTGCTCATCAAGATAAATAATAAAAGGGATCTGCAAGCGCACAGATTAATACCGATGTAGCATTTTAACCGGGAAGTATTCCAGGTATCGTTATTTATATTTTTACCACTGGGAAGGAATTTCTAAGTATCATGGTTGATAATGGAATGAGAATATGGAACTGAGTACACATCATTGCATGTATAACCGAGAGTATTTATCAATCTCTTTATACAGGTATAAATGTCACATTAAGTAAAGGTAAAGTGATAATGGTGACAAAGATAATTAATCTGATCAGCTAGCCACATATAATAATGATAAGCACCTCAACAGATATTCTAGCAAGTCATTAGCATGGAATTAGGATGAACTACAAAGATATTCCCTAAGTTATTATTAACTATAAAGTCTAGCATATCATAGTTAGTGCAATTATACTTGGCAATCATGGTGAGAAAAGACTATATCCATGCATAGTGAATATTAGCAAGGAAGATGAAGAACATAGCAATCACTCCCCTGTAATAGTGTTGCTCTGCCTGCCCTATACACGAGAGGGGGACTATATAAGAATCAACGAAGCTGTCACTATCGCGAACTACCCCACAATCCAGCATATAGGGTGCAATCGCAGATAAATACGGTATAGACACCACGTCTACACAATAATTATCATTCACCCACTGTACACATGGATAAACGCTATACGATCCTAAGCATGTATATAATTCCAATCTAACTAAGCCAAGCATATAACTATGATAAACTAAGAATAATATAATTGCAAATATAATCAAGTAGAGCAAAGTCCTAATCAATATATTGAAATAGAACAAAGTCATATTCATAATATTGAAGAACAATGATGAACAATTGAAGAACAATAGAGGAATTACCAAGAATCCTCTTGACAGATCCGGGAACCAATCGAAGATTGACTCCTTCTAGTTCTAATCCTATGTAGCTATGCTAACTAGAGATCTAGTTGATGTGGTGGCTCTAGGGCTTGATCAGAGGCTCTCCTCCTGAATTAGGGTTTGAAGTATGAGACGAGGGGCCTCTCCTCCAGGGGCAGGGGCCTTGCTTATATAGCCCTTTCGGATGAATCTGGGCCATCGGATCAAACCGACATTGAACGGACGGTTTTCCTTGATCCTCTAAGTCGGTGGAGCATAATCCTCGAGGCGGAGCCTGATTGGCTCCGGGGCCAGGGCGGGCGCCCTAAGGACCAGGGCGGGCGCCCTGTGTCCGGCTCCGTTACGCCTCCCGTTCGTTCTCGTGGCTTCTGGACTCTTCTAGATGTAAGATAATTACGTGTTCGGTTAATATCCCGTCATTAATCCGACATGTGGGCCTTTCTTCCGTATTTCCTGATAACCCCCTGCAGAAATAGATAAACAGCAAAACTCGTGGAATTCTGTCAGATAAAACCCTAAGTCTAGGTGTTGGTTTCATTTGGATCCTTTTCTCTATTTATTTGATAGTTATAATTGATACTTAAGGACCGTCAACAGAGATGCAGCCTTGGTGGCGAAGATGCCACCAAGAAGGCGACTGGGCGGCCGCCGAGGTCGCCCACATCTTGGCCGTCGCGCTCAGGTAGTGCCCTGCGTGCACGTTCGGGTTCACTGTCTGCAACTCTGCATGTGCATGCATGGGCCGACCATGGGTCCATTCGAAGGCCGATGCGCCCCTACGGTGGATTAGCGACACGTGGCCGAGGATTAAATCGAGCGCTTACGGAAGTCACGGAGTGGTGGCTCCTCCGCTGCATCTCGATCGGCTTTCTCGCATAGCGACGCAGCTTAGGCTCGCGTTCAGCGGCTAGGCTGACCGTGACGCTTTGTTCAAAATGTTTCAAAGGATTATTGCAAGCACTTTGTTCAAAATGTTTCACTTGGTTATAATTGTTTCTGATCTTGATGTTTTATATGCTTCGCACAAATGTTGCAATAATACGCTCCAAATGTTTAAGTTGCTTCAATCTTATGTTGTAGCAGTTGTTCCATGTTGTTGCAATGATTTTTATTCGATCTTTGTTTCATATGCTTCACACTAATGTTGCAATAATATGTTCTAAACGTTTCAACTCCTTCAACCTAATATTGCAGTAGTTGTTCCGTGTTGTTGCAAGTGTTCTATTCAAGCTTTTTATGTTGTTCGGCCGGGGAGGGGCGAGCGGCTGGACGGTGGCGCGTGGCTCGCCGGGGGCCTAGCGGACGGAGGTGCCGGAGCATGCAGACGCGGGTGCTACGGCCAGGGGGCGCTGGGGCATGCTCGTCACGGGCGTCGGGCGGACGTAGCGGGCTGCGGGGCGAGCTGGGGGCATGCGCTCGGGTCGGGAGCGGAAGCGTACGAGGGAGTTGAGCTTTTTTTGAGGGGCATACGGACGCGCGTGGTGCGCCAGACATCTGAGCGCTAGATTAGCCCCTGGGAAAAGGCTTCAAAAAAACCACTGGACAATGAAACTCCACCAGGTTGAAAGAAAAAAATATATAAATCACATTTCTCTATTCTAAAATTTTAAAATTGAATGGAAAAACAAAGTTCCACCAAATTATTTTTTAAATCTTCTTTTATTTTTTCTCGGTCCCTCAAAACTTATTTTGTCGTCTTTAGATAGAGAGATCTCCATTTCCCCCTCTCTATGCCAGGTGTTTGACATCGATGTGAGACAACATGTCTAGGGAGAAATGCAGATCTCTCTATCGGTTGTTTTCGATTTTGCTAAGTTTTTGTTAGTATAAAACTATGCATTTGTAAAAATCAAAACAACGTATAATTTAGAATGAAGCAATTATTTTTTTTAGTTTGTGACAATCTATATCTTTCTTGAAATAAAAGGCAGGAGCACAACCATACCATTAGGGATGAAAGTGATCGGGACAAATCCCATACCGACCATTTTAGTTTTCTATAATATAATACCGTTTTCATCATCTCTGAATCTAGCTAAGCATAAAAAAATTGCCATTTTTCATTGGTTTCACAACCATCTTTTGTACCCAATTATTACTAAATGTAGAAAAATCTCATATCCACCGTTTTCGTTTTATATATTGTAATATCGTTTTCATCCATTTCCGACTGTTTTCACCCCTACATACCATATTAGAAAAAATACCTACTTCAGCCCTCAAGTAAACTCGGTAAAATATTCAGTGCAAACCTCTACTAGGTGGAATCATGAAAACCCTTTAGTAAAACATACTTGAGAGTTTTGTTAAAAAAATAAAATTATGCACATCCATAATACATTTATAGATGTACATTATAGCATATCCATAAAATTCATATGAAAAAAGATAAATTTTAGATGCATTGCGCTAGAAGACAAATTCCTCTAGTGCATATGCATCTAAAATTTGTTATTTTAGTTTGATTTTTTTAAAAAAAATGAGTTTGAATCCCAAATTTTGCTACAATGTATAATATAGATGCACTATAGGTGCGTATAGTTTCAAGTTTTTTTGAAAACTGTGAAGTATGTTTTTTTTTCTAAAGAATTTTTACGATTCCACCTAGTAGAGAGTTTATACTGAATACTTTCCCGGTTAAACTCATTATTCTTCACGTCACCTGATGGAAGCCGTGGGAGAGAGATGAATGCCCGTCGCGAAGCCGAGAATTTTGTCTGGCCTCGTCTCAGTTACAGACATGATCAATCAGCCCATCGCCCCCTTAAAAACTTTTGTTTTTTCTTAATCCCTCAAAAACTTTTGTCTCATCTTAAACAAAGGAGGGTGCTTGACACCGATATGAAAGAACATGTCTAGAGGATGAACAGCCCACGAAACTAATCAGTCTGGCCTCGTATCAGTTACAGACAGCATCAATCTGCTCAGCCCAAGTCACTTTTCTGAGAAGAGAAGGTCCATGTCGCCATGTCAGAGCTGGTCGGCCTTGCGGTTTCCTTTTCCACGCTGCGTGTTGCTGCCCTTTGTCACGTCACGCTGCGAGTGCGCCCCTTGAGCCAGGTGGCCTGATAGAGAAGGGAGCGGCGGGCTAGCTAGCAACCACTCCCTTTCTACAAAAATTCAAAACTTTGGACTAGTTAATATTTTCTTAAGTTTGATCAAGTTTACCGAAATTACAAACAACATTTATTTATATCTCCAAATATGTTTATTATGAAAATATATTTCATAATAAATCTAATGATACATATTTAATGTCATAAGTCTTTGTAATTTTTTATAGATTTAGTTAAACTTAAAATCGTTTGACAATTTGATTCTTTGGAAAAGTGTGAATTGTATTTTTTTAAATGAGTGGAGTAGTTGTGGACCGTAGAAAAATAGACGATGCTCCACTAGTCGTCGATGCATCGTCTGTCAGACAAACAAGAAAAATGTAATGTGTCATCTCATATGGTACCCACTCTTTTGCCAAGCGCCACGGGATGCCGGTGTGGCAGCACAGACAATGTCGGTGCGACTCGCGTCAGGCGAGGGCATGATACTCGAGGGGATCATGCGACATGCATGTCAGTGAGTCTATGACCAAGCCATTAGCATAGACCTAATACCCCACTTAGGACTAGGCATAATTAATCGAAACTTAAACGAACCAAAAGAACCAAAATTAAATCCAAAATAACTAGAACAAAAAAAAATCAGTTCCATGTTTGGTTCCTGACAAAAAGGAACCGAACTTTCTTTGGTTATTTTGGCTCATATTCTTGGTTAACCAAATTAACTGAAAGAACTGAAATACGTGAATTGTACTTCACTTATTTGCATTTTGTAAGATTATGTTTCGTTTATGTCTGATGTCTCACATTTAAATTGTTGTGTACTTGTGTTATTATACTGTTATAGTTCCCTTATCAATTATTGTTATCTAAAATAAAGGATCTTGTGGATTGATTTCCTTGATCTAATTAAATTTGACAATTATTAAGGCATTGCTGATGCTAGAAAATTTGATATTTAAGCATGTGTTGATTACTGCCGGCATATGTTAGCTAGTCTTTACTGGGCACAATCTTCTTAATATGCCGGCAAAATTGGCTTGTTTTATTTAGGCACCTTAAAAATTCAGAATTATGTTCATCAAAGGCATCAAACTTATGATGGCCGACGGATAGCAATGAGAAATTGGCAATCGGTACGTAACTAACCAAGAAAACCATTGAAATTTGCATAACTTGACAGAAATATTTGCTTAGAAATAAACAAATCCCAACATAATGTTGCACCTATGTTTGTAGCCTAGTTTAATAATGAATTCTCTCCATTCCAAAATAAATCTTCATCTCACAGTTCAATACATAAATATATTTTGACAGAAATTGCCTATCAAAATACATTTATGATGTATCTAATGAATATAGTTTAGTGTTTTAGATGTTTGTGCATTTTATTATAAACTTATCAAAGCTGAGAGGAATTTAACTTAGAAGAGAGCTAAAATAAATACTCCCTTTGTTTCAAATTGTAGGTCGTTCTGGTTTTTTCACCTAAATATTTATTAATTATGTCTAGATATATAGTAAAACTATATATTAAAAAAGACAAAACAACTTACAATTTTAAATGAAGGGAGTAAGAAGCTCCTTGAGAGGAGCGTTGCACTGTGTGTTTCCCATTGATCTTTTTACTCGCTACGAGTAAGCCTGGGCAAAAAAACCGAAACCGAGGAACCGAACCGAAAGAACCGGAACCGAAACCGAAAGAACCGAAACCGAAAAATTCGGTTCCTTGTTCGGTTCCTAATTTTGAGGAACCGAAATAACCGAAGAAAATTCGGTTCCTACTCTCGGTTAACCGAACTAACCGAAAGAACTGAATTACATGTATCATACTTCATCTATTCATATTTTGTAAGATTATTTTTTGTTTATGTGTGATATTTTATATTTCAAAAGCTATATATTTGTGTTAGTATATTGCTATTATTGCCTTATAAATTATTATTAATAAAAATGGATATAGTGTTGCATAAATTTGCCTTGGAACATGTATATTTATTCTTGTCTTGACCTATGCTGAAAAATTTCGGTTAGTTCGGTTAGAACCGAAACCGAACCGAAATAACCGAGAACCGAAATTGTCGGTTCCAAGATTTTTTGGGAACCGATCGGTTCCTATTTTCTGAGAACCGAATTTCTTCAGGAACCGAGGAACCGAACCGAACCGAACCGAAGAACCGAATGCCCACACTGAGCTACGAGTTAGATTCAAAAGTGAGGCCCCTTTGACATGGTTCTGGCGGGAACCGTACTAAATGGTTATTTAAAAATAGCTCCTTACAAGAAGTCTGAAGGAGCTAGAACTGTTTTTTAGAGCCAGAGCTGTTCATGCTCACAAATTTAACATAAATTAGTGAAAAACTGCGACTAGAGTTTTTTTGCCAAATGTTTCTAAAATAGCTTACCAAAGAAGCTGCTCTACAAGATGTCACAAGATACACCGTTAAATCCTAAAAAAAATCAGAAAAATGCAATCACCCACATCAAATCAAGGACTTAAATCTAGATGAGCAGGTTCCATCACAAAAAACCTAATCATCGAAGTTCGGTTTACTTTTTTACTTAAGTTTTGTCAGGTTTGTCCATATTGGATCGGGTTGTGACAAGTTTTGGATCATACATGCAGGCCACGCGTGACGCGATAGTTATTGCGGACCTAAAATCATGTCGAGCAATCGATGATCAAATCTACATAGAAGAAGAAGAAACGTGGATTAATAAGCTATAAGATTGTAATTTAAGAATGATCAAGTGATTGATTGTTCATCATTTTTTCGTTGGATCAAGTGATTGATTGTTCACCATTTTCTAGTAGAATCAAATATTTGTTTGGCGCCGCTGTTAGAGTCACTGCCCGTCTGTCATTATGATTCCTTTCTTGCTTGGAGGCTTGGAGCACTAGAAATTCACAAAGTTTAACACGCGATGGTCACGTGTGCTCGCAACATTGTGTGACCGTCATGCCGGCACCGGCGTTGCCTCCTCCGTCGAAAGGCGGGTTAGGGTTTAGTCGTCTCCCTCGGCTCTAGATCTCTGACAGCAAGCTGGCCGGCAGGGCGACGAGATGGTGGAGTGCCGCCGACCGTGGTGGTGGAGGTGACGGTTTGGGCAGAGTGGGGGCGGGGTGTCTCATCGGTGGCCGGTTGATGGAGGCCGAAGATTAGTGAAGGGCAGGATCAACGAGCGGGAGCGCAGGGTGGGCGGTGCGGCGAGGTGGCATGTGGCCAGTGGTCGCTGGCGAGGTCGTGCACTCTCGTGGGAGCACAACCCATCATGCAATAACTTGTCCCTAGGAATTTGGTTACCGCCTGCTCTCTCTGTCCCTAAATATCTATCATTTTCGCTTCTCGAGAAACAACTTTGATTAAATATATATTAACAATATTAATATTTATGGTAAATAATTAGTATAATTGGAAAGATCTTTGAATTTAGTTTTTTAATAAATTTATTTGGAGATACAAATGTTATAACAAATTAAGTCAAGCTTGCGGCACGTACACCAGCGGTGACAGTTATTTAGGGACGGAGGGAGGACTGCTCAAACTAGCGAATGGTACTCGCAACCCATGAACATTTTTTTTTGAGCAACCCGCAGCCCATGAGCTGCTCGGCGCGCTCCATCTGCAGATTCGGCCGGGCGGCCCAGCTGACAAACTTGCGACAAGATCCCCAACCCACCAGCCCACCACATCCCAGTATCCTACCGGCCCGCCAGCCACTCTCCCGCTGGGGAAAATATTGGCAACCAACGGAGCAAGCCCACGTGGCGCAGCAGATGACCGAAAAAATTCCACGGGTTCAACATAATCCGTGCAGTCGTGCTCTTATAAAAAAAACAGATATGAGTATATATGACACGTCCATGAGCCAATCTCTACAACTTAAAAAAACCCCAAATGATATCGTTACCGCTCGGACCGCTCCTATCCCCGCGCATCCCCGCCCAACCCGCTCTCGCGCAACTGCCGCCCAGTTGACCACCGCGTCCCGCCCACGACGCCGAGCTCGGCTCTCGCCCGCACAACTGACGCCCCCAGACGCATACGCCGCCGCACCGAGGGGGTCTTCCCCACGCCCGCTCGCGCACAAGAAGGTTTCGCTCTCCCGCCCCAAGTCGGGCGTCGAGCGCGTCGCCGTCTCCCTCGACCTCTACAACCAGGGATCCGCGTGAGTACCGCAGCACTCCCCACACCGCCGATCCGGTTTGTTGCTTGTAGTAGTTTCGGTTGCTCCCGGGATCTGATCTGACTCGGCATGCCTTTCTTTCCTGGGTGATTTGAACGCGCCTCCACTTGCTTGGATCTGCGTCGTGCGTTGAGCGAGCGATGCGAGGTTTCCTTCTTAAACCTTAGCCGGGGATTTAGTTTTCCATTTTTTTGTAATCGTATAGGTCCGCTAAATTTGAATGATAGATTTGCTTAATTGTGTATGAGAAGCGAAGAATTGATCATTTTCAACCTTCGCTTGCTCTTCTGCTTTTATAGATCCCCAATTCTCCAAATCCCTTGCTGGAAACGGGAGCAGACTATTATGCCCTGCGTGCTGCGCTTGCTCTTAATTGACTGCTAGATCAAGAGTGCTGCCGTTGCTCTTAATTGACTACTAGATCAAGAGTGCTGTCCTTGCTCTTAATTGCCGTCTTTTTTTACTTTTTAGCCCTTTTTCGAAAGATTTTCTCAAATACGCCCTTGACGGAAAGAGTTTGGCGCCATCCACGCTGGCGCCAAGGTAACACAGCTTGGCGCCGTTGATGTTGGCGCCAAGCCCCCATGCCACTTGGCTGACGACGCCGAGCTGGCGCTGACGTGGCAGCACCTTGGCGCCGTCACCATTGGCGCCAAGCTTGGCGCCATCGTTATTGGCGCCAAGCCTGGCGCCATGGATCTTGGCGTCGAGCTGTTGTAATTTCTTAAGTTTGGAATTTTATCATGAGATGGACATATGAAAATTTGTTAAGTCTATAAATTTACCATGAGATGGGACATGTTGGAATTTATTAAGTCTAAAATTTTACCATGACATTGACAAATTTGATGCTATCGCATGGTAATTCGTATTCTAACATATTCAGGCCGCAGCAAAAATCCTGACTACCTAAATTAACATGACTTGCACCCTAATTTTTCTATGAGATAGACATACTCCCTCCGTCCCTAAATACTTGTCGCTTTACGCTTCCCGAGAAACAACTTTAATTAAATATATATTAAAAAATATTAATATTTATGGTATATAATTAGTATCATTGGAAAGGTCTTTCAGTCTAGTTTTTTAATAAATTTATTTGGAGATACAAATGTTGCACGCATTTTATATAAATCGAGTCAAACTTACGGGCACAAAAACCGGAAACGACATCTAATTTGGGACGGAGGGAGTACATAATTTTGGCAAAGTCTTGATATTTACCATATGATGGGCAACCTAGAAATTGGCTAAGTCTTGAATTTTACTATGACTTGACTATGCTAGAATTTGGCTAAGTCTGGATTTTTGCTATGATTTGGACATTGACAAATTTAAAATTTTACCATGAGTTGGATATTGAAAAGGGGCTTCATGTATTGAACTTGGATATTTAAAATTTTACCATGACTTGGACCCTAATTTTACCATGAATGGACATACAGTTTGCTAGAGTGATCCACCCACAACAACGACTTTTTTTATTCTTTTGTAGGTCAGACCACTGATTAAGCTCATTACTTAAGCTAGCTGCATAGTTGAAATGCATTTTACTATTTATCTGATATCTGAAGTGGGTCTGTTATATTGAATTATTGACATATATTTTATATTATTATATTGCAGCCTACGGATCTTGAATTTGTGGAAGTGAAAGAAAGAAACATTATGGGTGAATTCGGGAAAGGATATTTGCATTACAACTTTTTAGTGAAAGGCCTTGATGGTAAACATATGATGTTTTTTTGCTGAAGTACATCATAATCTCATAGATGAGAAAGATGTTTATCTCTGCAAGCCTTTGGAGGAGGATGACTACAAGCCATCAAAAAAGAATGATCAAGGTATCTTCACATCAATTTTCCTTGATTTTTATGCAAATATACACTGTGACCTAACTTTGTAGGTTATTTTTTACACATCTTTTTTTTTCATTTGCGTCGACCATTTGCTAACACACTTTCTTTTTTTAGGCTCGCTGCAAAGGTTGTTTTTTTCATTTCCATGACTTAACATGAAGCCATTTTTATCACGACTTAAAATTTCATTTTATAGTAAAATTAGAGTCCAAGTCATGGTAAAATTTTAAATATCCAAGTCCAAAACAAGAAGCCCTTTTTCAATATCCAAGTTATGATAAAATTTTAAATTTATCAATCTCCAAATCACAGTAAAAATCCAGACTTAGCTATATTTCCATCTCCATCCCATAGTAAATTTAAAGACTTAGCCAAATAAATCTGGATTTTTGCTACGGCTTGTATATGTTAGAATACCAACTACCATGTGGTAGACATATGGAAAAATAACTTTTTTAACATGACTTGGACATTTACAAATTTGAAATTTTACCATGACTTGGATATTGAGAAATGTGACTAACTCTAGAGTTTTTACAGTGACTTTCTGTTTGATCACTTAGAACAACCTAAAAATATTTAGGATACAAAATGATATATATGGTAACAGGTCTGTGTCGCCAGGCTTGGCGCCAATGACGATGGCGCCAAGCTTGGCGCCAATGGTGACGGCGCCAAGGTGCTGCCACGTCAGCGCCAGCTCAGCGTCGTTGGCCAAGTGGCATGGGGGCTTGGCGCCAATGTTAACGGCGCCAAGCTGTGTTACCTTGGCGCCAGCGTGGATGGCGCCAAGCCCAGGGTCCATTTCCTGAAATCTTTCCGTCAGGGGCGTATTTGAGAAAATCTTTCGAAAAAAGGGCTAAAAAGTAAAAAAGACGGTCTTAATTGACTGCTCGATCAAGAGTAACAGGTTAATATGTATTTCATGGCACCAACTTTCCAGTGGTATAAACATACTGCAGCAAACAATTATAGCTAAATGCCTCTGTTTCTGTGGAAAATGGGCTGTTCTGAACAGAGTAAAAACAAAAACAAACCTGCTGGTTTCTATCTCCATGAATAGAAGTAGCTTGGTGGTTGCTGACATGATCATGTGCCGTAGGACTGCCTGTATTTGATCTACAGCTTGTGTTTGGTTTTAGCTGTTGTTCTTATTTGCTCCCTTTTACTGTCAGCACTTGACATAATTAGATAGGCCTACTACCACTAGCGGAACTATAACAGAGATATTTTTTTATTAAATAGATCGATCTGCAGTTTTCTATGTTCAGTCTCCAACAGCACCTCATGATTTCTCTGTTTTGTTTTTCAATATGTCAGTCTAACAGCACCTCAGCTCTCTTTTCATTTCTAGACCAATGGTAGCAGCTTGCTCGACTCGATTTCTTTTTCTCTTTGCAGTACTATAACAGGAACAGCTTGATGCCTCTATGTTTTGGTTCCCAGCAATTCGATATCAGCAAAGCTAACAGAAGCAGCATCTCGGAATTCTTCCGAGTCGGTCAGCTTAACAGGAGCAACAGGTTCAGTGCAATAACATTCCGTTATTTTGCATGCATGCTTAGCCAATGGTAGTATGTGCTCAGGTCTTTTTGTTTATTCGAGTACTGTAGACTAATCATTGCTTCCTTAACCTTCGGTACTTCAATTATTGTCCTAATTCTATTTTGTTCTCAAGGCAATAATAGTACTTGCTTTAGCTAGCTTTTACAACCAGTTCTATAGCAACCTGGTAACATGTTAATGAGTTTGAAAGTGCTATCGGTTTTTTTTTCTTCTTTCATCATTTTGCTTCGTCAATGATTTGAGAAATGCCTAATTGTTACTAGGGTTAGCACATCACTAGCTAATATGTGTGTAATCTTGGCGATTAGAAGAGGCGCGTTGGGTTGTAACTACGATATAGGCCAAGTTCTTCCTCCATGAAGAAATTTTTAGCATCTCCCATTCACTTGCCCCCTCTAGATGCCATTTTGGTCCATCAAACTTCCTGATACTCAAAGTGGCTCTATGTAATATCACAATGCAGTAGCTTTTTGTATATTTTCCTTTTTATATATGATACATATATACATTTCTATGCTTTATTATCAAGAACATTTGTTGAGTAAACTGTCCAGAGAAGAAATTCTAGATTATTGCAGAATTATAAACCGTTTTTCTATGTTATGGATTAACAAAATCATTTCACACCGAACCTATGGTCATCATTTTTTATTTCTTTATAGTAATATATACAGGCCTAAAGAAAGTGTGCGGACCATGACGTTTTATAAAGATTGGAGCCAAATGGTAAAAGGGGGTCAAGGTCAATAAATAAGTAAAATTTTCTTACTGTTTCCATGTCTAGCTAAATATTGTGTTTGGAAAAGAACTCAGTGACATCTAATGGTAATCTCATAGTCATAGGTATGTGAAGGATTGATTTCAATTTCAGCCTATAACAAATATGAATAATTCAACTTTTATGAATTGACATCATTATTGGTTTCTAAATATGATTGTCTTTTTTTTACAAGAGGCGCTATTTTTCAACCTATATTAGGTAATCATTATTTTTTATTTACATCCTGAGTTAGGACAAGCAAATATTAAGCACACCTCATCATAATTTTTTTAATATGTGCTTTTTCTTTGGGTTGTCCTTTCGAAGGTTAGGAGTTTTGAGAAATATGGAGGCCATAAGGGTATCTTGATGGTTCTGTTGGAAGAGGGATAGAGAGAAGAATGTCTTAAAAATGATTTTATTATTGTCCCGTTTATTTTGCTCTGCTTTCCTCTGCACAACTCGGCTAAATGATCTGTCAACGCTACATGGCTAAGGTACAACATGCCCCCTCCGCCTGATCTGTTTATACATGGACAGATGGAACTCCAGCCGCTAACACGTACACAAGGTGTTTCACTATATGCCTCAACAGGTGAATTACAAAATTTCAATGCTCTCGAATTCATTTGAGTTCTTCAACAATATAGAGTGTGGTGGTGTTGTTCCAAGTTGTCTCAGGTTTAGGTTTATTATAAGAACAGCAGCTCATCATTCTTCAGTTAACTAATGGTGTCTAGGTACAAATAGGTCTATTACAAGGACAAATTTATCTTAACTGAATTTAGTAAGCAACTCCTTAAATTACTTATTTGTAAAGAACCTGCAATGGAAAATCTGGGAAGATGTCCCAGTGAATCCCAGTGAAACTGACCACTTTTCTATCTGACCAAGTACTTATTGTGAACCAAAACATTATTTGTTTTATACTTTTATTAATACAGGACATTAAAGAAATCCTCATGTTAAGGACTATAAGGCTCCATGCTTTATGATGGTAGAAAATATAGTTTCATATGTTGCAGACCGTATAACTATAGTTGGTCGGGATGGGAATCAGATTCATTAGGATCTTATATATGTTTTTCAACGGAACTATAGATTGCTCAGAATGTGCCTATCATTCTTTAGTATGAGGTTGTCTTTCACACTGAACCAATTTCAGTAGCGGAGTTTGTACCTTGCTGATATACCAATTTCAGTATTGGTATAAATGGAGTAGTGGTACCTATAATGATTACTAGGCAAATTCTCAGCTTGCACATACAACTGTGTGACACAAGTTTTTTATTTTAGATCATGAGGGTCATTTATTAACATAACTATGTCCTCTTCCTCCCTATGGTGGTGCCTATATGGGAGATTCATATGGTGCTCCAATGCCCTTCGCTCCGGCCACCGAGCCCGCCGGATCCAGATCAGGTAACCCCGCCGCCGCAGTTTTACACTATGCAGTTTTAAACATGTATTACACTGCAGTTTTACATTATAGTTACTTTATGCTGAACTAATTCCAGTCAGTCTAAATAAGACAATTTCTTTGCAATATAGTTACTTTATATGCTGAACTAATAAATAATAATCAGTAATCTTTTAGTTAAATACGTGGCCTTAGGTAACCAGTGGCATGAAGGGAACAAAATACAATTATTTCGGAAGTCCTCAAACTGAATAGCATGCTCTGTTTTCTTACATTTTCAGAATTGATTGCAATCCTTATGCCTCCCAGTCTCACTTATGCTCTTCTTTTCCCTTTTTCCTCTCATGAGTACTGCATCATGGCTGTCATCTTTACACACTTTTTTTGTACCAAGCATCTGTTGTTCAGGCAGTTTGGTGGAAGATCTCTCAATTCCGATTAATCTGTACCTTCCCAGTTATCTCTGTTCAGGAAATTGATGTCTTTCTTTTTCCAGTTATCTCTGTTCAGGCAATTGGTGTCTTTCTTTTTCTTATTTTTTTTGTTCTTGGTGTTCTTGGTGAGGCAGTGACAAGCAGAATTTCTGCTTTACATGTCCCTGCTCTTGATTATTTTGTCCCTGTATCTATATTGTGGTGATTATTTTCCTTTGCAGTTAACTGAAATAGAATTTATAACAGGGAGAGCTTGTGGAATGGTCAAGGATAACAGTATGGACTGAAGATATAATATGAATAGCCTGTGCAATAATAGTCAAGAATCACACTATGGACTGAAACTCATCCTGTAACATTTAAGTTCCCTGTTCGTCGAGCTTTCAATTCTAAGTTTGTTGTTACCTTTGCAATGCTCGTATATATTTGTGTAGCTTGACAGAGGACTATTTTTAAAAAAACGATTGTTTCTATTTCTCAAGAAAATCAGGAGATCTAGATTCCTTCAAGCTGCAGATGTTGTGTTGTGCATACTAGCAGATGTTGTTTCAATGTTCTTTTTTAAATATGCTATACCACAACATTATTCTTATTTCAGTGTCCGTGTTCTGTGCAGGTTCTCCTCTTCTTTGTCTCATGACCACATTTGGAGCTAGGTGGCTTGCATTCACGGTGATTTTTTTATTCACTCGGACCAATCCCGGTGATCACGTAATTGAACCGTGCACTCAGACCATTTGTAGTTTCAAACTCAGTCAGGTTTTAGGCTGGGAGGTTTTTGTTTCAGTTCGGTGTACCTGTATTAAATTTTCTTGATTATTTTTAGGCTTTCAGGTTACGAATGAATGAATGTTCCTACGTACCAGGTTTTCAGTTTAGGGTCATGGAAACTGATTTGGTCATAATAGCTTGCATATAGGAGTGATTGGTGTTCATTGATAATCAATACAAAATAATTTGCAAGGTTTTTTTTTGAGAGGAATAATTTAGTCTACATATATTTTCCTTAAAAAATACAATATATCAATGGTTATCTTATCATGCGACCCATTTGTTTTTGTTACAAAAGTTTAGTTGTCCCGTAGCAACGCACGGGCATGCTACCTAGTACAAGAATTAAAAGCAGCAACACACATTGCACTGCGTCTTTATTCATTCAATTCTGTTGCTCAGACGCAACTCCCTAATAGGAATTATACTCCGTACATCATTTCAAGTAATGTGAATTCATTTTGCGGAGCATTTTCTTTGGCACTCATCTGGAATGGCATAGCACTGAGTTTTATTATGGACACAGCAATAGCACATAGGAATACCCTGAAGTTGTCCGTGGCAATCATGAGTATAGATGCAATGTGCAGGGACATACGTGTTATCCATTTCATCCATGACTGCTCGGCCTATTTTTTACATAGGAAAAGAAAATCTGTTAAGTAAGTACAAGTATAAACACATAGAATTAATGGCCCTAGAACAAGCGTAAAACCAACGTCATGAATCTAAAGAAAATAGATTGTAGAAATATGTATTTTTGGAAGAACGAGAAAAAATAATAGCTGTTTTATATTAGTAATGAGCATTGGAAGACATTGGAGGCGACAATTTTATTTATTTCACTTACATTCTGCATGAATGGAAAAGCATCCGAGGAGGAGTAGCAACGAAAGAAACACTATTGCATCATTTCGCGTTGTGTGTTTCTTCATGCTCTGAAGAATGAATGTTTCGCCTTGTATGTTATGAGAAGATGTGTTCTGCTCGAATGTGATGCATTGGCCCATAAATTGTTCATATAAATAGCCTCTACGCACGCACGATATTTAGCAAAACTTGATCACTGCCAGGCAAATCATGAATACAGTCTTTTCTCTTCTCTATCTCTATCTCTGTCTCTATCTCTGCCTCTTCTCTACCTCTATAATCTCTATCTCTATTTCTTCTCTACCCCTATAGTCTCTATTTCTATTTCTATCTCTTCTCTACCTCTATAATCTCTATCTCTATCTCTTCTCTACCCCTAATCTCTATATCTCTATCTCTTCTCTACCTCTATAATCTCTACCTCTATCTCTTCTCTACCCCTATAATCTCTATCTCTTCTCTATCTCTATCTCTATCTCTATCTCTATCTCTATCTCTATCTATATCTCTATCTCTACCTCTATGAAACACTAGTTATAATTATCCTAGATCCACCCCGTAATTACTGCTCCGTGGAGATAACCTTTACTACGTCCACACCAACGTATATATGCACCTAGACATGCAGACGTACATACCAGATCATCTCTCAGTCATTCTCTCTTCTTACTCAACCAAATCCAACAGCTAGTGTTCAATGGATCTACCAACTTTTCGCAAAAATTACCCACCTGCTCACTGGCTATGAAGGTACCGATTCGTTTTTCCCCTCTACTAGTTGAGTGCATGTGCATTGCTATGGGCATACAATTTGTATATGCATGACAAAGGTGATGAATCAACACAATCAACAATTTATTTCCCATATAAAACAAGATGAGTTTAGGAAATTTTCTAAGTGGTTGCTAGGCGTGTTATGGAAGTTGCCAAAGTAAGATGACGACGAGTACCACAGTGTCTAAGCTCACAACTAGAGTGCAAGAATTGCTGTCAAACAGACATGGGAGGTGTGGTATGTTCTGTTTCACTAGTCATTCAGCTATGTGCCAACCAAGAGTGTACTCCCCGTCTGAATTAGGCCAGTTTGCAATGCATATGGACAATAGCACAGTCCCTTGAGCTCTAAAAATTTTTACATAGGATTTGGTTGCTACCTCACATTTAGGTTAGCCCAAGCTGATCAGGTTTCGTTCTCGTCTTCAATGATGATACCAAGACAGGGGTAATCTTTCGAAAAGAAGCTTTTCTTTCTAATAAAGTAAAAAAAAGGTACCACGGAAATGTCCAAATTAGCTTATGCACCTCTTTTGCGTTGAGTTAACAGGACCATGAAAGCATTGGAATATCACTCCACTAAAAACGATGACATATCAAGGCAGCACCAGATATATAAAAAAACCATTTGCCCCTAATTTCAGATCCCTCTGTCGTAAAGATCTGCAAATAAAAAAATCTGGGATCTTTTAGACCAATCAAATTGAATAATAGTACGTAAGATTGTTGAAGTCGTTTTCGTCAAAAAAAGATTGTTGAAGTCTAGTACATGATAAGAGCTCTTTTACAATTGTTGTAAAAGTACCATTGGTACTTTAGGTACTTCTATTTTTCTATTTGCTAGCTATTTAAGGGAAAAAGATTATTCCTGAGGCTATATTGGTAACTATCTCTTGGTCTCTCTCACACTAGGCACCACACGGATTCCACAGCACGGGGGCACGTCAGTTTTTTTGGATTTCTGAACCCGCCGTTACCAACTTACGCATGTCAACAGAACCCATTCAATCAATCAAAGTGAGGTCTTTTTTTTTTTGCGACTTGAATCAAAGTGAGAGGTCAGGAATAATTTTCTAGCGTGTTTGGTTTGCAGCACGAGATTGTCCGACGGACCATCCAAACCTATATCCGAGCCTAGGCGTCGTTTGGATTGGTTTGCCGGTTGATGTGTGTTAAGCGTGAACGTAAATGAACGAGATTGGAAGAACTATTTCTTTCATTGATCTCTGAAATATATTTATATAAGTGAAGGGGTGTCACGAAGGGACACGACTGTTCCTAAAGAACATGCCCTTTAGGAGTAAAACTAACTGTCTAATCCTTTCCACTAATCTTGTAATTGATGGATGAGATCACTTCGTGAACAGGTGTTTGTTCGTGGCTTCTTGATGAGATCACCGAAGAGGTGTATGTTGAGAGACACCGTCTCGTAACACTCCCCCTTGATCGAATCTTCCTTGAGATCAATGTAGCTGTAAGTTGAGATTCCTCGAAAAACCCTATGGAAAAAATCTGAGGAATATATATATAGATATGCTATAAAAACTCCTTTAAACCTTATTGGAAAATAAGGAGAAAATAGCATATTTGTTTGTGATTTAAATAAACCACTATGTCATTGGTATCCCATTAAAAACCCTAGTGGGGAAAAAATATTGGAGATACGACATAAAGATAACTCCCCCAAAAACCTTTTAGGAAAAATATGAGGAGCAATATAAAGTGATATGCCGCTAAAACTCCTGTAAAAACCCAGTGGAAAAATTAGGAGAAAATGTGGCGACATATTATTGGTATTGCCTCTTGGATAACTCACATGAAAAAACCTTTTCAGGGAAAAACCATGAATGAGTTGTGAGGGCAATATGTGTCTTTTATATTTTCCACAAAAACCCCGGTGGAGAAAATAGAAAATATGACACATGCTTATGTTAATATTACCTCATTAAAAACTTTAACAAGAAACCTTGTGAGTAAAACTTGTCAAAGAAAAGAGTATAATATGATACTGGTACAAGTCAACATCTAGGAGATGTCTCCCCCTGATTCTTGCAAATTTCGAAGTCATCGCGTACCAATCTTATGTACAGATTTTGAAACATAGAATTTGGTAAGGACTTAGTATATAGGTCGTGAGATTATCCCATGACTTGATTTGCAAGATGTTTATTCCCGCTTTCATGGAGATAAAACAACTTATGAGCAATGTGCTTAGTGACATTACTCTTTATGTAACATGTTTGCATCTATGTAACATAAGCGAAATTATCTTTATAGATAATTATAGGTGATTCAATTGAACCAATACCACATGACTGTTGTATGTGGTTAATCATTCTGTGAAGCCATACACATTCATGTGATGCCTCAAATAGAGCAATAATTTCAGAATGATTAGTAGAGGTCGCCATCAGAGTCTGTTTAGAAGACTTCATGAAATAGCTATACCTCCATGTGAGAATACAAATCCTATTTGGAATTGGTCATAATGGGGACCAGATAAGTAACCAACATCCATGTATCCAATCATATTGGGATCATGATTTCTCTTAAAGAATAAACCAAGATCCTTTGTGCCACTAAGATATCTGAGGATATGCTTCGCTCACGTCTAATGACGGTGAGTTGGATTTGCACCATGTCTAACTAGTATGTTCATTGCAAATGCGATATCAGGCATTGTGCAATTTGCAAGATACATAAGTGCTCCAATGACACTAAGATATGGAACCTCGGTTCCAATATCTTTTCTCTAATATTTTCTAGATAGAGGCTAATTGATGCACTAAAATCCCTGAAGGACGGTGCTCAAACTGTAAGCCTAGGAATATTTGGTCTTACCCAAATCCTCCATCTCGAATCCACATTATGGAAATTGTATCTCAAATGATTGCATAATTATTTCTGTCTCATGATTATATCAAAATAATCAATATATGCAATCATGTTTAATTATACAAATGTATGTTGCGATTTCTATTTGGATTCAGAATGTGAAGTCCATTGGGACTTATTCGTCTAAATCTATCAAATTCATTTGATCTGCCAATTATTGAATTTGGAAAACTTCATTTTCACATACCATCGGTATGCTATGCTGGGTCTCTGCGTGAAACCATATGTTACAAGCTCTCATTGTTCACCACCTTGCTTCTGAAAAGAAACTCTGTGAGGGAAGATATTACTGTGGTAATACTTCTCATCATTGAACAAGAGCGATCTCCTTAATTGCCACCTTTTAGTTTGAGCAAATTTGTGTGAAGACACTCTGCCTAGGACTTTTGCTCTAGATCTAGTAAGGTGAAGAGCAATCTTTGAGGAGTATATGTCGCGACAGTTTGTAGTCTTTAAATGATTGACTCATTGCTTGGAATCAATATAGCATGTGAAAATATTAACCCTTTTGGACTCCGAGTCATTTCCCATATGGAGTTAGGGTGTTTCCATGTCCCAGGATCAGAATTTGGGTGCACCATTGATCCGGGTGGATTTTGATCCAGATTTTGGATGCTCATCCATTTGGGTGTCTACCAACTTGAGGTTGGCTTGGATTTACTGATTTGGAGAATCTTGTCCTCGGTATCCTCAAAAGCTTACTTGGAGCATTATCCTTAGGAGCGACCGTACTTCTCCCCCTCTTCTTTAGAAGTGGAAGTTGAATGGTTTTAATTGGTACCTCCATTCTTTCGGGCGCATTATGAGCAGGATAAGAGGATTTTGTGACACCCTTATTATCAGTAAATGTTTCTGGCAGATTCTTTGCAATATGATGCAAATATAAGATATTCTAAACGATTAGGTTTAGATTCTTTGGTACGTGGATGTGAGGATTGCTCTTTTGATTCTCGGCATTCTTAACGTGGTATAAATCTCCCCCTAATGCCTGGAATTATCCTCAAATGTGATCAACATACGGGCAATTTATAAATCCCCTACAGAGTTACCTCTTGGGATCCCTAATGCCTATTGGTATGTTGGGGGTGGTGATATGGGTATGTGCAAAACATACTCGATGCGCAGATGGAAAATGTTTGGCTGCGGCCAAAGTTCCACGTACATACTACAACGGAGGGAGTTGTATAAGTGCAGTTTGATGAATTTGAATTAACGATGCGGTGTGTAAGGTCGCATGAAAACAACTTTGTCCTGGTAAATTACAATTCTATTTTAATATGTCATGCAATTTGATTCTCAATAAGAGACTCAATTAAACCATTATTGGTATGGACATAAGGTACTTGATATATAGTATCCAAAAACCAAACCGTTCCATATAAAATGGATTTGATCCCGCGTCCAGGATAATTTGCTCTAAATTGAAGATTTTGAGCAATGAGTTTGGTATAGTGATGGTTCTTATGACTAAGAGACACACCTAGGACTATATTATGGATGCATAAATGTGCATTGCATAGTATCTTTATGGTCCATAAAATGGTAAATAGAGTCACATGTATGTTCTTGAATTTCTTCAAGAAATATAGTGGCTCATATTGATGCTATGACCAATAGAATTGACAATAATTCTCACGTTATCTCTGTAGTTGAATAACCAAGGCAATTGTGCCAAGTCTTGTTGACATCAAGAGAGAATTATTTGTACGCAACATTGGATACGGGTTATGTATGTGCAGTCCAATCCAACTGAGGATGTTTTGTTTAAGTATTGCTATATCTGTTGTTAAGAGAAAATACTCCTCTTAGTTGTCATCTTGGGGTTTCCATATGCAAACCAAATTAACGGATATCTCTATAGATTTAATTGGGTACATTATGGAATTAGAATACAAGAATGGATTCATGATTATTATTTGAGTACCAATAGGGAGTATGATAGTAGCACGACCAAAGCCCACTATCATGACATCGCATCAAGCGATTAACAAAATATTTTCTTGTCTCTATGTAAGAGTTTAGGAAAATTTTGCTTCCATATGTATAGAGTTTGTGGTGCAACTATCCACTAGGCAAAGTTCTTCTTTGCATTTGGATTGACTCCCGTATAAGTCTATATATAGCATGAAGAATATTAATGAAATTCTTGGCAGATATATAGATTATATACAAGTTAATTAATGGAATATCAAATGTGATGGCACATTATTGCGATATTCAATTGAAATTGATGACAACATTTTATATTACAACACCAAAATAGGACGTAGATACTAGGTATCTTTGTAAATGGGAGACAAATTTTGGTCTCCAAAATGGATCCAGTGAAGTAAATTCGATGATTGTCTTATCCATGCTCATAAGACCCACTTATTAATTAAGTGTTTGGTTGCTACTTGGTTTCTTCATGAAACTTGTTGTGAACAACTGGCCTTCCTGTGTTGTAATGGGATGCAAAATAAGGACAAGATAAATCTTGTATTCATGATAGTGTAAAAATCTCATATGCATAATATCATGATGGAGGTAGTCACCGTAAAGGTGTAGACCTCAAATTGGACATAATCTGTGTTAACAGTAGATGCCAATTAATTAATGCAAGTTGTATAAACACGTCTTAAGTGTAGACCTTAGTTAATTCGCAAACGAATTGGGTACGCATGTTGAGGATAGTCACTAAGTTGTGGACTTAGTGTAGATCCTACAGTAGCAACTATGGTGCTACCTTGTGTATGGCCAATAGGAATACGAATTAATGGTAGTCATCTTTGTGAAAAGATGTAGACCAAATGTTCTAATTTGTGATATTGGGTACACACGCTGAGGATAGTCACTAAGTGTTTACTTAATGTAGATCCCTGTAACACCCAAATTTTAGAGATAACAAAATTGGAATAATTTAGATAATAAATAATGGCCAATTTAAAATAATAATAAAATATGTTGGTGTTGCATTCATGCTGTTGCACTTAATTTATTTTGTGGTGTGCATTTATTTTATTTTGCTTTGACTTAGAAAATTTCTATTTGAAATAAGTTTTGGAAAATAAGTAAATAAAAAAAAAGAAGACAGATACTTACCTGATAGGCCTGATCCAACATAACCGCAGCCCATCTTGAGTTCCTGGCCCGGCTCGGCTCGGCGGCCCAAGTCGGCCAGGGCCCAGCAGTCGCGCGGCCGATCCAGTCGGCCCAGCTCGCGCGGTTCGCGGCCCAGACGTCCGACCCGTTGCCGCCTTCCCCTCTCTTGAGCCGCTGACTGGTGGGGTCACGTTGTCAGTCGTCTTCAAGCTTTCGTAAACGAGCCGGAGTTGAACATCCACCGACCGAAACGAAAACGAATCTTGTTTCCGGGATTTGGTAACCGATTTCGGTGATTTGAGGCTATAAATAGGAAGAGGGGACCTTCTATTTTCCGTTTTTCACCTAAAACGTGATCGCTACCACAAGTAATCGGAGGTATAGGGTTTAGGTGGTTGGCGGTTTCGGTTGGTCGTCGGTGGAGCTCGTGGGACGGTGCGGGCTCTTTTTCTTCGTGTTGGTGAGATCGCTATCTCCTCCTCTTTCTTCCCGTGCCCTTCTTTGATGTAGAGAAGCTTTGAATCGAGGTTTTGAAGCTTGCCGATGGTGCGGCAATGGCGCCGCCGCCGCCCCTTGTGGCCGTGAGTCGCGTGTGGTTCTTTTGGTTAGTTTCTTCTAGCGTATTTGAGTTCGCGCGAAGTTTCTCTTTCCGTAGGATCAAACGCGGGCTTAAATGGTGGCCTCGGTGGGGAGAACCACGATCGCCGGTCATGGGAGGGTCGCCGGCCATGGGGTGTTGCCGGCCGGCGATGGAGATGATGACCGGACTAGGCACTGTGCACTTGAAGATGAACACGAGCCGTCCATCTTGTGATCTACGGCCGAGATTAGATCATACCCTTTCGGTGGTAAATTTGTTAAAGAGACCCTTAGTTTTCCGGGAATTAACCCGCGGTCCAAAACGTAAAGCTGAAATTACGTTTTCGCATTTTGAAAGCGTATTTTCTTCCGGGTTATTCAAAAATACGTTTTCAGCAATTTACAGTTTTGCCACTAGAATTGTTTTAGTCATAAAATCTTTGTTTTAATTCCGATTTGATCCGTTCAAGTTGCGTTAGGTTCGTATTTGCGAACTCTACATGTTAGTGTAGTTGTACAGTTAGTTTTGATAATTTATTTTTTGAGTTTGTAATTAAGTATTTATTTACCTATAGGAAATCTTAGAAAATTCATAACTTTCACGTTTTAACTCCGATTTTGGTGATCTTTGCGTCTGTGTGATCGTAGAAACGTGTAGAAGAGTTTTATAAACTTTTATTACTGTTTTGTTACTGTTGGTGTACTGTTCTAATTATATCTATTTGTTTGCTTCGTGTATGTTTGATTGGATGCATGTATGTTGTTGATTGATGATCGAGTATAGAAGGTGAGCAGTATTTGGACGATTCGGAGTATTACTTTGAGCCAAGTCAGCAGTATTATTTGGAGAGCTTTGATCAAGGCAAGTATAACACAGGACTATCCTTGTTACCTATTCATTGAATTATTATACATATGCATGTGCTTACCTTGACAACCTTAGAGATTATAACTTAGTGATTGTTATCTTGATTCCTTGTCAACCTTGGGAATGCATATGGGTAGCTATGGCTAGTGCTTAAACTAAGAACAATGATCTTGCAATATGATTAATGGATCAAGCAATCAATCTTTAAGATGGTTTAATTTTTGTTAAAAGGGGGCTAGAGCCTGTGTGTTATTTTTGGTGCTCTAGTTACTCTCAGTAAGGACTTATCTGTACGTGATCATCCGGGATAGACAGTACAGCTGTGAGGGCTATATGGCTCTGGCTTTAGTTGTTCAAGAGACCTTTTCTAGCTTGTTAGTGGTTACCTTAAATGGCGTAAGAATGGCTTGCCACGTTGGGTGTAGTGCGAGCCCCTGGCCTAGTGTGTATAGGCTGCGGTTGTTGTGCCACAGGGAAGGGGGGTTCTACATCTGCCTGCCGAGTGAATCTAATGGCCCTAACTTGTTAGACGAACTCTTGAGTGGCTTTATATGGTTTTTGGGTGTTTGGGCTTGATCTCCCCACTCATTTGGAAATCATAACTCACAGTGAAAGTGTACACCTCTGCGCAGAGTTAAAAACTGGTATACTAGCCGTGCTCACGGATACGAGCGGCCTTGGAACATCTACAGATAGATGATCACCATTGTTATACTATGTTTAATTATTGTTGATTAATATTATGCTCTTGTTAATGTTATTCGTTATCATTATTGCAATTGATCATTGGTTCTTTAATGGGAAGTGGTTTATCTTGATGCTACTCAAATGAAAGTTATAAGATTAAAAGCTAATTGCAGTTAAACAGTGTCTAGCCATTTGAGCCTCATGAACCCTGTGTTATATTTGTTGAGTTCGACATGGACTCACTCTTGCTATTTCCACCATAACAGATGAAGATTATGATGAAGATTATCGTAATGAGTACTAGTCTTGGTGTCAACCAGTCAACCGTGTCCCTGTGTGGAGTTTCCGCTGGAGATTATTATTAGATATTATTATTTATCGTGCAAGACTATGTCTTAAGTATTTATTCGCTATGTAATAAGCACTGTGATGATACTATGTAATTTGTCTGGTTATGTGTGTGATCATGACCTGGGGCGCACATGAGTACTTTATGCATCCTATTTTTGTCCTTAAAAATGGGTGTGACAGATTGGTATCAGAGCCGTGTTGACTGTAGGACGCAAGCCTAGTTAGAATGGTCGTTGATAGCATCCATACTTCACTTAATTCATGCTTCCTCTTTTCACCTTGTTAATTACTAAAGTTTTATGCTTCCTCTACTTTATTCTATTGCGAAAATACAATGATTCTATCTAATCTATGTCTAAATCTTGTAGATGCCTCCTCATCCCCGTCTGTCAGCTGCACAATATGTTGCCCGTTTCAAACCCCAGGAGCCAAAGGAGGAGGGTGATCAAGAGCTATCTGATGCTGAATCAAGAGTTGGTGATACACCTATGGAGGATGTAGTTATGGGGTGGACTACGAAGTTTCATATCATGGTTCCTAAGGCTGATGCTTTCTTCCATGATATGTTGACGAGAACCTTGGACAACTACTACTACGACTGGGAAGCTACTTTAGAGTATCGCAGTGCAGAGTATAGTCATCCATGGATGGATTCCTATTGGGAAACGGAGTTATGGGTCAAGAGAAGGGATCCTACCACTAAGGAGCCTAAGGTGGAGTCAAAGTTCATTACCCGAGTGAGCCGGGCAACTGTGGAGACAAGCATGGAGGATGTCGCTTTCAATGCATTTGTTTACTACCATGGGCTACGCTCGGACAAAACGCTAAAGGGTGCACTTCGGCACTTTCCTTGTTTCTTGCATGACAAGGGAATTTGGACCGTGCCACTTGCAGATGATTCCTCCTTGACTTTACAAGCTACGGTGGCATTAGCTCGTGAATTGGCTCTTCATGAGGTGGACCTGAAGGATGAGTTGCTGAAGGAAAAAGAACTTAAGGAGCAAGCTTATAAGGAAATTGACCAATTAAGGGCGGAGTTAGGTCGTCCTAAGATTTATGAGAAGCTTAATTAGGAAATAGGAAAAATCCCTATGTAATAAGAACGATAGTAGTTGCGAGTTAATTTCGAGTTTGGATTGTTTTAAGAGTCAGTTTGTGGTGTGAACAATTGTGTGATTGATGGATTGTTATTATGATAATGTGTGATTTGGATCTTTGTAATGTGTGCTGGAGTTTTTTAGACATGCCTACAAATTCCATGGTTAAGAATATTAAGTTTGATCAAGATATATTAGTGAATATGAGGTTAACTTAGTTCTGTCCTTTGCTGATTTTTGGATCAGTCTGGGATGTTTTAGAAATAACTTAAAATCCGTTCATGGGAAATTTAAGAAATTTTACTGGGAATAATTATACTTCTATATCTTTCCAATCCCACAAGAATCACCTTAATATCTATTATGAGTTAAGAGATATACCTGTTTCAAGTTGGAGTTACTGCACAGTCTGGGATTCGGGAGCAGTTTCTGTTAAGCTCAGTTTTTGACCAATTTATTGACAGAATCAGAAAAAGTGTTGTGAATACGAGTTGTAGGTAATTTTATAAGCTTTCCAACCATGTAAAGATCATCTGATTTGGACGTCTGTAGCTCGAGATATGACAGTTTTACTGAGTTGCTGAAATTGGAGTTTGCCCAGAAAATCAGATTTTGTTTATCTATTGTATACATCATCTTGGATCGTACTGAATTTCATCTTCTGTGTTTTGGAAACAGATGTCAGGCAGAGGTCGTGGCAGAGGTCGCGGGGGTGTTAATCCACCCGTTACTATGGAGGAACTCATGCAAACTCAGAATCAGCTGATGCAGATGTTTATGCAGCATATGCAGAACAATCCCCCTGTTGGAGGACCACCACCTGTTCAAGTAAGGGATAAGCGTGGAGAATTTTTGAAGGGACGCCCTCCAGTGTTTTCTCATGCCGCTGATCCTTTAGAAGCAGATGATTGGGTGAGGGCAGTGGAGAAACAGTTGAATATAGCCCAATGCAATGATATGGAGAAGGTGTTGTATGCTTCTGGTCAGTTACAAGGGACAGCTCAGACTTGGTGGGAGTCGTACCAGGCTGCACGCCCTGACAATGCTCCTCCTATCACTTGGAATGAGTTTGTTAGAGATTTTCGAGCTCGTCATATTCCTGAAGGTATAATTGAGCTGAAGCAGGAAGAATTCAGAAACCTTAGGATGGGACAGATGAGCGTGAGTGAATATCATGACAGGTTCACCCAGTTGGCTCGCTATGCTCCCAATGAAGTTAGGGAAGATGCAGACAGGCAGCGTCTTTTCTTGAAGGGAATTTATTATGATCTTCGCTTGCAACTGAAGGGGAATAGCTATGCTAGTTTTCAAGAGCTGGTGAACAAAGCTATTGTGCTTGATAATGAGCGTAGGGAGATGGATAGAAAAAGAAAGATGAAGGTGCAAGGCTCAGGAAGCAACAACCGTCAACGCACAAATTCTCAGCATGGCTTTCATCAGAAGTTTCAGGGACCGGTTAGCCAGTGGAATCGTAATTCAAATCAGAGGTGGTCCCAAAATTGGCAAAACAATCAGTCGCAACAGCGTTCATCATATCCACAGCGTCAACAGTATCAGCAGACTGGGCAACAGACTCCTCGCACTGGAAATCCCAATGTTACCCCCATGAAGAATAGTACTCCCAGCACTCCTATTAGATGTTTTGTCTGTGGTAAAGAGGGCCATTTGTCTTATAATTGTCCTGAGAAGCAGAACCAACAGACTCCTCAGAGCCAGAAGAGCAACCAGAGGCAATCGGGTACTGGAAGGGTGAATCACGTGTCTTCTGATACAGCTCATGATGCACCAGAAGTTATGATTGGTACGTTCAATGTACATTCCACTCCCGCAACTGTTCTTTTTGACTCTGGAGCATCTCATACATTCATATCCAATATTTTTGTTAAAATGCATAGTATACCCATGCTAGCTATGAAAGAACCTCTCTTAGTAAATTCACCTGGAGGTACCATGCAAACCAGTAATCGTTGTCTTCCAATTAGTATGGTATTAAGGGGGGTAGAGTTTAAGATAACTCCTATAGTGTTGCGAACATCTGGGATTGATGTGATATTGGGTATGGACTGGATGAAGCAAAATCAGGCAGAGATTCAGTGTCAGCAGAAAGTGGTAGTTGTGACTGCGCCTAATGGAGATAAAATCAATGTGGATGTAGCAATGCAGAAGCAACCAACCGCGGTGGTGAATCAGATTGAAGATACTATTAAGGAGAATTCAGTGATTGAGGAATTTCCGGATGTCTTCCCTGATGAATTGCCAGGTATGCCACCTGACCGAGACATTGAATTTCTTATTGAATTATTACCTGGAACTGCACCTATAGCCAAACGACCATATAGGATGGGAGTAGATGAATTAGAAGAACTTAAGAAACAAATTAAAGAATTACAAGAAAAAGGTTTTATTCGACCTAGTTCATCACCTTGGGGAGCACCAGTCATTTTTGTTGATAAGAAAGATGGTGGTCAGAGGATGTGTGTTGATTATCAGTCACTAAATGAAGTAACTATCAAGAATAAGTATCCTTTGCCCCGGATTGATGACTTGTTTGATCAGTTGAGAGGTGCTTGTGTGTTTTCTAAGATTGATTTACGTTCTGGTTATCATCAGTTGAAGATTCGAGCCTCTGATATTCCAAAGACAGCTTTTACTACAAGGTATGGATTGTATGAGTATACTGTTATGTCGTTTGGATTGACCAATGCACCTGCATACTTTATGTACATGATGAATAAGGTGTTCATGGAATATTTGGATAAGTTTGTGGTAGTATTTATCGATGATATACTGGTATTTTCCAAGACAAATGTAGAGCATGCTGAACATTTGAGGTTGGTATTGCAGAAGCTTAGAGAGCATAAACTGTATGCGAAGCGAAGTAAATGTGAGTTTTGGTTGAAGGAAGTTTCTTTTCTTGGTCATATTGTTTCTAATGGAGGTATATCGGTGGATCCAGGCAAGGTGAAGGATGTATTGAATTGGAAACCACCTACTGATGTTAGTGAGATTCGTAGTTTCTTGGGTTTAGCTGGATATTATAGACGGTTCATTGAAGGGTTTTCTAAACTTGCTAAACCTATGACATCTCTGTTAGAAAAGAATGCCAAATTTGTGTAGTCTGATAAATGTCAAGCTAGTTTTGAGGAGTTGAAGAAGAGGTTGACTACAGCGCCTGTTTTGGTTTTACCAGATTTGAGTAAGAAGTTTTCCATTTATTGTGATGCTTCTCGTCAAGGTTTGGGATGTGTTCTTATGCAAGAAGGCAGAGTTGTGGCTTATGCCTCTAGACAGTTGAGAAAGCATGAGTTGAATTATCCTACACATGATTTGGAGTTAGCAGCTGTTGTTCATGCATTAAAGATTTAGAGACATTATTTGATTGGACATAAGAGTGATATATACACTGATCATAAGAGTTTGAAGTATATTTTCACTCAGTCAGATCTGAATTTGAGGCAACGCAGATGGTTAGAGTTGATTAAGGATTATGATATTGAGATACACTATCATCCTGGTAAGGCTAATGTAGTAGCTGATGCTCTTAGTAGGAAGAGTTATGCCAATGAAATAAGAACCTTGTCTTTGACTAGTGAGTTATGTGCTGAATTTGAATATTTGAACTTGGGAATTGTTACTAATACAATGGAATTAGTGATAGAGCCTACTTTAGAGCAAGAGATCTATAAGGGTCAATTGAAGGATGAGAAACTAAAGAAGATAGCGGAGGATATAGTGATTGGTAAGTCACCAGGCTTTAGAATGGATGATAATGGAATTTTGTGGTTTGGAAAGAGGCTGTGTGTACCTGAGGATCAAGCTATTAGACAGGCAATTCTTCGTGAAGCTCATGAGTCAGCTTATTCTATTCATCCTGGTAGTACTAAGATGTATTTGGATCTTAAACAGAAATATTTGTGGGTTGGATTAAAGCGAGATGTGGCTGAGTATGTGGCATTGTGTGATACTTGTCAGAGGGTGAAAGCAGAGCATCAGAGACCTGCTGGATTGTTGCAACCAATAAAAATCCCTGAATGGAAGTGGGAGGAAGTTGGTATGGACTTTATAGTGGGGTTACCGCGTACTCAGAGAGGTTATGATTCTATTTGGGTGATAGTGGATAGGTTGACTAAAGTTGCTCATTTTATACCAGTCAAGACTAAATACACGGGAGTACAATTAGCTACCTTGTATATGGAAAGAATAGTATGTTTGCATGGAGTACCAAAGAAGATTGTGTCTGATCGAGGTACGCAGTTTACATCGCATTTTTGGCAAGCTGTGCATGAATCTTTAGGAACTAAATTGAATTTTAGTACAACATATCATCCACAGACAGATGGACAGACTGAAAGGACCAACCAGGTATTAGAGGATATGTTGAGAGCCTGTGCATTGCAATATGGAACTAGTTGGGATAAGAGTTTGCCTTATGCAGAATTTTCTTACAATAATAGTTATCAACAGAGTCTTAAGATGGCACCGTTTGAAGCTTTGTATGGACGTAAGTGTAGAACTCCATTGTTTTGGGATCAGACAGGTGAATCTCAGGTGTTTGGTACAGATGTTCTTAGAAACGCAGAAGATCAAGTACGAGTGATTCGTGAGAATTTGAGAGTGGCACAGTCTCGTCAGAAGAGTTATGCTGATAATAGGAGAAGAGATCTAGTTTTTGAAGTAGGTGATTATGTTTATTTGAAGGTGTCACCTATGAGAAGTGTGAAGAGATTTAACATGAAAGGTAAACTAGCACCAAGGTATGTTGGACCATTTAAAGTTATTGCTAGACGTGGGGAAGTTGCTTACCAATTAGAGTTGCCTGAGAATTTATCTGGGGTGCATGATGTGTTTCATGTTTCACAACTTAAGAAGTGTTTGCGGGTGCCTGAGGAGCACATACCTTTGGAAGAATTGACTGTTAAGGAGGATCTTACATATGAAGAGTTTCCGATCAAGATTTTAGAGACTGCTGAGAGGGTTACTCGAAGTCGGATTATTAAGATGTGCAAAGTACAGTGGAATCGATATTCAGAGGCAGAGGCAACTTGGGAAAGAGAGGATGAATTAAGGAAATCATATCCGCAGTTGTTTGAGTAAGCAGTCCAATCTCGAGGACGAGATTCTTTTAAGGGGGGTAGAATTTGTAACACCCAAATTTTAGAGATAACAAAATTGGAATAATTTAGATAATAAATAATGGCCAATTTAAAATAATAATAAAATATGTTGATGTTGCATTCATGCTGTTGCACTTAATTTATTTTGTGGTGTGCATTTATTTTATTTTGCTTTGACTTAGAAAATTTCTATTTGAAATAAGTTTTGGAAAATAAGTAAATAAAAAAAAGAAGACAGATACTTACCTGATAGGCCTGATCCAACATAACCGCAGCCCATCTTGAGTTCCTGGCCCGGCTCGGCTCGGCGGCCCAAGTCGGTCAGGGCCCAGCAGTCGCGCGGCCGATCCAGTCGGCCCAGCTCGCACGGTTCGCGGCCCAGACGTCCGACCCGTTGCCGCCTTCCCCTCTCTTGAGCCGCTGACTGGTGGGGTCACGTTGTCAGTCGTCTTTAAGCTTTCGTAAACGAGCCGGAGTTGAACATCCACCGACCGAAACGAAAACGAATCTTGTTTCCGGGATTTGGTAACCGATTTCGGTGATTTGAGGCTATAAATAGGAAGAGGGGACCTTCTATTTTCCGTTTTTCACCTAAAACGTGATCGCTACCACAAGTAATCGGAGGTTTAGGGTTTAGGTGGTTGGCGGTTTCGGTTGGTCGTCGGTGGAGCTCGTGGGACGGTGCGGGCTCTTTTTCTTCGTGTTGGTGAGATCGCTATCTCCTCCTCTTTCTTCCCGTGCCCTTCTTTGATGTAGAGAAGCTTTGAATCGAGGTTTTGAAGCTTGCCGATGGTGCGGCAATGGCGCCGCCGCCGCCCCTTGTGGCCGTGAGTCGCGTGTGGTTCTTTTGGTTAGTTTCTTCTAGCGTATTTGAGTTCGCGCGAAGTTTCTCTTTCCGTAGGATCAAACGCGGGCTTAAATGGTGGCCTCGGTGGGGAGAACCACGATCGCCGGTCATGGGAGGGTCGCCGGCCATGGGGTGTTGCCGGCCGGCGATGGAGATGATGACCGGACTAGGCACTGTGCACTTGAAGATGAACACGAGCCGTCCATCTTGTGATCTACGGCCGAGATTAGATCATACCCTTTCGGTGGTAAATTTGTTAAAGAGACCCTTAGTTTTCTGGGAATTAACCCGCGGTCCAAAACGTAAAGCTGAAATTACGTTTTCGCATTTTGAAAGCGTATTTTCTTCCGGGTTATTTAAAAATACGTTTTCAGCAATTTACAGTTTTGCCACTAGGATTGTTTTAGTCATAAAATCTTCGTTTTAACTCCGATTTGATCCGTTCAAATTGCGTTAGGTTCGTATTTGCGAACTCTACATGTTAGTATAGTTTTACAGTTAGTTTTGATAATTTATTTTCGAGTTTTTAATTAAGTATTTATTTATCTATAGGAAATCTTAGAAAATTCATAACTTTCACGTTTTAACTCCGAATTTGGTGATCTTTGCGTCTGTGTGATCGTAGAAACGTGTAGAAGAGTTTTATAAACTTTTATTACTGTTTTGTTACTGTTGGTGTACTGTTCTAATTATATCTCCTTGTTTGCTTCGTGTATGTTTGATTGGATGCATGTATGTTGTTGATTGATGATCGAATATAGAAGGTGAGCAGTACTTGGATGATTCGGAGTATTACTTTGAGCCAAGTCAGCAGTATTATTTGGAGAGCTTTGATCAAGGCAAGTATAACACAGGACTATCCTTGTTACCTATTCATTGAATTATTATACATATGCATGTGCTTACCTTGACAACCTTAGAGATTATAACTTAGTGATTGTTATCTTGATTCCTTGTCAACCTTGGGAATGCATATGGGTAGCTATGGCTAGTGCTTAAACTAAGAACAATGATCTTGCAATATGATTAATGGATCAAGCAATCAATCTTTAAGATGGTTTAATTTTTGTTAAAAGGGGGCTAGAGCCTGTGTGTTATTTTTGGTGCTCTAGTTACTCTCCGTAAGGACTTATCTGTACGTGATCATCCGGGATAGACAGTACAGCTGTGAGGGCTATATGGCTCTGGCTTTAGTTGTTCAAGAGACCTTTTCTAGCTTGTTAGTGGTTACCTTAAATGGCGTAAGAATGGCTTGCCACGTTGGGTGTAGTGCGAGCCCCTAGCCTAGTGTGTATAGGCTGCGGTTGTTGTGACACAGGGAAGGGGGGTTCTACATCTGCCTGCCGAGTGAATCTAATGGCCCTAACTTGTTAGACGAACTCTTGAGTGGCTTTATATGGTTTTTGGGTGTTTGGGCTTGATCTCCCCACTCATTTGGAAATCATGACTCACAGTGAAAGTGTACACCTCTGCGCAGAGTTTAATAAACTGGTATACTAGCCGTGCTCACGGATACGAGCGGCCTTGGAACATCTATAGATAGATGATCACCATTGTTATACTATGTTTAATTATTGTTGATTAATAATATGCTCTCGTTAATGTTATTCGTTATCATTATTGCAATTGATCATTGGTTCTTTAATGGGAAGTGGTTTATCTTGATGCTACTCAAATGAAAGTTATAAGATTAAAAGCTAATTGCAGTTAAACAGTGTCTAGCCATTTGAGCCTCATGAACCCTGTGTTATATTTGTTGAGTTCGACATGGACTCACTCTTGCTATTTCCACCATAACAGATGAAGATTATGATGAAGATTATCGTAATGAGTACTAGTCTTGGTGTCAACCAGTCAACCGTGTCCCTGTGTGGAGTTTCCGCTGGAGATTATTATTAGATATTACTATTTATCGTTCAAGACTATGTGATAAATATTTATTCGTTATGTAACAAGCACTGTGATGATACTATGTAATTTGTCTGCTTATGTGTGCGATCATGACCTGGGGCTCACATGAGTACTTTATGCATCCTATTTTTGTCCTTAAAAATGGGTGTGACAACAACAATGATTTGTACATTGATGATAATGCTCTAAACCTAGTGCTGCTGCTACCAATCAACTCAAATATCATTGAGGTGTCGTACTACTTGTTCCCTGCCGCAATTGATAAGATACCCATGTTTCTATATGCAGGCTTAGTTGGAGCCCTCCTATCAATGTGCATGATGATGCGTTTGGCATGCATTATAACCAAAAAGACATGACCATGTGCATGTAGTTGATACCACATCACTAGGAAATCATGCATCTGCATCCACTCATTCATCGTCCACGCCCCCACAAACTTCCAGTCGTGAAACAACGGGCGGCTAGTACAACACAACTCTGCAGCAGAAGCATTGCTGCAGGAGCCAAAGCCATGACCCATAATTAAATGCCGCACGGTTTCTACCAAGCTTAAACATTAACCGCACTGAACACAGGTACCATGGTCGGAGAGTCACTTGCCTTTGACCAATTGGAAAGATAACACCCCCTAACTTTTAGGTGGCCCCCCTATGCAACCGTTAATTTGGAGTGACTTCAAGAACTACTGAATCTTCTTCCTTATTGATAGGAATAGGAATTTTAGTGAAAAGTACCTTCCAACAGATTCTTTAACTAGATCTCCAAATATCACAATCCACCATTATAGATTTCTCGCTAATTAAAGATGGAGGAGAGTAGGATTGGTTCTCTAGAGTATGCACAAGTTATAGAGATGTTGTTGGAGGGTGGAAAGATATAGTTAACAATTTTTATTTAAATTGCTCTCCAAATAATAATTTAGTGAGTGAATTTAAAAAAGACTCTTAAAGATGCTCTAACTAGGTAATCCTCTATTTAGCTTGTTAAAAATGCTAATTAATGCTTTGATTATTTGTTCTTCCTCCATAGTTAACCTCAAATGGCATCTATATAATACAAGATTACGGCCTGTTTGGCAGGGCTCATATCCGACTCCGGCTTTGGCTCCTCCAGAGGAGCCCTACCAAACATTTTTGTGGAGGAGCCGTTTTTCAGTAAAAAAACAAAGGAGCCAAAGCCATTTTGGAGAAGTTACAAATTGTGGCTCCTCCAAAACGGCTCTGGCTCCTCCGGAGAAGCCTCTTGGGCAAAGTTATTAGGACCGGACCGGAGATTGAACCGGCGAGGCCATCGGTTAACTGGTTCACTGGTCCAACCATTTAGAACTAGTTGAACTGCCGGTTCAATTGTTTTGGAACGGACGAATTGGAACGGACACAAATACTTTGAACTGGTATATATATATATGCAAATAATTAATAATTGACAGATGATAAACAACACAAATTTAATTGCACATGTTCTTAAATTCAAAACATCAAGTGCCTGATAACTGATAAGAAATGCAGCTCATCTGTTACTTTAGCCATGTCGTGGAAAACATAGAAATCAATCCTAAATTAATAAGATCTGGAGAAAAGAGATGCCTAATAACTAATATACTCTAACATGAACGGCTTCATATTTATGAACCTCACATTGACAGATCATAGATCCCTAATTCAATCTTAACCCAGGCTCACCATTAGCCATGTCGTTAAGTTCTGGCATGGTCAACTGGAACTGGAGAACAGCAGGGAACCGCCTGGAGGTCTAGAGCGGTGGAGCCTGAAGCAGACAGCAAGGCTGCAGCCGCACGCCGCACGCCGCATGCCGCTGCTGGTTGCGGACGACGCGAGCTCGACTCACCGCAGCCGCCCATTGCCTGCCGGGGCCGCCACGATTGCCCGTTGCCTGCCGCCAGCCGCATGCCGCGAACTGCCCGTAGCTGCTTGCTGATGCTCTTGCCGCCGCCCGCCAGACGCCGCCCAGAGCAGAAGCGCTGCGCTGCCGCCTCGACTCCTCGCGCCACCGCCCAGAATGCGAAAAGGGAATTTTTCCCTACCAATCCCAGCGGCAAAACAACCCTAAAGAGGCATTTGGAGCCAATTTCCAATAATACCCCAAACTAGACAAGCTCACCCTGAGTGCATAGAGGGGTAATTTTGGAAAAACTCAAAAACTCACCGGTTCGTATGGAACCGTCCAGTTCACCGGTTCTGTAAAAAACAGGCCGGTTCAACTAGTTTTTAGCGGTTCGATTGCACAGGCGGTCTTTTAAGTGAACCAGACTAGTCTAGGCTCTGGTTCAGTCTTTTAGCGGTCGAACCGCCGGTCCGGTCCGGTTCTAATAACTATGTCCTTAGGAGGAGCCATGCCAAACATCCTCTTAGTCTTCATATCTTCTCCATCTCTTTTATTCTTTTTTTTACTGTCACATCTCCTTTATTCTTGTTTTTATAGTGTTATGCTTATTTACTGTCCCTCCATATTGATCGATGAAATCTAAATTTTTTAGGATTAGTTCGTGCTATATTCCTAGTCTCATTTTATTCTTGTTATTCTCTTTTTCTCCATAATATCAAGTGTTCTTTTTTTAACTTTTCAGTTTTCTTTTGTATCATAAAGCAAATACTATTTTGTTGTTAGCTATGCTCTTGTCGGCTACATGTATATATTGGCAAGGCTTCTTGAGGGGCTTCAGCTCTTTCTTCTATGGCTTTTTGGATGTATGAAACTCTACTAATACATATAAAATAGTTCTGTGAGAATTTGTTTTGTAATAGAAGGGTGAGGCCAGCTAAACTTGTCTTCTCCGGCTTCTCTGTCTTATTACGTGAAGTTGTTTGCAAAGAAACTCTACCAAACTGATCCTTGATCATGTATGATTGTTGTCAGTATGAATGTCCCCCTTATATACTGATCAAAGATATGGGAGGAAATCGTAGGATATTACGGAAGAAACGCATAGACGATGATAATGATACAGCCAAAAAGTATACTTCCCCCATTGTAAACTATAAATTGTTTTAACTTTTTTCTAAGTTAAACTTTCCTACATAATGAAGTTTATATCAAAGAATACACTATCAAAATATATTTCGTAGCATATAATAAATACAGTATGTTCAATTTTTTCATAAACTTGATCAAAGCTAAAAAAAAGTGAACTAGAATAAAGTAAAATTTATAGTTTGTAACGGAGGGTGTCTATATCAGCTGCGGTTTTGGGCAAGAGGACGTATTCTTATTGAGAAGCATTGGAAAGGCCTCAGTTTTGAAATTTTAAACTATAATTCATTTTGAGTTATTTCACAGTCGAATTTATCTAGTCTTGACTAAATTACAGAAAAATGCATCAGTATTTATACTATCATCAGATCTCTGTTTGATTCTTCATAAAAATGTTTCTATATTGCATTAATTTGAATTTGCAAGTGTTTATGTAACATATTATAAAACTTTGTTAAACTGAAGCAAATTGACGTTGAATAAAAGCGACTGAATTTTATTTTGAAGGGAATGGGAAGACGTTGATATTTCCCCACAAAATAACTGGCTCGTCAGCTCCTCTATCTATAAGCGGCCAACAAACTATGGAATTGAAGCGAACGGTGTCCAGTTTTTGTTGGCTGACTAAATTTCGGCCTGGCTCCTCCTAAGCCCACAGTATCACTTCAGCCGCCTGCCGGCTCCGCCTCAGCAGGTTCCTCGTCTCCGCCTCCTGCCGTCTCATCTCCTTCACCAACGCACCCTCTCCTCCATCACCACCCAACGGCGGCGTAGCCTCTGCGCGTCTTCCTTTGTAGACCCCGAAAGTTATAAAACTTTGTATTGACAAGTTTTTGATTGGATTCATTTATGTCTCAAATACACTTTTCGAAACCGAATGAAGATAAAATGAGGAAAATGAATATCTGAAATGGATACAAGTATATTATGGGTGAAGTGGTTAGGGGAGGAACACGCAAGACCTAAGGTCGCAAGTTTGACCCCTTGTGGCCGCGAAGCGCACATGTGGCTGTCCAATGGGATCTCACATGATTTAATTTTTGGGCTCGAATTTGTAATTTGTGGACAGCGATTTGTATAGATGTATTGAAATGCAGCTGTCTCTATAAATCGATTCGTGCAATTGATTTTTAGAGGTGAGTCCTGTTTGTCAGAAGGGATAGTCACTGCAGTACCGTTGTACCGCATTGTTATTTATTTTTATAGAGGCGGAGGTTTTTATGTAAGACCAGCGTTATGTGTCACCTTATTATTATTATTTTTGCATCATATGGAACAGAAGTAGGTAAGCATTTTCGATCAAGACCAAGCATTTGTGCTAACATTAAGACTAGATAACCGTGAAGTAGATAATAACTATCTTCCATCTAGACCAGAAATCGTGACAACATTGAGACTACACGGCCCGACAGCCGTGAAAGGTTGCCAGCCATACGTGGCAATATGCAGGGTGCTTGGGCTCGGGTAGGGTAATACTCTCGCTGCTTAGTTCAGCAACCACATCTGACATGATGGGTCGATCCATGGCATCCTCTTGCACGCTCAACAAAGCAATGTTAATGTCAATGGATCGCATCCTGTATAGTGTACGGCATGTATTGTGACGAGAATCCATAGTTGAATCCATGACCCGTCCTTCAACAACTGTCAAGCCTGCAAAGAGTCACGTAATACAACAAGGTTAGTGAGTTTCTTTCACCATCCACAGAAGTTCAAAAATGAAGCATTGCTGTTGGCATTGTGCCTGCTTCAAAACTAGGCAGCTGATATGCCACGAAAATTTTATTTCAATTATTCTTTAGGATTTAGAGACACAAAATTAAACAGTTTACTCCATCTGTCTTGAAACACAAGGTATTCAAACATTCAAAATTTATACAAAATTATAAGGGAGTCTTGGTCAACTATCCCTCCAACTCAATTTAAAAAGACATCATTCACATGCGTACCCACCATTAATTTCTACTGCAAACCCAAATATAGTAACTAGGAAGGGGTTACATGCATCATTTAATCTACCACAAATGATATGCACTATAATTTCTAGGATACCTTATATTCTATGACAGAGGGAATACCTGAATTATTCGAGTGTTGAAAGACTCACATGACCAAGCAGGTTGATGAAATTTCCATTTCCATAGATGATCTCAAAAACTAGCTAGCGCATCGAAGCTGATTACATCAGATTGGATTGAGAAGAGGCTCTTTGATGCATACTCAGGAGCCATGTAACCGTGGAAAGGAAGTGTATACCAAATTCTGATGTCATGTTGTCCTATTTGGTAGCTTCGTAATACATATGTGATGGACTCATTTCAAAGAAATAATTAATATTTCCCCACAATCCTTTTTCTGTTCCCTTCTTTATCATTTGTTCTGAGTATTATTAGCTAGTCCAAAATCAGAAATTTTAGGGCTCTTTCATGGTCCAAGAGAATATTGCTTGCTTTAAGCTCTCTATGAATGGCTCATAACCGAGAGTGCTTATGCAAATATAGTAGTCCTCGGGCAGTCCCTTCTATAATCACTTGGCATCTAGTCCCTTCTAGCAAAGCTTTCCATGTTTCATCTGCAAATTAGTTAAAAGTTGCATAAATAAATAAATAAGTAAATAAAAGCGCACACACAAACACATACACACACACTAGAAAAGATCTTTAGATGCCCAAACTTGTAGCATGGTATTGCAGGAAATTAGTACCGAAAATGAAGAAGTCCAACCTTTTATTTGGCAAATATTCGTAGAGAAGAACTTTCTCCTCACCCTGAGGAGCAGCATAGCATCAGTGCTAGACTATGGTACAATCAAGTTTGATGGTGGATGCCTGCTGGTAGCTAGTAGTAGAGTTGAAGAAGCACCTTTTCTTCCCAAATAACTCAAATGTTCCACTCAAAAAGAATTTACACTACTTTCACAAGCAAATCGAGTAAAGAAAACAGATGCAAACCAAGTTTATTCAGTAACATATTTACAAGACTGGTGAATTAAATTAGCACCGTTCTGATCTAAAAATCCTCCTCTTACCAAAGAAATTGCTTACTTCAGCTTCCTCTAATATCTCACGCCCAGTTCCCTGATTTTCTGGTACCACAGACCACAATTGGCAGATACATATTGCCCTAGCATAGCTCCAAACATAGTAGAAAACATGGAAGGAATCGAACAGAAAATATCTTCTTCGGAGCATTCTTGTCACATAGCATTTTTGCCAAGATTAAAAGACCGCATACACTTGTACTAGCAGATCTGAGGATAGTTTAGACTTTTTCCAGTGCAGTTTGACATGGTTAGAGCTAAAAGTGGACGCAATGGCATGGAGGATAAAAGAGTTCCGGCCAGTGGCACCTGGGTGCGCTCGAATTTTTTAGTGGCTTGTAGGTAATGGCCATCTTTTTTTAATGGCATACAAGAAAAACCCTCATTATTTTCGCTCCTTCTCTCTTACCTGTGGGCCATGCCCAGAGTTGGAGCACGCAAAACTTTTTCGTTCTATAAGGCGCAAACTTGTTTTTCGAGGGAGAAACAGTTCTGGGGTAGTGATAGTCTGTAAAGAAAGTGTTTCGACCATCTCTGCTCAAACGTGTGATTTCTGTATGCAAGTAGGCATCCAATAGACGATTGGTAATGTGGCCCACCTTAAAATACAGTCTACAAATAAAAATTCGTCTTAAGAAAATAGGAATTTCTTTTGATTCTGGAGAAGCAAAGGAATGACACATTTTTTTTCGTGAAATATGCACGTGTGCAGTTCATGGAGTCATACTCAAGACATCTTATCTGGCACGAGATTCCCCACACTATGATATGTACGTAATCACTTATGACTACACGTAGAATGCTATTCTGTCACAGCCTTGGCCGATTGGAGCGGCTAAGGCGGCGGGCGGTGTGCGGTGAGGTGGTGGCAGCGGCTGGCGCAGGGTGTAGGGGCACAGCGTGAGCAGGTGGCGCCGTGCGCCCAGGTGCAGTGGAGGGAGAGGCAGCAGAGATGGAGGAGAGATTTGTTTAAAGAGCAAGGCTGAATTTCCTTCTTGATTTGGAATAGTTAGAACGCCCTTAGAGCATCTCCAGTAGACTACCTAAACCCACTGCCTATCTTATTTTTGGGTAGTGGAGGCAGAAAAAAAACACATTCTAGCAGGCTCCATATCAAACTATCTACTTTTGTTGGTCCAACAAATTTTCTCTCCCACTACCTACATCTGCTGGGCCAACAAATCTGCCTACCTTTTTTTCTTCCCCTACACGCCTATCTATCTCTGTTTCGTTGCGCTCGCTCGCACGGCGACCGTCCCCATTGCGTGGCTCCTCCGGCGCGGCTCTTCCCCGGCGGCGCTTCTCCCCGCGCTACAGCTCCCTGGCGGCGCGGCTCCTCCCCGGCGGCGCTCCTCCCCAGTGCTGCAGCTCACACGGCGCGGCGGCACTTCCCCCACGCGGGTGGATCTCCCTGGCGTGGGCCGATCTCCCCTGCGTGGGAGGCAAGCACGACGACATCCACCGGCGCGGCGGCTGGCTCGCGCCTCTACTGGCCTCCACGATGTAGTGCCCTAGCTGCATCTGCACCGGCATCCACGACGTCGGCCGACCGACATCCACGATGGCGGCCACGCCTCCACAAGCATCCATGAAGGCGGCCGCGCCTCCACCGGCCTCCGCGGCCCTTCCCCTGCTTCCCTTCTCCGGTGACGCCTTCATATCTATGGAGAAGAAGATAGAAGAGAGAATGACACGTGGTACCTGCCTATCATTCTCGAGGAGGATGGGTTTGGGTATCCTATTTTAGGTAGTACTGCTGGAATCGGAAGCAAAATTTGGGCAGTAGAAAAATAGGTGGCTGCCTAAACAGACATTTAGGTAGTCTGATTTAGGTAGCACTGTTGGAGATGCTCTTATATTTATAGTCCCTATTGGATATGCACACCAAGCAATCTATCACAGAGTCCTTTTAGATTTGGATTCCTCTTTCCTAGAAAAAAAATCTTTTTTTCCTTAGAAATCTAAATTGCTTTCCTAAAAAAATCTCTGTCTATTTTCCTAAGTATCTTTATTTTCCTAATTCATCAAGAATCTGGTACGACATGGAGGTGGAAGGGCCGCCATCAGGTCATGGGCTCCTGTCGGCCCTCTAGGCCCGATATGGGGGGTCCCTTTGGGAGTGTGACATCTCCCCTCCCCCATGTCCACTTGGCTTGTCCCCGTGCCGAATCGTTATCCAGTTGTCGAGGTGGAAGTGCTTCTTGGCCATCGGGTGGTTGCTCAAAACCCCATACCTTGTTGTTTGCGTTGGCAAGGATAAAGCTGGGGATCTTGCGGTAGGTGGCAGACAATACATGTATAGCTGGCATGGCCATCAAAAGTAGAGCATCTCACCAAACGTGAAGTAGACGCCGTTGAGGTTGTATGGCGAGATCAGGTGTAGGCGATCGCTGGCGTTGATGTCAATGGTGACGTCGTTGATGGTCATGCAGCAACAACCCATGTTGTCGAAGAAGGTGACTGCCGCCATCAGTGGAGTGCCCCTCTTCCATGGATAGGTGAGCAAGACGCTTGATGGCAAGTTGTACATCTATGTCGCCAACGTCGGGAGGGTATGGAATCCCACCGCCATGTGGTTGAGGTTGTCGATGCGACCGCCATAGATGAGTGTGTCGATGAGGGCCTGAAGTATCGGCTTAGTGGCTAGTATGTAGAGGCACCTATCGGAGAAGATGTAGCCGGTGTTTGTTGTCCAAGTTCGGACCGCCTTCTTGTCGTTGACACTAATAGCAATGCCGTGAAGTTTCACCTCGTGCAAGGTTGCCTGACAAAGTGCAGCAAAGACTTGTGCCTTCATGTCGAACTTATCAAGGTAGGAGTGTTGATGAGGTCATGTTGCCCGGCTAGGGTGGCAGTGTGCTGGTGCCAGTAGTGGTGGGGAGGACAATGGCAGCGGCGTGGCCTGTCCAAGGGCCGATTCAGGTGTTGCTACCCGTACGGACGGCTCTAGTGCCGCCAGCCCACCACCCATGCGGCTAGTGCTGGTGTTGCTGCCCATATATGCGGCCGGCGCTGCTGCTGCTCGTGCGTTCGGCCCGGGGGTCTATGCCCATAGTGCTGGTACCGGCACTGATACTAGTGCTGGAGGTGCCGGTTTTGATGCGATGGTGCTGCTAAGGCCAGGTGCTGTGGTGATGCTCGACAGTGTGGGATGCCGGTTAAGGTGAACGTCTGGTTGTCCTGTCGGAATTGCATATCTAGGGAGGTGAAATTCTAGAGGACATTGCCGATGTCTGTCAACCACGGAGCTCCTAGGATGACGTCGATGTCGTCGCTAGTAGGGAGGAGAAAGGCATCAATCTGGAACGTCTCACTATCGATGTGGAGTGGAATAGTGAAGCAGGCTCCTCGGCAGGCTAGCTCCATGCCACTACTAACGAGTACGGTAGTGGTGATATAGCGCTTAGCAAGGCCAATGGTGTGGGTGGTGTTGGAGTCAATGACAAGTGGGAGGCACCGGTGTTGACAAGGATGCAAATGCCCTGGCTAAGGATGGCTCCCACTAAGAGCATAGTGTGTCCTGCTCGCACCCCTAAGTTAGGGGCACCTATGAGCATCCCCAAGCAAGGCTCGATGTCAGTGTAGTCGTTGTCACTATTGATGATGATTCGCGATGAGGACCATGGTTTTGTAGCAGTGGTGTTAGCAATGCTCCTTTGTGGCTCTATAGATGGGGAAGCTATGGTGAATGCATGCTTGCCATAGCATCCACAAGATCACGAGCTGTGGTGGTGGTCGGAGCCTCTTGCTTCCTCTTGAGGAATGCTTGGCCGGTGTTGGGGTATGACCCCCGATACCCATAGTGTCGTACATGGGCCGAGCTGCCAGTGGAGGCCCAGCCCATGAGATCAATCCACGCGAGGCATGACACAGGTCGGCGTGCGCTGCAAGATTACGTGAAGCTTCCTTGATGACGAAGGAGAATCTAATCGGATATGCTAGATATCGCATTCCTTGTAAACATATATCTTGTAACCTGTCAGGATAGAAACAACCGACCTGCAACCCTATCCCCCGGGCTATATAAGGTGGGTTGGGACCACCCTCATTTTCATCTCTCATATCAAAATACAATCCACTAAAGGCACAGGACGTAGGGTATTACATCACCCTGACAGCCTGAACCTGTCTAATCGCTGTCTCTTGCGTTCTGTGTCACCATCTAGTTCCCTCACGTGCACCTCCACTGATTCATCTACTATCGTGGGTATACCCCTTGGTAGACTGCCGACCGTATTTTGCCGACAGCCGGTGTCCTCCTTGATGCGCTTGGTCTCCTCCTCAAGCTCCTTGGCTGTGGCCCCACATGCCTTAGGACAACATTGGCGCACTTAATGTTTGCAAGGCGGAGGTTGAGCTTCATGACCTTTGTGTTAAGCTAGTCGAAGTGGTTGCTCATGTTGATAGTGAAGATGCCCATCATCCTCTTCATCTTGGCGATCACGGCGGTTGTGGAGGTGGCCATAAGATCGATATGGTCTCCAGACAACAAGTGTCATGGCCTTGGTCGGGGTTTGCCGATTGGAGCAGCTAAGGCGGCAGGCGGTGGTGGTGTGCGGCGGTGGCGATGGCTGGCGTAGGGCAGGGGCATGGCGTGAGCGGGTGGCGGTGGCGTGCGGCATGGGTGCAGGGGAGGGAGAGGTAGTGCTAGGTAGATAGAGGAGGGATTTGTTTAAAGAGCAAGGTTCTATTTCCTTCTTGAGTTTGAATAGTTACAATGCCCCTATCTTTATTGTCCCTATTGGAGTTGCACACCAAACATTCTATCAAGGAGTCCTTTTAGAGTTGGATTCCCCTTTCCTAAACAAAAACTCTCTTTTTCCTAAGAAATCCAAATTGCTTTCCTAAACAAAATCACTATCTATTTTCCCAAATATATTTATTTTCCTGATTCATCTAGACATGGAGGTGGAAGGGCCAAGGCCCCCTATGTCGTGTGCTTTCCTTGTGCGTGCAGGTGACCCACTGCCTTGGTCGCCGCTAGGTCATGGGCTCCACTGGTGATAAGGATCGACTCGCTGAAGGGTACGCGGTGGTGGATAGGATAAAACTAGAATCACTTAGAGATCACTCAACAAGATCAACTAGCACCGGAGATTACTGTACAGGTTTCTCAAGGAAGAGCCATGCTCAATTCTCAAATCATATCAATCTCATATCCCTTCAAATGATGAATTACATGGTTTATTTATACTAGGAATATCCCTCCTAACTGGGTGTGAACATAGGCATAAATAAAGGCTAGTGGAAGATCATCTTGGTGGAGAAAGTGAAGAGTCTTCTTTCATTCTCGTGCAGCCACCAACAGCCTGTGCAGCCTCCACTAAAATAGCCATAACTCCTAACTCAGAAGTCCAAGAGATACACCGCTTGTTGGGTTGGAAACTAGGCTCATTTATATTTCCAATGATATAGCATATCAATGCTGAAACCAAAAATATTAATACGAGCAAGCCACGAAATGTAGTGGTGATTCTGCATGCTTCCATAGCCTTATCATCCTCCTCCTGTTGAAAAAGAACTCGCCCTTGAGTTCAGATTAATTGGAGCCAATGTGATGGTTATACCATCCTTCTTGAAGGTATATGTGTTGTGCTTCCCATCATGCATGGTGTGCCGATCATACTGCCTAGGCCTTCCCAAAATTAGGTGGCAAGCATCCATGGGTATCACATCACAAAGCACTTTGTCGTAGTAGATATCTCCAATAGAAAACTGCACATGACACTGCTTGTACACATTCACTTTCTGCGAATTCTTAAGCCAAACTAAATTATATGGATGGGGATGCTTTATGGTCATAAGTCCAAGGTTTTCCACCATAGCTTGAGACACCACGTTCGCACAACATCCATCATCAATGACAACATCACATACCTTTACCATGGGCTATGCAGCGTGTATGAAAAATACACTTATGGCACCAATCATCCTCTAAAACAGGAGCAATATTCAGAACCTGACGTGTCATGAAAAGTTCTTCTCCTTCTTCAGCACTTATGATTATGCCTTTCTCTGATGAATCTTCATCAAAAATCGGTGGGGAGTTATATTCTTCGGCAGCTTCACAATTCACAACAAGAGAGCGTCTATTTGGACAATCTTGCATTTTATGACCCCAGCCCTTGCATTTAAAACATTGGACACCATTGCCCATTGTGTTGTCTTCCTTGTCAGATTTGCTACTAGCACCATAAGCATGATTACTTGCTGAAGTCCTGCTGCCTACTTCTTTCTTGTTTACTGTACTTTTTCTCATGAAGTACGATGGTATACCCATGTCTTGGAGATGAGTTTCTATCTTCACAGCAAGCTTGAACACATCATGGTAAGAGTGATATGGCTGCAGCTCAACAACATCATGAATATCCTTCCGTAATCCCTGCAAATAACGAGCAATTGTTTGCTCTTCCTTCTCATAGACTTCACAGCGAACAAGTAAGGAATCAAATCTCTCTGTGTACTCCTCAACAGATAGGTCACCTTGCTTGAAGGATTGTAACTTGTTGTAGGCATCTTGGAGATAGCTTTCAGGCAAGAACTTCTGAATAACTCCCTTCGCATCTTCTCCCATGTTCTAATATGCCTTTTTCCTAGGTGCACATGACGGTGTTGGAGTTGTTCCCACCAAATAGAAGCATTCTTCCTAAGTTTGATAGTGACTAGCAGCACTTTATCTTCATCAGGGGTCCTCTTATAAGCAAAATCATGCTCAACTGTGATTAACCAATCAATAAATCCATCAGGATCAAACTTTCCCTCAAATTCAGGAAGATCAACATGTATGTGAAAATTGTTTTGATGATTGCCAGCAGAAATTTGAGAACGAATATCCTCTTCATCACTAGAATTATCTTGAGGATCAGCAAAAGGATTAATACCATCTTCGTCTTCACTGCTAGAGTTGTTTTGGAAGCGTCAATGTGCATGGCAGTCAACTCCCTCATGAGCAGCACCTTCTTGATGATGTGGTTCACGACCAGCAGCTTCAAGACGATCTAGGCATTCTTGAATTTGGTGAAGTTGTTCTCCCAAACCTTCGAGGATCGCATCACGGTGATCACGCTCTTGGTTGTTGTTGTCGTTGCCGGAGTTCCCTCGACGACGTTGATGACCAGCCATCACCTTAAGCTCTGATTACCAAATGATAAGGATTGACTCACAGAAGGGTACGTGGTGGTGGATAGGATAAAACTAGAATCACTCAGAGATCGCTCAACAAGATAAACTAGCACTGGAGATTACTCTACGGGTTTCTCAAAGAAGAGCCATGCTCAATTCTCAAATCATATCAGTCTCAACTCCCTTCAAATGATGGATTATATGGTTTATTTATACTAGGAACATCCGCCCTATTTGGGTGTGAACATAAGCATAAATAAAAGCTAGTGGCTTTGTGGAGAAAGTGAAGAGTCTTCTTTCATTCTCGCGCAGCCACCAACAGCCTGTGCAGCCTCCACTAAAATAGCCATAACTCCTAATTCAGAAGTTCAAAAGATACACCATTTGTTGGGTTGGAAACTAGACTCATTTATCTTTCCAATGTTGTAGCATATCAATGTGAAACCAAAAATATTAATACCAGCAAGCCACGAAATGTAGTGGTGATTCTGCATGCTTCCATGGCCTTATCATCTGACCTGCTAGGCCGCCTATGGGGGTCCCATTGGGAGCAAGACATATTCTTTTTATTAACTTCTATGAGTATTTTATTAGAGTTAAATGCACCGGAGATCCATTAACTTATGCAGGGGTTTCTGTTAGATGGATCTAACTCTAAAAGTTGATTTCTAGGTCCATAAACTTTTAAAGTGGTTCACCGCAGGTCCATATCTCTTCGTTTGGCCCTTTGATTGATCTTCAGGGTTCATAAACTTTGAAGTGGTTCAGCATAGGTCCATATCCCTACGTTTGGCCCTTAAATTTGATGTGGCTTGTGGAGTCAACAGATAGCATGGCATGAAATTTCTCAAGCTCATACTTATCTCCTGGCCGTGCTGCCTCCTTTCCACTCCCCAAGCCTGGTGTCTATTCCTCTACCCTATCTCTGCCCTAGTACTCGCCACCACCATTATTGTCCATCAAGCTCCTGCTATTACCACTGTTTATCGCCTTGTCCTTCACCATTGTCTTAGAAATGATCTCTACTGAGTCCGTCTCTGCCACCTCTACCCTTTTGCGCTCGTTGGACAAGCAAAAACTATTTATTTTTTCTTTTCATGCTTCATTTTTTTATTCATATTTCTTTTTTGTTTTATGTGATTTTTCTATTATTCTTTTATTTTTTATTTGTTTATGTTCCTTTTATTTCTTTTTTGTTTTATTTTCTTTTGTTTCATTTTTTATTTTGTTATTTCCTTTCTCCAAGGTTTTTGCGTTGTTTATGCAGTATACATGTGATGCCCTATATTTTTAATGATGTTCACGTGTTATACATGTGATGTTCTGTGATGTTTTTTATGTTCACGTGGTATACTTGTGATGTTCTATGGTTTATTTTTTGATGTTCATGTAGTATACATGTGATGTTCATGTAAGTATACACCGATGTTCTATGATGTATTCTGCGATGTTCACATAGTATATATGTCATGTTTATGATCCTTTTTGTGATGTTCATGCGATGTTCTATAATGTATTTAGTGATGTTCTATTTTGTGATGTTCACATAGTATACATGTGATATTTGTGTGTCATACATGCGATGTTCTATAATGTTTTTAACGATGTTCTATGGTGTATTTAGTGATGTTCACTTAGTATACTTGTGATGTTCTAGAGTATATTTTGGATGTTCGAAAAGTATCCATGTGATGTTCTCTTAAATTTTTCTCTATTACGTGTTTTTATTTTTCCTTATGCTTTACTCTAGATTTTATTATTTTTATTTACATTATGTAATTATTTATTTATTTTTATGTATATGATAATATCAATATCATTAACCTAAAACTAGAATATTGTTCTTCTAAATCGGGAACATTGTTATTACGAAGACGGAACATTGTTTTCTGAACCTAGAACATGTCTCTCTCAATAAAAGAAAAATGTTCTATCTTCATAAGATAAATGTTCGTTAATAAAAATTTATCCAAATATCCATGTGGGATCTTGTTTTGAAGGATTTATTATATTGCAAGAAACCTGATAGTGTAATCGGGATATTTAGTTTAACATGTATGACTTTTTTAGTTGATTGAAGGTCATGAGAGGTGGGCCCTAAACTACACAAACCAACTGGCATATGAGAACCTCGCACGTGCGCCAAAAATCTCCCGTGTGCGCTGCTTTAATTTGTTCGGCGCGGGGTACTGGTCCGATGACTGGACCCTAGCAGCCCCAGGTATTACCTCCTAGCGAGTAAAGGGTGTACCATAGCATTGCCCACTTTGCAAATCTATATCTTGGCTATCCCTATTGTAGGGCTATAAAAAACAGTTGGGGAAAGGTCAATCTAGAGACCAAGATGCAATTCTACTTGATCCTCTCCTCCTCATAAACCCATTTTCCTCGATCTTTTCCCATGGCTATCACTGATTTGGAGGAGTTGTTAGAGACGGAGAAGGATCAGGCAAGATGGAGAGAGACGTGCTAGGAAAAGGAGCTCGAGCAGGAGAACCAAGGAACTGTGGCCGATGGGGTAGGGATGCTCGATCTATGGTTTTGGGGCGGTTTGGGCCTGGGAGTGGTGGGCTAGTTGGGCCTTGGCCGCTTCTAAACACTTTTTTGTCACTTTTTGATGTTTTACTGGGATGGAGGCAAAGGTACATGTGGCAAAGGAGGGGAAGAGGCAGAGTGGCGGCGATTAAGGGGTATGGGACAAGGCATGAAGGCGCAGATGTGTGTGGCGGCAATGACAAAAGTGATGTCTAGATGACTGTGGGAGAGTGAACCCCCTAGCTGTGTTTTTACATATGCAATATTTTCTTCACCAGTTCAATTATGAATTGACAGTGATATTATCACCAACAATATTAAAAATTTAGAAAATTGTTCCCAAAAAATGTCTTCTTAGAATATGTCAAAGAACTTGTAACGTAACCAATATATCGGTCTCTAAGTAATCACAAATAAAAATTTTATCATCTACATAGTTGTAGATCTTATCGAGTTCTATTGTCTTAGTATAAAACATGTCTTGATCCAACTTCTTATGAAAATATATGAGTCCTGTGTATATGGATTTTTACGGTGGTCATTTTAAAACCACCATCAATAGAATATAACGTTATTCGGAGTGACACTTTTCTTAAGTAACCATATGTAGAAATTATAGTGGCAGTCCTGTGCCCTGCGCCTTGCTTAAAGGGCAGGCTGAACCACTTTTAACCTCGACAAAGAAGTCGTTGGAGCTTTAGTCAAAATGATTTGTAGTAAAGTGGGTGAAAGTTTTTTTTTGTCAGAACAAATAGACGCAAGCATGACATCATTATCAAAACCATAAGACTACATTTTATTTATCATCATCTTGGATTCAAGAGGGAGCCTTCCTCGGCTTTTATTAATCATATTGGCAGCAGCACTCCTGAGGATTGCGATTAGTCACACAGATGGATACAACTTTTGGAAGCTGTAAGTTTTGGCATTTACTGTGGCACTTAGCTAGGTCACAACTTGGAGTTTCTTTGGTACATTGTATCTTCGCATCTACACGTTAGTATAGTAATCAGTAAAAGATTAAAATATTGCAAACTCAAGCTTGAACTATACACACATACCAGCATCAGTGGTGCAAGACAGGATCACCAATGTGAGGAAAATGGCAGCAGATATCAGCTGCAAACCCCTCGTCATATCAACACTTCTAGTTCTCAGTTGTACAGACAAATGAAGATTACTCCTGTCTTTGTCGTCTATTTTAGGCTTTGGGTTCTCATGGACAAGCCCGTTTGGTAGTTCATATATAAAGGCAAGGCATCACTCATATCTCTTCATCATTAATGCCTTAATATCCTCATTTGCATATCTATATCTCTATCTATATCTATATTTGTATCTGTATCTATATCCATATCTGTATCTATATTTATCTGTATCTGTATCTGTATCTGTATCTATATTTATCTGTATCTGTATCTGTATCTGTATCTATATCTATATTTGTATCTATATCTATATCTTTTATATTACTAAACCTCAATAAAGTTCTATATTGACATGCAAGCTATCCACCTCATCAGTCCACTATCACATGGAATTATAACCCACTTCTGCAACTATAAAATGTACGCATCATCCACTAACAATAGTTGTCCATGTCGGCGTGCCACATCATCCACCAACTTTGGTTTAATGATTTGTAGTCTAATCTCATTCCAAAGACCACAATAAGATCCAATTCACATCTACAACTATAATATACACAACAGCGAGACACATCTTCCATAACATAGACATAGTTATCCATGTCATCGGCGTGCCACATCATCCACAAATATCGGTTTATAAAAGTTTATCCCTACATATAAGTAATTATATGTAGTCAACTTCATTCCAAATCATCCTTGATTCCCATGGAAACTCGCGGTGTATGCTACTAGCTAGTATTTTATAATCATTAACCCCACCAGCCTTCTATCTCATCAAGCACGCCATTCACATCATATCCTAGTAACCATACACACCATCTCCTACTAAATGCCACGTCATTCCTACTCTCCACTAACTTTAAACCTCGTAATGCAAGCTATCAACGTCACCTGAACTCTGCGCAATTACTACGTACTACTTTTGTTCTATCTCGACATGCAAACTGTCACACCCATTTAAAGACCAAATGGAATGCATACTCTTATGTGTGCCCAGAGATCAATCACACATAAGTTAACAAATTATAAAGGAAGCATCATCACAAATGTTATTATATCACGATTATTAACACATAGTCTTTACACAAATGTAGCGGAAGTAAAAATATAAATCTCTCGTGGTAGCTCCAATCACAGGCACATTGACTGGTTGACTGCAAGTCTAGTAATCTTCAGGAAAGTAGGAGTAGTAGTCACTATTTGCACCATCTGTTACCCATCCGAGATTTTTATCCAAGTAAGAAAAATAAACAAGCGTAAGTACATCTCGTACTCAACAAGTGTAACATGGGGTTCATGAGGCTCAAAGGCATGACATTGGTTTATCAGCATGTAGCTTTTATTTAGCATAATTTTAGCATATCAATAGCATCAAGGTGTCTCAATGTAAACAATAAACATATGATCCATGTGAAATGATTAATGAATAGCAAAAACATATTCATTTATTAATGATCAAATATTCCATAAGGGTCCAAGGCCACTCGTGACCGTGAGCACGGCTGTTATAACAGTTTTACTCTGCAGAGGTTGTACACTTTCGCTGTGAGTCGTGTTGCCCATATGCCCGGGTTAATTACTCCCAAAACACTTCCAAGGTGAGCAGGCAGGGAAACACTATGAAGTCTTTCGAAGGTTCATCTAACAAGTTAGGGCCATTAGATTTACTCGGCAAACAGATATAGAGCCCTCTTCCAAATGGCACAATGACACGCAGCCTATACTCATAAGGACAGAGGCCGCACTATACCTGATTTGTCAAGCCATTCTTACGCTAAAAAGGTTACCACTAACAAGCTAGAAAAGGTCCTTCTATATGACTAAAGTCAGAGCCATATAGCCCTCACAGTTGTATTGTAAATCCCGGATGTTCGCTTACAGATAAGTCCTTAAGGAGAGTTACTAGAACACCAAAATAACCCCATGCTCTAGTCCCCTTTAAATAGTAATCAAAAATCATCTTTTAATGTTTATTGCATATTCCATTAGTCAAATTATATGATCATAGTTTATGTTAAGCACTAGCAATATAATAGGTGTCAAGGTATAAGATCAACACTAAGTCATCCTTAACAAGGGAATATATGCATAATGATATTATTTGTCTATTGTGAATAGGACAACAAGGATAATCCCATGATATACTTGCCTTGCTCAAACTGGTCCTGAAGATCTTGCTTGTAGAAAGACTCTTGATCCCCAACGAATTGCTCACCGTCTATACTCGATCAACAACAGCAACCACATTCATCCAGAAACAATCATGCATAAACAAACAAGACTATAATTAGAACAGTACACCAACAGTAATAAAATAAGATAAAAAGTCTTTAATGAATCTACAACTCGCTAGGATCACACAGACGCAAAGATCACGAAAAACGGAGCTAAGACGACAAAGTTATGAATTTACGAAGATTTCCTATAGAAAAATAATTGCTTTGATTTAAACTCGAAAATAAATTGTCACAAACCTACTGTACAGTACTACTAACATGTAGAGCTCGCAAATATGAACCTAACGCAATTTGAACGGGTCAAATCGGAGTTAAAACGGAGATTCTACACATGAATTAACATAATGGCAAAACTGTAAATAAGTGAAAACGTATTTCTAAAGTTACCGCGATCAAAATACGCTTTACAAAAAATAAAACGCAAATCGGGAATACGCCTTGGACTGCGGGTTCTATAATCAAAACTTACAGGGACTCTTTAGCAATTTGGTCAGCCAAACCGGTATCTTAGATTTACGGCCGCTGGATTTAAAACGGACGGCTCAGATCGGATCGGGGAGAACGAGCGGCGGCGCTCTGGCCGGAACAGTGTCGCAACGACGTTCCGCGGTGGCGCCATGGCCGGAGATAGCTAACTCACACTACAGAGCGAACTCACCACGAGCAAAAACAACCTCGATGAGGAACCGAGGGGGGCGTGCGGCTTTGAGAGGCGGACGGCGGTGGCTACGGCTCGAGCGCGGTCTCCTCGGGACGATGTCGGTCCTCCGCTTCGGTGAAAGATGGAGCGGAGGGATGCGGCATCCGGTTTTTATAGCCCTGGGGTGCTCTAAACAAGGAAGGAGGAAGATTATGGCGGTGGATTCGATTCGGTGGAACAAGGAAAGGAAATCCGGCCGGCGTGGGGAGGAAGAAGATGCCCTGACACGCGGGTCCGCGGTGTCAGCGACGGAAACCGGGAAGGAAGGCGCGCGCGTGTGGGAGCTGGGCCAGCGGCGACTCGCTGGGCTCGGCCCAGGCGGACGAGGGGGAAAGGGAGAAAAGCGGGCCGCGCGCCGGAGGCAGGCGGGGCGCTGCCGGGCTGCTGATGGGCTAGGCCTAAACCGAATAGGAGAAATGAAAATCCTTTTCTTTTTCCTTTTCCAATATTTCAAAGCATTTTCCAAATAGATTTTGAATTCTCTTTTTAATTTAATTCAAACCACTCAATACAAAATTTCAAATGCAGTAGCATGAGTGCACAAACATGTTCCTACCCTTATATTTGATTTTAAGTTAATAAAAATTATTACTTTTCTAAATTTGTATGCTCACAAACATACATAAAAATCATATTTACCTATTTTTAAAATTTTCCAAAATTTTAGGGTGTTACACAAACCATCCACATCATCTTCCACTAAATATCATGCCATCCCCACTAACATCAACCTCTTGAAGGGATCTAACCACATCACATCCACTAAGTGCAATCGCTACTTTTAATGTAGAGAAAATACAATGCAGCCATATATTTCTACTTGTTTTGTTGTTCCATCATCTTATAGTCATATATAATTCTATTAGTGTTTTATTGCATTCTTTCATTTCCTTCCATGCCTCATTTTGATAAGAAACAATGCAAGAATATGTAGCTTTAACTCATTTATAAGAAAGTTTAAAACACACAAGGTATCCTTCCAGTATCTTATATTTGCAAATACCACTAGCATGCCTATCTATACATGGAAGCTATCCACATAAGCAGCCAACTAGTACAAGCAATGATGATAGTTACCTGCTCATTCGAGGTATCTAGGTCAGCGAGCCATATCATCTATTCACACGCATTTAGTTGACCACATTAGCTTGCCACACCGTCAACTAACAGTCATTTATAATGGTTTATCCTATCATGTAAGTAATTATATGTAGTCTAATTTCATTCCAAACCATCTGCAATCTCTGCAGCAACATGCAAATTATGGTTCTAGTTTAAGATATACTAGTCAATTTAGCTAGAATAGTAGATCATTGTCAGTGAGAACCGCCTATCACTGCCGAAATTGCTTCCGACAGAGGATAACCGGTAGTGATGGGCATGGCCTATCACAGATGGGTTGATGACCCGGCAGTGATAATAGGCACATCATTGTCGAGTCTAATCATTTGCCGACTGTGATATCCAAGAGTATCACTACTGGTTGACGCATGAAGCAGTACTAACATGGTCAGTTTCACTCTCGGTTTAAAACATGACCCGAAAGTTGCACTCATGCCACCACTGGATCAGTGCACACCCAATAGTGAATGGCCCAAAAGTATGTCGATCGGCACTGAATATTTGCACATAGGATTCTAATTTGGTGTCACTACTAGATTCTGACCCTAATGCATCCAGACCTTGGGCATCAAACACAAATCTGGTGCAATAGGTGCCTGCTATTGCATCAATGTTTAGATTTTGATGCAATATGTGGTCGTTATTGCATCACAAACGAGGTTGATGCGATAGCAACTCATGTGGATGCAATAGGTTTGATCTATCGCATCATATAGAACAAGGGATGCAATAGGTAGGAGTTATTGCATCAGACACATTGGGTTGCATTAGTATTGATTTTTTGATGCGATATGTAGATGGTATTGCATCCATTAAGATTATGGATGCAAGTGGGAAATACTATTGCAACGGATTTGTGTTTGATGCAACCGATATGTTGTGAGTAACGCGAAAATACCTTGTGCGTACCTAATAAGTGAATTGCTAATTTTAATTAAAAAGACACGTGTAATAAGTAAATTGTTAAATTTTGTTAAAAAAACTTGAACCTAATAAGTGAATTGTTAATTAATAAAAAAAACTATGAAAAAGTGCTGGAACCTAATAAGTGAATTGTTAATTAACAAAAATACTATGAAAAAGTGCTGGTTAGAGGAGTTGAACTCGCGCAACCTGGATTGTCCAGGTGGTGGAGTAACCACTACACTACTTGCATGTTGTTGTGTGAGGTAGTATATATTTTTGTTTTGACTCCATTTTTAGCGCCGTACACAGATTGGTTTCCAGAAACCGATGGTGATCGATCTGGACTCCTGGATCGTTACGTAGTATGTAGTCCGTCCGGCACAAGGCTGCACGGATCAGCCGATCTTCCGTCTTCACAAGGCACAAGGCTTCACGTGCTAGGGCACAAGGCTGCACGGAGGACGGCAGCACTCCACCACGAGCGCTGGTGAACGACGTCGCACACGCGGAGACACCTGACGACCACGACGAAGGACGGACGACCACGCGGTGACGCCCTTCGCCGTTCGCGTGGACTCGACGCTGCCGGCTGCCGTTCACGTACGGGATCAAGACGTCCTTCGTCGCCTGGACTGAACTCCGCCGGACGCTGGGACCGAAGGCCGCCACTACCTTGCAACCCCCATAGTCACGCTCGCACGTTGCTGAGGCCGAAACGACGACGGTCGACGACGCATACGCGGGCACGCGGGAAGCCAAGGACCGATGCTCTCTCATTGCACAACCGGCAACAAGGACAGATTGCACAGGTGAGTAATCAACTGGCCAATACACATGATCGATTAGCAAGGTATCATTAATATCCATACTGATTTAGCATATGATGTGAAGATATATTTATTATAATTCCTACTATTTATTCCCAATACGTGAGTAAGCAACTGATTTGTACTTTACAGTAAAGCATTTTTATGTCGTAACCGGCAACGACGTGACGTGTGTAAGTACCAGATCGACCACCATGCATCATAGATTTTTTGTTTTCTATGCACGGTAACATATAGTAGTGTCTTAGGGTTATGAATTAATAGTTCTATGTTTTTATTATTTGAATATGTTAGAAATATTGATCGGAGTAAGTACGTGGGTAGGGCATTGTGAAGGATTTTATTTGGGCATCATTAATATCCATACTGATTTTTCATTTGAAGAACTTGAAGACATTTATCTTTTTGTGTGTTTGTCAGGACTTCAATTCAATGTCGTCACAGCGAGGTACAAGTTGGATGCGTCTGGATCAGACATCTGCAGAGTGGCAACAAGGTTTATCTGAATATCTTGATAGGGCCTTTGGAGGCAGCTCGAAAGGAGGAACGGCACCATGTTCATGTTCACAATGTCGTTCCACATCATATAGAAAATTTTCTGATGTTCAGAAACATTTGCTTCGGAGAGGTTTCGACGAAGGCTTCATCCGCGAGGAGGAAAGTATATGTGAAGGCTCAGCTGTACATGACCATGATGATGATGATGTCGATGATAGGGCTGGTACCACGAATTTGATACATTCTCTGATCAAGGGTACGATACGCGGTGAAATTACTGATGAAGAACAACCTAATGGGATGGCACATAAGTTCTTTAATTTGCTAGAAGAGGCCAGGAAGGAGTTGTATCCAGGCTGCACGGAAGCTACCCAGGTGTCTTTCATTGTCAAAATGTTTCAGATGAAGTGCATGTTTGGTTGTAGTAATGCTTGCTTGGAGTACGTACTTGCTCTGTTCTTGCTTGTTCTTCCTAAAGGTCATTGCCTCCCAGATACTATGGATAAGATGAAAAAGATTGTTAGAGATCTTGGTCTTCATTATGAAAAGATAGATGCATGCTATAATGATTGTGTGTTATTCAGAGGGACAGAATATGAGTCCCTGGATAATTGCCCAAAATGTGGTGAGACAAGGTGGAAGCAGTCTAAAGAGGAACAGGATGATGCCACCAGTTCTGGGTCAAAAAAGCGAGTTCCACGTAAGATTTTGCGGTACTTCCCACTGATTCCGCGGCTCCAAAGGATATATATGTCAGTGACTAGAGCAAAATACATGCGTTGGCATAAGGAAGAATTGGTGGATGATGGAAAATTGCGACATCCTGCGGACTCCAAAGCATGGAAACATGTGGACAGCAAATATAAATGGTTTGCAAAAGATCCACGACATGTCCACTATCACCAACGAATATTTGCAGTCAAGCCACTGGATTTTATGAAATGCCCCTAGTTTGCATGGCGACTGTTGATAATGATTGTGTTGTAGAAAGGCTCCTCTTAAAAATTTGGCAGTTATCATGCTGCTTAGGCCGCCAAACTGACACTAGAATTGTCACAAGAAGTTAACTCTTAATTCCTTGTAAAGACATGCATGCATGCTCACCTCATGTCCACTCAAACCAACACAAGGTATGCCTTGGCAGCCTAGGTCTACCTGGGTTGAGCCCTCGCTGACAAATTGTTCAGTAGACAGCCATCCTTTCCTGAGGCATTTAAAATCGTCTGACTATGGTCCCTGTGAGTACTAGGTGCTAAGTATGGTACAAGCAATTCTGACGGTGGCAGCTTGTTGGTTCTAGTAGAGCTGAAGAAGCACATTTTCTTTACGAATGATTGAATGAACATGAGTGATGAATGAAATTAGCAAAGTTCTGATATAAAAAGCCAACAACCTTTACACTTTTAATACAACTAGTTAAAATGCACATGCAGCACGCACATGCCTAGATCCTAGTATTTCCCTGTTTATTTGAAACCAATATGATTGGATTATTTGGAAAAATTCATTTTTCTGATTTTTCGTTTCTATATATGGGACGTTTTGTGTGCGAAGCATTTACTCCAAAGGGAAGTGATGAGATCGGTTAACCTCGGTTCAACATTTTGGTGCTCTATAAAACCTCAGACCATTCTTGCATTTCCTGCAAGAAAGTTTTGTATGTACAATAAATATATTCGTTTCTAGTACTATATCTCTGAAACTGAAATAAGATTAAACAAAAGTATTGAATGTACCAGTGTCACATCTCTAATACATCTCTAAAGACAATATTTTTGAACTCTTTCCAATGGGGTCAACATCCTTATTTGTGTTGGCCAAAAGACATGTTCTCTTACGAGAAACACCTCTTGACAATGCTACATACAATTGGCCATGGGAGAAAACTGGTTTCGGGAGATGAACACCAACATTTGATATTGTTCAACTCTGGGCTTTATTTATTGTCATTGCAAAACTCAATCTTATTGGGAACTGCTTTCGCTTAAACTTGAATGGCACTGTAAGGTCTTCGGAGGGGGACATGGGAATCCTTGGTACGAATACTCTTGTTCCTGCATGATCTCCATTAACTATTTCTGCATCAATTGTATTGTTTTGGAATCCTCTAATGACCACCCTAGTGACGTTGCAAAGACCATTGTGAGGATCAAGATTACGTAGTAGGATAACAGGGCAATCTTTTTTAACCTTAAGCTCATGAGGAGGCAATCCATTAGGTGTAATAGAATTTATAAAATCAAGAGGGTAATTATTCCTTGTATCATCATCCACTGAGTCAAAACTGTAGTATACCTTCTCATTTCCAAGAAACCTGTCGATCATTATTGCATTCACTGCATCGACATGCTCATTTGTAGTAGAAAGAATCGCACGCTCGCGCATATAATGTGCAGAGGTGTAATTTTCCTTGAGTTTGAGAAACACCTTTTCAATAAGGTTGTCAATTGGATTGTCCTTTGAACTTTTTTATTTGCATTTTTACTGGAATCTTGTCACCATTCCACAATGATATCATCAGGCAATTGAACATAATTATCACCAAATGTTTTTTCTGTTCCGTTCCCAATTCTTAATAGGTACTCTGCAAACCAATTATCATTTTTAGCTTGCATGTTTTGGTTAAGCTGAATCCTTTGTACATTGTCCCATATATATGACTTCAGTAAAGTAGCATCAGTGATCTGTGCTCTTGTTCCTCGTGTCACAATGGGAAGAACTTGCCTGAAGTCATCTCCAAACAACATGACCTTACCACCAAGAGGTTGATTGCATCCCATTATATCTTGCAATGTTCTATCGAGTGTTCAACTGCTTGTCTCATTGTCATGGCTACTTCATCCCATATTACCAAGGCAGCCCTACGAAGTAATTCGGCAGTGCCACTTTGCTTTGTAAAGCTGCAAATAGTGTTATTATCTAGCTTGATGGGAATCTTGAAGCGGGAGTGTGCAGTGCGTCCGCTAGGCATGATACTTGCTGCAATACCAGATGTGAATGTAGCAATTGCTATAAGATTCATGGAGCACACCTTTGCATGCAAAGCCTTATACAGATATGTCTTACCAGTTCCCTCTGGTCCATCAACAAAAAATACTTGGCCAACTTTCTTCTCCACATGATTCATAATCAAATCAAACGCAACTCTCTGCTCAACATTCAATGTTTCTATCATTTTTAGATGTTCTTCTTCATATCCAATATTCAATTCTTCTGTAAGCTCTCTATAATGATCTCTTGACATCTCATCTGCTCAAATGAAGTGTAAAGGGTCATGTCAAAATTGACGAATAAGAAGCATTAATTTTGTTATAATATTTAGTGACATATCATATTGTTGTTTGTGATGTTACGAATAAGAAGCATTAATTTTTTAATAATATATAGTGACATATCAAATTGTCATTTGTGATGTTAAGGTAAATACATTGTTTATAAATCAAAAAATTTACCTGAGGCATCTAGATCTGGAAGTACATAGTTTGTAATGTCTCTTCCTATGTCTTTAACATGTATAGATATATCCCTAAGCACCATTTGTTCAACCATTTTGGAGCAGCTATTTGAGCAACGGTAATCCTCAGACATTGAATCAAGATGTTTGTCCCATAGTGCTCGGACATTATTACACTCACAGAAAACTATGATAGTTGCAAATAGCCTCCTTAGTGCATAGGGCATCTTAAATTGTGCAGATTCAGTGAGGTAATCGTCTAGGCTCTTGTCAGTTTCCACATAGCCCAAGGCCTCACAAGCATCTCTAAATGTAACATATGTAGTTCCATGTCGACTTCTAAGATGTTCGAATGAAGTTGCACCCCTCACATGGTTAGGAAACACACGGAGATAGTATCGCTCACCTTCGGCATGATGGGCATACACCAGTCTTCCAATATGACCACCTTTTTCTCTGGGTTTCCAAAACTTTTTCAATTTTGTCCAAGTGAAGTGCTCAGGGAACTCTCTATATAAATACTTTCGTGCATCAGGATTATACATGTTTATGCTAAAGTACTCTGTAAGCATGGACCTCTGAGAGTTAGGATTTCGCACAACATTGTTTAGGTCATCTTGAGCTTTGTAAGCAATCATATGCATTCCTGGAAGGTGAACTTGCATTTGTAACACAGAATGTGACATATCATACAAAGGAAAACCATATAATTTATAGATTGCCTATATAGCTGTTATACACCTTTCATCTCTATACTACTTAATCTCATTAATAATCAGTGGTTGCCCATCCATATTTGCCCGAGCTTGATTTATCGAAGCCGAAACACGGTCGTGGCCCTTAAAGACATACTTGTATAGATACTTGGCACACTTTATGCTGCTGCAAACCTCTATATCAATATGACAATTATACCTCATTAGAAGGATTGGATTGTATGGCACTACCCATCTGTTGTCCAACCATTCCCTTCTTATTTTCACTTTTTTCCATCATCTCTCCTTCTATAAAAAGGATATGAGTTTTTTCCATGCAGGGTGGTTTCACAAAAGTCACGGGGATAATGAAAGCGGCAATTACTGTCTATCATACATGGCACTTACGGTTGAGGATACCACATGGTCCATGCATCATATATTCGCACACAAGTCTACGCAATTCTGGATATTTCTTCTGATCAGGAAGCTCTGCCGATATATACTTGTCATAATCATCGGGAGTACGTACTTTGCTCTCGTCTTCCATAACCAAAAGGAAGTGTTCATGTGGTAATCTCCTTTTCTGAAACTAAGTGACTTGTGCCAAGGCAGCAACCTTGCCCAAATGATGTTTTTTAAGAAGGAAAATCTTAGAGGTCTCATAGCTTTGCTCTATAAACCCTTGCCACTATATCTGGATGATCTTGTGGCATTTGTCCTGGCAATAACTATTGTACTATCTCATCTCAATATGGATTGGATGTCATTGTCACAAAAAAATCTGGCTTTCCATATCGAGTAATCAAAGCCATGGCATCCATATACCTTGAGTGCACATCACGGTCACTTCCTAGGAAATCTTTTGATAGTACAATTCTATGACCAGCTTGTGATGCACGAGCTTCTCCAGTGGCAAGAGTGTCTAGAAGGCCTTGATGAATATGTGTTAAAAGATTATTAGTATTTCCTTGGGTTTGAAAATAGAAAAATCAACTTTTTAACTCAAATACATCTAACCTGGTATAGATCAACACGAATTAGATTTTGATGTGTCAGTTTTGAGTACCAGTCTAACCGCATTGACTCCCCCTTCATATACATATCAACGGCCCATTTCTGGAAAAGCCTTCCACCATGAAACATGACATTAAATTCTCCCTCACGTATTTGTAGCCTGTAACATATATATTCCCTAGCGCTGACTAACCATCGTGACTCTGTAATTTCTGTTCATAACAACAAAAACATTAAATTTCATTCTGTTTTGAGTTTATTGAATGGCTGAAATGTCTCCACTTCATCATGTTGAGAAAAATAATAATATTCTAAATTTTAAATAGATAAAAATTTGCAAAGGAAATAACCTTCTTCTTCATGTACGTTCGTCTCTGAGACATCATTGATCTCAGCAAGCGTAGGGCCTATATAAAATATAAAAGTAAGAAATTTGTAATTGGTTGTTAATGAGATTTTGAGGAAAAAAAATTGTTTATGCAAATAACAAATAAAACCACCTTTTAGTACACACTTAGTATATATTCTCTTTGGTTTTGATGGAGATGAGTCTTGATATAAAATCTTATCCTCCCAACCAGTTTCACCATTAGGATTGAACACAGGATATGTTAATGGATCATAACATCCATGATAAGGCCTAATATAATGGGGTTGATTTTCTTTACCATAAATGACTATGCTTCGCTCAAATCTTTGTTGTGGGTCATTTCCATCAAACCATATAGCAGCCACTTGCTCCATTGTAGGCACATTATATCTTCTCTGGTCAACCGATATACATGTATTTAACTCAATAGCATAGTAATCCAAGTTGGCAAGAGTGCCAGGACTCTTAAATGCTTGAACATACAGATTATGTCGCATTATGTTCAATATAGTACGGATCACATTAGCGTCAAGGTGTGATCTTTTCACCCTATGATGCATAGTCTCATCTGTATCATAAAAGTACCACTGCATGTGGTGAGGTCCCTTAACACCAGGCATAAGTTGATCCAACCTGTGATAGATTTGTCCATGAGCTTTAAATGTATATATTCTAGTACCCTTTGTTGTTGCCAAACTACGATCAATGGAAACCCCCATGCTGGTGAAAGAAAAGTGTGAATTGAAGTAACGAATGTTCCTTCTGAAATACTTTGCATCCATATCGGTTTGGCTTGTGAACAATCAACGAATCTCATCTGGGACCTCTGGTATAAATATATTAACTCATCTATTCCAACAACAAAATGCAGGACCTTCACCTTCAAACCTCTTTGCATGACAATAAAAACAGTTCTGCACTTTCTTCAAGACATGATGGGTCTTAGGAAGACCCACATACACAAAGTTATAAGGATCATGACCATTTATTCTTGTTGCAGGTTCTATAGAAAACTTGTATTGGAAATCTGCAATTAAAAAACAGATTTTTCGAACTTTGCATGAGCATAAATAAAAAATAATATAGCAAAAATGTCCTCACAAGGTCACCTTTATCACTAAACATTCTAGCTTCACCATCCTCATAGATGTCAGGGCCATCTTCATTTGGGTTTTGTTGATCCAAATCATTTTCTATTGAAAAAAATATTAAAGCATTACTCAATGAACATGCAATGTATTTGTGGGATCTGCAATTACACAGTTTAAACTTTTCATACCCTCTATTTCATGCAATGTGTCTTCTGGTTCCCAAATGCCAGAGTTGAAAGCTTCTTGATCAACTTTTCTCTGAGCACGATCATGGTGATATACATGTTTCCTAACACCTAAAACAGATAGGATTAAGCACAGAACATTACCACCATACCTAACATGTTTGTTACTACATTATATATATATATATATATATATATATATATATATATATATATATATATATATATATATATATATATATATATATATATATATATATATATATATATATATATATATATATAGTTAAATTTGATGCATATTTCTTGGACTTGGCGGCAGCACTCAACTTAGCTCGCTAAGTACGTTGATATTCACATTTTTTAGCAAGAACCTCCCTTCTAATCACCGATCATTACTTGCCTATACCTCTCCTTGGCCATTTGCTTTCCACGAGTGTCTTTATTTTCACGAGTGCCTTCATCAAAAAGACTCAAAAATAATTAAAATTATTATCTTTGCTAAAATGAACAGTACAAACAATTGAAAATGAAGAGCACAAAAAACCAAATAAAAATACCTATATTATCCTCTTGTGAAGCCATGACTCGTTTCCTCTTACAAGAGTTGCCTTTATCATCCTTTCTAGTATCTATGATTTCAGATGATGCAATTAATTCTGATGCATTAGCCTTGGCCTTTAGATGCGCCCGACGACCACATTGGTATTCACGTTTTTGAGCCCGAATTTCCTCCTTATTGTTAGGCAATGCTGCATACCTCTCTCATTGATACTCATAATTTTTGGCCCGAGCTTTCTCCTTCTGAGCTATTTTTTGAGATGATGCAATCGATTTCGATGCATCATCCTTGGCCTTTAGGCGAGCCTGATGACTATGTTGATACTCACGATTTTTTGCACGAACTTCCTCCTTCGTATTGTTAGGCAATCCAGCACACCTTTCTCATTGATACTCATAATTTTTGTCTCGAGCTTTCTCCTTCTGAGCTGCGATTTGAGATGATGCAATCGATTTTGATGCATTAGCCTCAGCCTTCAGACGAGCTTGATGACTACATTGATACTCATGATTTTTGGCACGAATTTCTTCTTCTCATCGCCCTCGGCAAAGAGGGTCTTTGCCGAGGGCCAACCTTATGGCCCTCGGCAAAGAGTTTTTTCAAAAATTTTCAGATGGAAAAACACTCTAAATGAAAGTTGTAGATCTTGAAAAGTTATAAAACTTTATAGTTGACAACTTTTTCATTTGAAAGCATCTAATTGAGGATATTTATATCTAAAGTTTGAAATTTAAAATTTCAAATTTTAAAAAAAGTCTTGGATGGAAAAACACTCTAAACGAAAGTTGTAGATCTCGAAAAGTTATGAAACTTTGTAGTTGACAACTTTTTCATTTGAAAGCATCTAATTGCCGATAATTGCGTCTTAAGTTTGAAATTTGAAATTTGAAATTTTGAAAAAAACCTCGGATGGAGAAACACTCTAAACGAAAGTTGTAGATCTCGAAAAGTTACGAAACTTTGTAGTTGACAACTTTTTTATTTGAATTCATTTAGTGCCTCAAACAATCAATTTACACTCGGTTTGTTATAATATATGGGGAATCGAAATGGAATATAAACACAAGTGATAAAGGGTTGGAGTGGTTAGAGGAGGTAAGTGAGAGAGGGTGTGAGAGGTCACGAGTTCGAATCCCACCGACCACAACTTTACAGATAGGGTCAAAAATACTGTATAAAATGCTACAAAAAATCCCGTGGGTGGTAGTGATGGCTCGTCAGCGCCTCCAAAAAAATAAAATTATTTTGCTATTTTTTTGGGTTTTTTTTTATTTTTTCTTTGCCGAGGGTTTTTCTTTGCCGAGGGTTTTTTTAGCCCTCGGCAAAGGCTTTGCCGTGTGCCCGATAAAGGGCCCTCGGCAAAGACCCCTTCGCCGTCTCAAAATTTCCCGAGGGCTCTTTGCCGAGGGCCGCCCTCGGCAAAGCCTTTGCCGAGGGTTTTTGGGCCTTTGTCGGCAAAGCATGCGAGTCCAGTAGTGAAACCGGTATACAAGAGGTGGGAAGCATACAGACCAGATTATCTGATTTTACTGTTTTCCCACCGATGTAACGGTACATTGCCCAAATTACGTAGAATCCACATTCGTTGCTCCCCATCGGCTGATCTAGGTGTATCATATCCATACGTTTAATCTTGTATGGGATGGCTGAGTCCCCTCTATTTTTGTCTTGATCCTGTGGCACATTGTATTATAAAGTATGAAATGCTACAACATATGCTTTTAGAAAATAATATGTTATATTTAGTTCACTTACCTATTTAGAACTGCAATTAGGGGATCCAGTTTAGAAAATGGCTTTTTCTTTGAGTCCCACACGTCGATACATGACGGGGTCCAAGAAGGCTACATGACCAAATTTACGCCGTGTGCAAAGTGCTACCACCAACCTGCATAAAAGCATTAGATATGTTCATTTCATATGTTGACCACGTAGTTTATGAAGAAATCGTGTCGGTAGGGTACTTACAAAGTCCACAACATCAATAGCTGGTTATCGAGTTCCTTTCTCTGGAAAGAGTTGAAACAAGCATTCATAAGGTACATGATGGAGTGTTTCTTCGGTGTAATTGAACACAACTCCAGGACGGATAAGAACTTCGAAACCACTGTACTCCTTGTTTTGCGTATCAAACATGTAATAATCATGAAGTTGACGCATCATTGTTGGCAAATCATCATAATCACTCTGCATGGCCACCAAACGTTTTCCTAAAGAAAACTTGTATGAAAGTTCTCATAGTCTAGGAGTATGTTGAATCCAATACATGCACTCAGCTTGGTCCATGGTCAGGTCGAAGTCTTCTGCCATCTTCTGTATGTTTAACCTATCATAAGTGGCTTGTTCTCCATAAAAAACAATTATTCTACACTATAATCAAGTACAATTATTCTACTACATGCTACATATATAACGATGTGTGCATTATTTATAAAAAACCAAAATTGAAGACTTAATCATGATCAATTATTCTACTACATGGTACATAGAAATGTAAAAACTAATTACATGAACAACAATATATGTAGCTACCATCATAAAAAATTGGAGACTTAATCATGAACAACAATTATTGTACACTAATGAATCATAAAAATGTGTACACTAATTATGAACAATTATTGTAATTCATGCCACATAAAAATGTAAAATCTAATTAAAAAACTTAAAATTGGGGACTTAATCATGAACAACAATGTAGCTAGCTACAATCATCAAAACCACCATATAATTTGCTGGGAATTGAAATGGGTTCATAGACACTAACCTTTTGGAAGTTGAATTCACCACAGTTTGGATGCCTTCCTCGAAATCCAATTGAAAAAGCTCTCTAAAATGAAGAAACAATTATCATGAGAATCAAGCAAGATCTATCCACAAAAACACTTGTAAAGCTACAAATTCGAAGGAGTGGAGGATGGCTACTAACATTAAAGCAAGAAGATCATGCCCATTGTTGAAAATCCAAGGCCACTTTTGAGCTCCACGGTGAAGAACAGCCACAACAATGGTGAAGAAACACCTGCGCTTGGGATGGGGATTGTGGGAGAGAGGAGGGAGGAGAGGACGGTGGCAGCTTTTGTACAGAGTAATCACTGCCGACTCTAGCCACAAACCGGCAGTGATGTGGACTTTTCACTGCCGGTTTGTGGCTAGAGCTGGCAGTGATATTCCGTCAACTATTCTATGCCGGTTGAAGCCACAAACCGGCAGTGATAGGAACTTTCACTGCCGGTTTTGCTTCAGCCCCAATAATTTTCTTTTTTTGAAGTGTAGAACTGGCAGTGAAGGTTCTTCAGTGCCGGCTCGCCACAAACCGCTAGTGATGGGCCGGCACTGAAGGTCGATTCTGTAGTAGTGTTGTCTACGACTCTTCAGCATACAACATACATCGGTCTCCATGCATGCATTGGTTCACAACGTAATTAACCGATAGTGAGAGGGTAATTATTAACCGGCCGGCAATGATAAGTCTTGCATGCAAGTCGCTGTATCAACACGTGATAGTGTGAACGTAACCGATGATAGTGACAACGTAACCGGCGGATCGGAGGTCCCCATGCATGCATTTTAATTTGTATTGTATCAACACGTGACTAATCTTGCAAATTAAAGTCGCTGTGCCTTGCCGGACATGACTCGACTATGATGGCTGTGTCCAATCCTGACTAAGGATGAAAACGGAACGGAAATATCCCGAACCGACCGTTTTCGTTTTCTATATTATGATTCTGTTTTCAAACATAAAAAATTATCAGTTTCAATTGGTTTCACAACCATTTTCAACCAATTTTTGTATTCTTTAATTGCTAAAATGTAGAAATGTACCGAACTAACCGCTTTCGTTTTCTATTTCGTAAGTCCGTTTTCGACCGTTTCCGACCGTTTTCATCCTTAATCCTGACGCACAAAAATTATTACACTGCTCCCGGCGCCCGATCGCTCACATGCATGGGTGTTGCATCCGGATGATATAGTAAAAACTTGCACACCACACATATATATATTGGAAAAAAAATTAAGATATTAGAAACCGTATTTTACTACATAGCATTAAACACCATTACATTAACTATATATTACAGAGCACACACAAGCTACATTTGTAAACTTCTCTCCCAGCGTCCATTCTCCACATTTAGCACCACTAGTACACATTTGCTTTTGCGTGGCGTTGGGTTTTTGAGATTGGAGGCGGGCACCTTTTTTTTTGCCCGCCTCCAATGTTCGTGGCATGGCCAGCCTCCACCGGCCACCCAAAGGACCGCCTCGGTTAATTATTAATGGAGGCGGTCGCCTTAATAGGGCCGCCCCCGTTAATGCCTATTAACGGAGGCGGTTGCCTTAAGCCGACCGCCTCCATTAATAAATTAGCGGAGGCGGTCAGATTAAAATAACCACCTCCAAAAATGATCTATTTTCGGAGGCGGTCGTCTCGTAAATCGATTTCTAGAGGCAGGCAGCTATAAAACCCGCCTCTGTTAATATAGTCCAGGCCCAGCGCGTGGCCCATTTCCTCTCTATCGGGCCTATATATATAAACACATTAGGGTTTCAGTGTTCACTCATCCTTTCCAACTCTCAGACGTGCCTCCTCACCTCGCTCTCCTCCACCCGCACGGCTCCCTCTCCTCCCTCTCCTCCACCCGCAAGAGCACGGCTCCCTCACCTCCCTCTCCTCTAGGAACACAGCTCCCTCTCCTCCCTCTCCTCCGCCCATAGGAGGGGCTCGCACCGGGGCGCCTCATGGTGGCGGGCTGCGCGCCCCTGGCCCGGCAGCAGCGACGACTGCACCGAGGAGGCAGAGTTCGGCCGGATCCAGGCGGAGGAGGAGCCCACGGCGGCGGCGGCTGCAGCGAGGAGGTAGAGTTCGGCCAGATCCAGGCGAAGGACGAGCCCACGACGGGGTCCACCACCACGGCGGCATGGGGTCCACTACAGCGGCAGCGCAGGGTCCACCACAGCGGCCTAGATCCAGCAAGGAGGAGGGCGTCCAGATTTGGTAGACGCGATGGCGGCAGCAGGCTCGATTGGGCCCAGTAGCTGGCTCGATTGGGCTCACTAGGGGTTTTTTATTTTTTTTAAACTGATTAATGGAGGTGGGCATCTTAATGCGCCCACCTTCGTTAAAGGATTAACGGAGGTGGGCAGGGCAACTGCCTCGGTTATCCATCCATTAACCGAGGCCTTCCATTGGAGGCGGTTGAGAAGCCCGCCTCCATTAAGCAAAAATGACTGCCTCCATTAAAATTTCTGTACTAGTGCACTCGTTTAGTACTCTTGAAACATTGTCTCAGAGATTTTGTTGAATTTATAGTAAGTGTAACGTGAGCGCACCATGCTCAACAACTATACATGAGCAAATGCAAAGAACTCAAAGGGCTAGACATGGTTGTACTACGTACGATAAGAATTTTCAGTTGATGATGCTTTATTTATTAAACCTAATTTGCTAGGTAACACTTAGATCCCTAGCTGTAAAGTATAATTAGCATCAAGATTAGTCATAGCCCAAACCATCTATGGTATGTAACCATCTATGTAATATATAACTTGAATGTTGGTTCATGCAAGTAATATATAACGGGAATGTTGGTTCGTGCTCTATATACGTATTTTATGCTTTGGCTGTGTTTAATTTGTGAAAACAGAATTCAAATTCTAATTCAAATTCCAGTTCAAAAAAAGTATTTTTTTAAATTCTAAAAATCATTAACGGAGGCCGCCAAGTAATAAGAGCCGCCCCCGGTAATCCTTTAACGGAGGCGGGCTCCCTAAGAAAACTGTCTCGGTTAACATATTAACCGAGGCGGTCTATTTAGGGTGCCTGCCTCCGTTAATAGACATTAACCGAGGCAGTTGACTTAGTGAGCCCGCCTCGGTTAATCGATTAACGGAGGTGGGCAAAGCAACCACCTCTGTAGCTCCGTATTAACGGAGACCTTTGATTGGAGGCGTTTGCAATGCCTGCCTCCATAAACCCATTTTGTCCACCTCCAGAAAGTCCTGTGTAGTAGTGCGATGAGGATCTAGACTGTTCATGACTGGGAGCATGATTGTTATAATAGTTTACTCTGCACAGTTGGTACAACTTTTACGCAAAAATCGTGTTGAGAAGCCCGTTATGAAGAAATCGTGTCGGTAGGGTACTTACAAAGTCCACAACATCAATAGCTGGTTATCGAGTTCCTTTCTCTGGAAAGAGTTGAAACAAGCATTCATAAGGTACATGATGGAGTGTTTCTTCGGTGTAATTGAACACAACTCCAGGACGGATAAGAACTTCGAAACCACTGTACTCCTTGTTTTGCGTATCAAACATGTAATAATCATGAAGTTGACGCATCATTGTTGGCAAATCATCATAATCACTCTGCATGGCCACCAAACGTTTTCCTAAAGAAAACTTGTATGAAAGTTCTCATAGTCTAGGAGTATGTTGAATCCAATACATGCACTCAGCTTGGTCCATGGTCAGGTCGAAGTCTTCTGCCATCTTCTGTATGTTTAACCTATCATAAGTGGCTTGTTCTCCATAAAAAACAATTATTCTACACTATAATCAAGTACAATTATTCTACTACATGCTACATATATAACGATGTGTGCATTATTTATAAAAAACCAAAATTGAAGACTTAATCATGATTAATTATTCTACTACATGGTACATAGAAATGTAAAAACTAATTACATGAACAACAATATATGTAGCTACCATCATAAAAAATTGGAGACTTAATCATGAACAACAATTATTGTACACTAATGAATCATAAAAATGTGTACACTAATTATGAACAATTATTGTAATTCATGCCACATAAAAATGTAAAATCTAATTAAAAAACTTAAAATTGGGGACTTAATCATGAACAACAATGTAGCTAGCTACAATCATCAAAACCACCATATAATTTGCTGGGAATTGAAATGGGTTCATAGACACTAACCTTTTGGAAGTTGAATTCACCACAGTTTGGATGCCTTCCTCGAAATCCAATTGAAAAAGCTCTCTAAAATGAAGAAACAATTATCATGAGAATCAAGCAAGATCTATCCACAAAAACACTTGTAAAGCTACAAATTCGAAGGAGTGGAGGATGGCTACTAACATTAAAGCAAGAAGATCATGCCCATTGTTGAAAATCCAAGGCCACTTTTGAGCTCCACGGTGAAGAACAGCCACAACAATGGTGAAGAAACACCTGCGCTTGGGATGGGGATTGTGGGAGAGAGGAGGGAGGAGAGGACGGTGGCAGCTTTTGTACAGAGTAATCACTGCCGACTCTAGCCACAAACCGGCAGTGATGTGGACTTTTCACTGCCGGTTTGTGGCTAGAGCTGGCAGTGATATTCCGTCAACTATTCTATGCCGGTTGAAGCCACAAACCGGCAGTGATAGGAACTTTCACTGCCGGTTTTGCTTCAGCCCCAATAATTTTCTTTTTTTGAAGTGTAGAACTGGCAGTGAAGGTTCTTCAGTGCCGGCTCGCCACAAACCGCTAGTGATGGGCCGGCACTGAAGGTCGATTCTGTAGTAGTGTTGTCTACGACTCTTCAGCATACAACATACATCGGTCTCCATGCATGCATTGGTTCACAACGTAATTAACCGATAGTGAGAGGGTAATTATTAACCGGCCGGCAATGATAAGTCTTGCATGCAAGTCGCTGTATCAACACGTGATAGTGTGAACGTAACCGATGATAGTGACAACGTAACCGGCGGATCGGAGGTCCCCATGCATGCATTTTAATTTGTATTGTATCAACACGTGACTAATCTTGCAAATTAAAGTCGCTGTGCCTTGCCGGACATGACTCGACTATGATGGCTGTGTCCAATCCTGACTAAGGATGAAAACGGAACGGAAATATCCCGAACCGACCGTTTTCGTTTTCTATATTATGATTCTGTTTTCAAACATAAAAAATTATCAGTTTCAATTGGTTTCACAACCATTTTCAACCAATTTTTGTATTCTTTAATTGCTAAAATGTAGAAATGTACCGAACTAACCGCTTTCGTTTTCTATTTCGTAAGTCCGTTTTCGACCGTTTCCGACCGTTTTCATCCTTAATCCTGACGCACAAAAATTATTACACTGCTCCCGGCGCCCGATCGCTCACATGCATGGGTGTTGCATCCGGATGATATAGTAAAAACTTGCACACCACACATATATATATTGGAAAAAAAATTAAGATATTAGAAACCGTATTTTACTACATAGCATTAAACACCATTACATTAACTATATATTACAGAGCACACACAAGCTACATTTGTAAACTTCTCTCCCAGCGTCCATTCTCCACATTTAGCACCACTAGTACACATTTGCTTTTGCGTGGCGTTGGGTTTTTGAGATTGGAGGCGGGCACCTTTTTTTTTGCCCGCCTCCAATGTTCGTGGCATGGCCAGCCTCCACCGGCCACCCAAAGGACCGCCTCGGTTAATTATTAATGGAGGCGGTCGCCTTAATAGGGCCGCCCCCGTTAATGCCTATTAACGGAGGCGGTTGCCTTAAGCCGACCGCCTCCATTAATAAATTAGCGGAGGCGGTCAGATTAAAATAACCACCTCCAAAAATGATCTATTTTCGGAGGCGGTCGTCTCGTAAATCGATTTCTAGAGGCAGGCAGCTATAAAACCCGCCTCTGTTAATATAGTCCAGGCCCAGCGCGTGGCCCATTTCCTCTCTATCGGGCCTATATATATAAACACATTAGGGTTTCAGTGTTCACTCATCCTTTCCAACTCTCAGACGTGCCTCCTCACCTCGCTCTCCTCCACCCGCACGGCTCCCTCTCCTCCCTCTCCTCCGCCCGCAAGAGCACGGCTCCCTCACCTCCCTCTCCTCTAGGAACACAGCTCCCTCTCCTCCCTCTCCTCCGCCCATAGGAGGGGCTCGCACCGGGGCGCCTCATGGTGGCGGGCTGCGCGCCCCTGGCCCGGCAGCAGCGACGACTGCACCGAGGAGGCAGAGTTCGGCCGGATCCAGGCGGAGGAGGAGCCCACGGCGGCGGCGGCTGCAGCGAGGAGGTAGAGTTCGGCCAGATCCAGGCGAAGGACGAGCCCACGACGGGGTCCACCACCACGGCGGCATGGGGTCCACTACAGCGGCAGCGCGGGGTCCACCACAGCGGCCTAGATCCAGCAAGGAGGAGGGCGTCCAGATTTGGTAGACGCGATGGCGGCAGCAGGCTCGATTGGGCCCAGTAGCTGGCTCGATTGGGCTCACTAGGGGTTTTTTATTTTTTTTAAACTGATTAATGGAGGTGGGCATCTTAATGCGCCCACCTTCGTTAAAGGATTAACGGAGGTGGGCAGGGCAACTGCCTCGGTTATCCATCCATTAACCGAGGCCTTCCATTGGAGGCGGTTGAGAAGCCCGCCTCCATTAAGCAAAAATGACTGCCTCCATTAAAATTTCTGTACTAGTGCACTCGTTTAGTACTCTTGAAACATTGTCTCAGAGATTTTGTTGAATTTATAGTAAGTGTAACGTGAGCGCACCATGCTCAACAACTATACATGAGCAAATGCAAAGAACTCAAAGGGCTAGACATGGTTGTACTACGTACGATAAGAATTTTCAGTTGATGATGCTTTATTTATTAAACCTAATTTGCTAGGTAACACTTAGATCCCTAGCTGTAAAGTATAATTAGCATCAAGATTAGTCATAGCCCAAACCATCTATGGTATGTAACCATCTATGTAATATATAACTTGAATGTTGGTTCATGCAAGTAATATATAACGGGAATGTTGGTTCGTGCTCTATATACGTATTTTATGCTTTGGCTGTGTTTAATTTGTGAAAACAGAATTCAAATTCTAATTCAAATTCCAGTTCAAAAAAAGTATTTTTTTAAATTCTAAAAATCATTAACGGAGGCCGCCAAGTAATAAGAGCCGCCCCCGGTAATCCTTTAACGGAGGCGGGCTCCCTAAGAAAACTGTCTCGGTTAACATATTAACCGAGGCGGTCTATTTAGGGTGCCTGCCTCCGTTAATAGACATTAACCGAGGCAGTTGACTTAGTGAGCCCGCCTCGGTTAATCGATTAACGGAGGTGGGCAAAGCAACCACCTCTGTAGCTCCGTATTAACGGAGACCTTTGATTGGAGGCGTTTGCAATGCCTGCCTCCATAAACCCATTTTGTCCACCTCCAGAAAGTCCTGTGTAGTAGTGCGATGAGGATCTAGACTGTTCATGACTGGGAGCATGATTGTTATAATAGTTTACTCTGCACAGTTGGTACAACTTTTACGCAAAAATCGTGTTACACATATACCCAAGACTTCATAACAAGTTAGTAGCATCAAGGTTTCAAAGACAAGTGTGCACATGCACCCTCCTCCTAATGGCACATGTGCTCGCGATATTATACACACCTAGGTAGAACAAGAGCCATAACCCTCAAGGCACCCTCCCTCTTTCGCCTTTCAGTAACCACTAACAAGCTGGAGTTATCGAATTACTTTTCCAAGGTTAAAGTCATGTAATTCTCTTCTTGTATAGTCACTATTATTGATCTGATAATCATTGTCGGACTATTACTGTAGTTAGTTTTTAACTAGCCATCGATTTTCACTATCGATTCGTGGCTACACAACTATTGATCTGGCAATGTCATGTTTTAAATTATAGTATATCACTGTCGGTTTGTGGCTACATCATAAGCGACAGTGAGAGGGTAACCGGCGATGATAGATTCACTACCACAGACCTGAATATCCTTGAGGGTCGAAAACCCTCAAGGAATGCACCGAAACTGCCAAGGAAATAAATACTAGCGGCTGGCACTCAAGGAATGGATGCCAAAGGGTAGGGAGACAGGGAAATACCTATTTCCTTGAGTGCCGGCCGCCACAAATTATTTCCTTGAGAGTTCAACCGCCAAGGAACACATAAACGGTCAGATTTTTAACACCGCCAAGGAAAAGTAACAACACTCAAGGATATGCATTTTCTTGAGGGTTGATGACCCCCAAGGAATATAGCTGGCCCCCAAGGATATATATTTTCTTGAGGGTTTGTTACCGCCAAGTTATTTGTTGGCCCCCCAAGGATATATATTTTCATGAGAGTTAGCACCGTCAAGGTAAAACAAATGAACCGTCAAAACAATAGTTTTTTCTGAGGGCTCAGACCCTCAAGGAAATAGCAATTTCCTCGAGGGTTTCAACCCCCAAGGAATATTGTGTTTCCTTGGCAGCTAACCCTCAAGGTAATGCATGGCACAAGGGCTTAATTGGCCAAAATAATATTGACGATTTATTATAAATGTAGACCAAAACAAATATCAGGATAGAGGCCACAATTAAACTAAACCAATGCTAGATTAGATAACATCCAATATCCATTGGTTCATTACATGTCCATTTTGCAATTATAAGACTTAGGTAGCTAGCAACAATGTATCATCCTACATGTCAGCAGGATAGCAGCACATACACAAGGCAAATACTGCACATAGTTCATAAGGCAATGTTGCACTTAGCAAAAGATCAGCCTAATATCATCTTAGTTCCTACCAATCAATAAACTCAAAAGAAAGTCCACATCCCATTGTGCAGTCTCTTGGAGTTGTTGGAATTAGTTTGTCTGCATGCATAGTCACTGCTTAGTAGAGCGGTGATCATCATCGCTTTGGGAGGAGCTGCTATCATCACCATCTTCAAGATAACCATCGTCATCATCATCCTCAATGTGGTCATCATCATCGTCTTCATTGGAGTACTGGACATGATCGCTGGCTTGATGGTAGCTGCAGTCATCATCATCACTTTCATGGTAGCTGTAGTCATCATCGTCGTCTTCGTCATCAGCGTTGTCGTTGCTGCGCCTTTCATCAACAGAATGAGAGCCTCCATGTGACCCAGTAGCCTGCAAAAGGCAATATTAAAATATTTTTGTACAATTCTAGAATATAAAAAGTTTGGTCTTCAATCTCTATAAACTATCAAATAACTGAGGGCTGTTTTGCTGTATTATTAAAACAACCTAGTAGATGAGAACCCTCAAAATAGAGATCTGCCAATCAAAGCTTTTCTTCACTACCTTACCATGAACATAAAACCTAAAAATGACATTTTTAATCAACAAGAATCCACTTGTTCACTGCTGAAACTCGTATTAGCATTCTGCCACGAAACAAATTAATTCTCTAGATGAATTGTGATCGAAATAAAGAATATGAATTGCACAAACAAATTCAATAAATAATGTAACCTGGTGATGACGGGCATCAAGGTCGTGTAGACGTTGAACCAGTTCAGCAGGTGGTTCTACTCCTATCCGATCAAACACACTCTGCAATTGAAAGTATCCAAATGAAATTGTATGCTTAGGACAAAGTAATTGCAGATATAATGGAAAAATTATTACCTTGAATAGCTCACGATGGATTCTATTTTCCTCAGTGAGTATGTCATTATTCGTTTTCAATTGTGCATTTTCTTGTAGCACACTTTAATAATGATCAGGATCAGGTGGCCTAACAGATATAGATTTGGAATGTGCTAGAACAATTGCCTTATTCACAGCACCATCACCTATTGGAACGCGGCCATGCTTCATGCCATGTCCTATAGTGTACAATGCTCTTCCGTCCAGTTCTTGTGAATTTGCATCTGGAGCTAATGCCATGTACTCATCCTAACATAGAAACAGGAAAATATATCGAAGGATGCCTCAATTCAGTTTACAGAACAAATGAAAGCATGTTGTGCAGAGCATACCAATCTTTTTTGTGCAGAGCATACCAATCACTGTTGGATGTATCTACGAACCGGCGGTGAAATTTACCTATCATTGTCGGTTCATGCCCATAAACGATAGTGATAGATTCTTTTGTAGAAATGAAAATTATAATTTTTTTCATGTAAAGCAGGATCAAGACAACCGTTCATACCAAAATTGTAGAGTTCAAGGATTCTAAAAATTTAAACATTACCAAGATATCACTATCTATCGCTACCTGTCTCTATCATCTCGGTCCTTCAGGAGTGTAGCTCCAAATTCAAACGGTGTCAAGACATGTTTGGCAGAAGGCGACTTAACACCAGATTCGATCCATCCAATTGTTAAAATATACATGCCGCTGTCAACGACATATAACCATATATAGCATGGAGCTACCAGATGGCAAAACACGGCCAAAACATGCATTGGTCCCCATGCATGCGTGTCACCACCACCGCGAGAACATATGCAGGTCTACCTACCTGGTAGGCGAGTGATAAGCCTTGCATGCAAGTCGCTGTATCAACACGTGATAGTGTGAACGTAACCGATGATAGTGAGAACGTAACCGGCGGAGGTCCCCATGCATGCATTTTGTATTGTATCAATCAACACGTGACTAATCATGCAAAGTCGCTGTGCCTTGCCGGACGCCTCGACTATGATGGCTGTGTCCAATCCTGACGCACAAAAATTATTACATTGCTCCCGCCGGCCTTCGTCGAGAGAAGGCCCCACCAGCCTTCGTCACAGAGGCCTTCTCCCGCTGGCCTTCATCGGGAGAAGGCCACGCCTGCCTTCGTCAGAGAGGCCTTCTACTACTGACCTTCTCCAAGTAGCCTTCTCCTCTCTATCCTGTTCAGGACCTTTGTCCCAACATTTACTTTCCAAGCAAACAGATTTTATCCTATCTTATTTTTTAAACAAATTCTAATTCTATTTTCCCTACTTTTTTCCTATTTTTCTTCTAATCTAGATTGTTCCGGCTAGTAGACGTGCATGAATAGTACCCACGCTACAGAACCCGTTGGTATCTTCATGCCAGCCCTATCCTGGGCCCCATCAGACACCTTGGGCCAGGCCTTGGTCGTCTGCGGCCTAGTGTTGGGGGGTTATTTGGTCTAACTTGTGGGCTAGATCGGTCACGTGACATCTCCCCCCTTCTCCACTCGGCGTGTCCTTGCACTGAATCATTGCCCAGGTGTTGGCGTTGCCCCACGAAGAAGGCTCCTCCTAAATTCGCTGCCAGTATGCTGAAATGAAGCACTTCAACTTGTTCTCCATGTTGGTGGCATTGGCGCGAATGTTGTCGGGCTCGTTTTGGATATTGCTGATGTAGGCAACGACGAGGTAGCAGTATGTCCTGGTGGTCGATGTTGGTACGGTCCATGTGTGTCTCGAGCATTGTTGATGATGGGATGGCGACCTCAGGAGTTGTGGTGTGTGTTGACGTAGCGCTGTTTTCCGCAAAGAGGAGCATCGAGTTTGCTGGTGCGTGCACGCCTTCTGTGTGTGAGTGGCGGTTCATCGTTCGCTCAACAGAGAGGCCGAGGATCATCCCTTGGTCAAAGGACCTAGCCGATGCAGTGGTACTGCCCATGGTGGTGGTGATGGCGCTCCCTGGTGGTGGTGCCCATAGCTGCTGAGGTGGCACCATAGTGATTGGGGTTGGGTTTTACCTACGACTATCCCTTCACTTGTCGATACGTCCTTGTGCTGAACTATTGCTTGTGTGGAGGTGACGCCGGGTTGCAGATGGGCTCCCACTTGTATTTCTTTCAATTGTACACTACTAGAAACTTGAATACTTCTGTGGATGTCGAATTTTTCTGTGCATTTTTTTCGATACGCATGGAAAAATTCCAATTATTCTGTGTGTTTCAAAATATTCCAGCCGCCCCTGTAGAGCTTTACTGCAGTAGTGCATCCGGCTGCGTGAGCTCAAGGAGCGGGCCGGCGATGTCGGCAAGCGCCGGTTAAGGTAGGGTGTGAAGATCCCCGGGAAGCCAGCTACCCTGGTGGTGTCACGTCGACACTGATGCCATCATCCACGTCCTCGTCTCAAACCGTTGCTGCACTTCCAGCGGCTGCAGAAGACAATGATGAGGATGATGACGTTCAGCATCAGGCAGGAGCAGTGGCCGAGCATTATTCTTACCACCGTCAACTAGTTCTGGAGCCTCGTGCTCTGGATAACTACTTCATAGAGAAGATATGCAACTGGGTGGCGAGACTCAGGACCCAAGGGGAGGTGGAATCAGTGCCACCCGTCGCCATTGTAGCACCAGAAGATACAGGCGGCATCATTGTACGTGAAGGTTTGGAGAAAGCGAGCGCACAATTCGAGCACACGGTCTGGATCAACCTTCCACCTGTACACTACGCATCAGATAAGCTAGGACCCAACAAGGTTCTTATGTTCATCCTGCGCGTATGCAGACTCCAGAAGGAAAAACACAATAATGATACCGTGTTTGAAGGGATGGAAATGATGAGAAAGGAAGAATCAGGCAGCAATTTGAAGTGATAGTTGATGCAAAAATTAGAGATCTAGAAAACAAGATTGAAGATATGGAGAGCAAGATCAGTGGTAAAATTGTTGGGAGCAACAAGAGTGAAGCTGCAGAAGGGGGAAATGATATCACGGTCACAGAGCAATTGAAGGTGAATTTCGATGGCAAGATTAAAGAGCTCGAAAACATGATTAAAGATATGGAGATCAAGATCAATGAGAAAATAGGAGGGGGAAACGTCACAGGAAAAATAGAGGGGAAGACCAAGAATGAAGAATCACAAGGGGAAACCAAGAATGAAGAAACAGGAGGGAACAACAACATGGCTGAAGAAACAGTGGGGGGCCAAGGCCAACAACAACGGAGCAACACAAGGCGTAAGCAATATTGTTAAACAACCAAGTGTAGCAAGCACAGCAAAACCACAAACTATACAAGCCGAGGGCGCCCAGATCCAAACTGACAAACCCTTAGGTGTACTCTACTTGACACTGCTAGTGCTATGTCAGGAAAGGAATCAGCAGGAAACCAAGGACGTACTAGAATCAGATGAGAAGGAGATTATCAAGAAAACAGCCAAGAAGCTGGCAAAGTATATGGAATGCAAAGGCGTGAACCTGGATGAGAGCCAATACAAACGCATTCTGCAGGAGCTGTTCCTGACCAGTGCTAGCAATCGTGCTCCTGCTCCTACTACATTGGGTGACCATCAGACCAAAGAAATCAGGGATCAGATCAAAGAAATCATCTGTATGGTTAAACAAGACATCCAAGCAGTCACACAATCTACCAAGTCCCATCGGCCAGGAGAACAAAAACCAGGTGATGATCAAATCGCCAGTGCCATCCAATATACCGAGAACAAGATTCCAGAAATGAAGCTCAAGATTAAGCAGCAGATGATGATCAAAGGGATAGTGGATCAAATCAATAAACATTATCTATATGATAAATTATCCTGCAGGATGCAAACAGAACACGTGGACCCAAGTGGGAGGATATCATGAATGCTTTGAACCTATTGAAGTGCGCCAAGGGCAGTGCAGTGATTGTGACCACCAAGGACAGCAAGAAAGCCAAAGAGTTTTGTTACCCACCGACAGACAAGGACCCAATAACATATTCTCTAGTTGGACTCTACCATGATATTTTGCTCAAGCTCACAGAGAAGAGGGTGAACAACAAAGATCACAACAGCAGCCAGATTTTCTGCGACATCTTGGACAAGTGCCATCCACATGAATTCTGCATGAAGATGTTCGCTGGTGCTTTGTAGGCGAATCCCAATAGGAGCAACAAAGAACTCGTGAGGCCATATGAGGTCCTGCAGGTGCAGGATTCTGCAGGTCCAGGAAACACACTGGCCATTAATGCAAAGAAGATATTCAAGTTTTCGTACAGAGATCTGTCTAGAGAGCACAGGACCTGCTTGCTGTACCTAGCAATCTTCGGTCAAGGTGACAACATCAGGCGGTCAACCTCAATTGGTCGATGGCTTACAGAAAGGCTAATAAGAAAGGAAGACTGGTCCATTGCAGTTCGCCATGCCGAGCAATGCTTCGATGCTTTGATTGACCGGTGTCTTGTTTGTCCTGGGGATATTAGTGCTAAAGGAGAGTTCAAGAGCTGCATGGTTGGTGATCTTCTCCACGGATTTATTACCAAGATGGCTAGAAAGCAACATATTTTGGATCCACGCCTGTCACATCTCTTGGCTAGGCACTTCTCCATCTTCAGTGGTCTCCGACTCCGTGCCTCTGATACCATAGACAAGTTTGTCAAGGAGCTTCATACTTATTCACCTCAACTATCACTACTCAAGTTGCTAGATCTGCAAGGTTGTCTATGTTTTGACGACAAAAACTACTACCTCAAGGCCATCAGCAACAACATTCCATTTTTCAAGTATCTAAGCCTAAGGGAAACAAATATCACCCATCTACCCAGAGAAATCAACAACCTCCATGATCTAGAAATATTGGACATCCTGAAAACCAGTGTGCCTGTCAAGGAAACAAGGCATGTCCTGCTCCTGAAGCTAAGGCGCCTGCTTGCTGGTGACACTGATTCAAGTGCAAGCAGTAATGGCACAGGCATAACCAATAGGAAGCAGAAGTCAGTATGCTCATGTGTCAGAATCCCATACAAGATTGAGAAAATGGAAAATCTGGAGTTGTTGTCTAATGTCATGGCTTCGTCACATGGAAATGAATTGAAGGACATTAGTAAGTTATGGCAGCTGAGGAAGCTTGGTGTAGTTATCAATGATAATGACAAACACCTCTTTAATTTGCTTCAAGCCATTGGGGACTTGAAAGAGTGCCTTCAGTCCGTTTCGATCACGATAGCTGAAACCAGGACGAAGGGAACCTCCACTGAACCAAGGTTACTAACAGACAGTATTTACAGCCGTTTGGTACAGCCACCGAAACTCCTAGAGAGTGTAAGCATCAACGGACGCACAAATAGGGTGAGGATTCTCTCATTATTGGGCAAAGGTAGCAGTGAACTTGCCAAGGTGGTTCTGAGTGGCACCATGTTGGAGCAGAGAAACCTTAAGGTGCTTGACTCTCTTCCCAAGTTACGCTGCATCAGGCTCTGTCATTTTGCATACAATGGACCTCAGCTCATCTTCAACAAGGAAGAATTTGAACATCTGAAATGCTTACTTATCGATGGACCCAATATGACTGACATCAACTTTGTTAAGGGAGCAGCTGTTGCACTCGAGAAGATTGCTTTGTCCTCCACCAACATAAAGTATCTTTATGGTGTCGGTCACCTTCCAAAGTTAAAGGAGCTCGAATTGAAAGGCAACGAATTATTTGATTCATTCTCTGACGGAGAAGCAGCTGCGCAGAAAACCACTGTACCTGTATCAGCTTCTGAAGATAGAGCAGCTCCTCAGAAAAACAATCAACTTGTTTCACTTCCTGAAGACGGAGGAGTTCCTCAGAATCAGACTCAAGTTGCTTCACCTCCTGCTGATGGAGCAGTTTCTCAGAAAAATACTGAATCTGTTCAGCTTCCTGAAGATGGAGCAACTTCTAAGAAAAAAGACTGAACTTGTTTCACCTTCTGAAGTAGTCGAAGCTCCTCAGAAAAGCACTGGACTTGTTTCACCATCTGAAGATGGAGCAGCTCCATTGAAAAATACTGAGAGAAATATCACCTTCAAGAAGGAAGAATTCCGGCATCTCAAGTATTTTCATTTTGAGGACAGAAGAATGATCAACATCATATTTGAGAATGGGGCCGCTCCTGAGCTTGAGAAGATCATCTTGTACATTTCCAGCACAGAGTCCAAACTTACTGTGTCTGGCAGCCTTCCAAAATTGAGAGAGATCGAAGTGAAAGGTGACAAGTCAATCTTCCTTTCGCTATTAAAAAATGCTGGTAAAATTAACAAGGTGACTCTCTGTGATACCTTACTCAACAAAGGTGATGCTCTATATAAACTCCTTTCGGAGAAACCAAGCATGTGCTGCCTAGTGCTCCTTGTTGGATTGTGTGTGTATTAGGCCCATGAGGCTGAGGCCCATGTGGCCCATGTATGGTTACCTATATAGCTACCCTTTTAAGGTTAGCCCAATCAATGGAAACACTTTCCCTAACATGGTATCAGAGCCTCCGTGCCAAGTCTGATACGTTTTCCACGCTCCTTCACTTCTTCACTTGGGTGTCCACACAGTTCGGCCTCACCATCAAGGCCGTCCAGTGTGACAATGGTCGTGAGTTTGATAACTCTACCTCCCATGCCTTCTTTCTCTCTCACGGTGTTCAGTTGCGCATGTCTTGCCCGTATACCTCTTCGCAGAATGGCAAGACTGAGCGGATGATTCGCACCACCAACGACACCGTGCGCACCCTTCTGTTTCAGGCCTCTCTTCCTGCTCGCTTCTGGGCTGAGGGCTTGCACACTTCCACCTACCTCCTCAACCGTCTTCCTTCCGCTGCCTGTCCCGCTCCCACGCCACACCACGCCCTCTTCGGTACCCCTCCTCGGTACGATCACCTCCGCGTTTTTGGGTATCCGTGTTACCCCAACACCGCTGCCACTTCCTCCCACAAGCTGGACCCCCGCTCCACTCTTTGTGTCTTCCTCGGGTACTCCCCGAATCACAAGGGTACCGGTGCTTTGATCTTACTTCCCGATGGGTCCTCATCTCTTGTCATGTGGTGTTCGATGAGTCTATCTTTCCTTTCTCCAACACCACCAGCACTCCTGTTCCTGACACCCCCTCCCTCATTCCCGCTGACACGGTGGCCCAGCCACTTTTTCCGTGGTCTCCTGCAGGTACCGCTTCGCCGCACTCCTTGCCGCCCACCTGTCCCGGTTCCCCAGTGGGTCCAGGCCCGTCGTCCTCTGGCGTGGCCCCGACCTCTCTGGTTGGTGCAAACCCGGGGCCCTCGTCCCCCGATTCTGCCCGGGGGGGGCATGCCAGTCGTCGTCGCCTGGTCCTGCCCCGGCACCTCCGTCGCGGTTTGCCGCGCCAGTACAGGTGTACCAACGCAGGCCGCGGCCGCCACCACTCGAGGTTCCTTCTCCGTCGGGGACACCGACACCACCGCCGCAGTCCCCGCCGGCCCGTGGTCCACCGCCGATCTACCACCCGCCGCTTCTTCACCGACACCCACGGCATGTTCACCCGATGGTGACACGGCACGCGGCTGGCACATTGCCGCCCCGTGCCCTTGAGGCTTCGACGGCGACGCGCTAGTCTCCCCGGTACCCTCTTCCGTCCGCGACGCCCTGTTGGATCCTCACTGGAGCGGCGCGATGGAAGAGGAGTACGCCGCGCTTCTCGCCAACCAGACATGGGAGTTGGTGCCTCGGCTGCCGGGTTCCAACGTCGTCACCGGTAAGTGGATCTGGACCCATAAGCGTCGGGCTGATGGCACTCTCAAGCGCTACAAGGCTCGATGGGTTCTCCGGGGTTTAACTCAGCGCCCGGGAGTCGACTATGATAAGACTTTCAGCCCGGTGGTCAAGCCAGCCACCGTCCGTACCGTGCTCTCGTTGGCGCTTGCTCGGTCATGGCCCGTCCATCAGCTGGACGTCAAGAATGCCTTTCTGCACGGCCTTCTCACCGAGACAGTGTACTGCAGTTAGCCGGCGGGGTTCGTTGATTCCTCCCGTCCTGACATGGTCTGCCAGCTCAACAGGTCTCTCTACGGCCTCAAGCAGGCACCCCCGGCGTGGAACCACCGGTTTGCTGCTTTCTTGCTAACACTGGGGTTCGTGGAGGCCAAGTCTGATACATCACTGTTCGTCTATCACCATGGGGCTGACACTGCGTATTTGCTGCTCTATGTTGATGACATTGTCCTCACAGCCTCCAGTGAGCTACTTCTCCGCCGGATCATTGCCGCTCTTCAGCAGGAGTTTGCTATGAAGGATCTAGGTGTGCTCCACCACTTCCTCGGGGTCACTGTTGAGCACCGTCCTGCCGGGTTACTTCTTCACCAGCGGCAGTATACTCGGGATATCCTGGAGCGGGCTGGCATGACTGACTGCAACCCCTGCTCCACTCCGGTCGATACTCAGGGCAAGCTGTCCGAGGCTGAAGGCCCCCCGGTGTCCGACCCCACTACATACAGGAGTCTCGCCGGGGCCCTTCAGTACCTCACCTTCACCCGACCGGACATCACCTATGCAGTTCAGCAGGTCTGCCTTCACATGCATGATCCCCGGGAGCCTCACCTCACGGCTCTCAAGCGTCTCCTCCGCTACCTCCGGGACAAGCTCGACTACGGCCTTCTACTCCACCGGGCCTCCTCCGCCGACCTCGTCGTCTACACTGACGCTGACTGGGCGGGGTGCCCGGACACTCGCCGCTCCACCTCCGGTTACGCCGTCTTCTTGGGCGGCAACCTGGTGTCATGGTCGTCTAAGCGCCAACCTGTGGTCTCCCGGTCCAGTGCCGAGGCGGAGTACCGCACTGTCGCTAACGGATTTGGTTGTGTGTACTGTGTGGCCTCCCTCCGGACCATGTGGTGTGGCTGGCTCTATCCATATAATAAGAGTGATATTTGGCTTGTTAATTAAGTTCCTTTTGTTTGCTGCATGTTTATGATCATCTCACCGAATGGCCCAAGTGACAGGGCCGGCTGTTTCATACATCCCTGGTGTGCATTGGTGTCTGGTAGTGTGGCGGACCCAGAAACCAAGCAAGAGGGGTCTAAATAATAGTGGACTAGAATCCGTACAAGCGGCGCACAAATAGATATAACAAAGAACAGAAATGATAATATCAATTCAAAATGCTCGAGCAGAATGTACAAATAGAGACCATCCGATAATCAGAAGATCATGCATGTCTTGAAAATTTCCCACCATCTTGATCTCTGTTTTTAATTCTACATTAATTTTTTAAATGTGTCATGATTCTTGAAGAAATAAGATAACATTATGAATTGAAATAAAAAAATACAATAAGTACCATTCATTTCTTGGGTCATGGCGGGGCAAATTTGACATACGGGTTTTGAAGACTTGAGAGTACCTTAGAATTTTTTTCATCTTTGACGGATGCATATTAAGCTCAAGCCATTGTCTTTTTCTGAACCCAACTCTCTTTAGTTCCGGCACTACTCTTCGATACATCATTCCTACTAAAATATCTTTCCATCTTTCCTAGCTTTCAATGCCTACGATGTGATTGAAACAGTGCAAATTGGAATGTGAGTATTAGGAACTAGTCAAGTAGACATTCGAAAATTGAAATTCGACAACTAGACCCTAATCCCGGCAGTGTTTAGATGCATTGAAAAGTGCACTATGCAAAAAAAATTCCCCGTCACATCAAACTTGCGATACATATATGGAGTACTAAATGTGGATAAAATCAAAAACTAATTGCACAGTTTGGTTGTACTTTGCGAGACGAACGTTTTGAGCCTAATTAGTCAATGATTGGACAATTATTACCAAATACAAACGAAATGCTACGGTGTATTTTGACACTCCAAAATTTGGATCTAAACACAGCCCCCATGTACGTACTGTTCTGTATTCTGAGATCTAACCGTGAACAGCCTGCAGCAGAGCAGAGCAGGGGCAGTGCCGTGCGCTGGTGAGTGGTGCCTCTGCCCTCCCTCTCGACTTCTGGAATTTGGATCGAGGAGTCTGCCGGGAGCCGGCTGCTGAACGGCCAGCCACCTGCGGCAGGGCGCCGTCGCCGGGTAGGGCTGCAGTCTGCAGAAGGGGCTGCCCACGGCAGAGCGGCGGGTTGGAGCTGGAGGTCTGGAGGCGGAGGCGGAGGCGCGGAGCTTTGCATCTTTTGCGCCTGGGCGGCCTCGCCGTGAGCCCGTGACGCCGTCGCGGGAACGGGGAGGAGAATTGCGGAGTCGCGAGCCGCTGGCTGGCCGTGGTGTAGGGTTGCCTTGGGCTGACATTGGGGTGCTTTCGTGGGCTGCTTTTTTTTTGTTTTTTTGAGAAACTTTCGTGGGCTGCTGAAGACGTAGGCTGTGTTTAGTTGGATCTGTAAAATTTTCAAAAGTACAGTAACTTTTTCGTTTGTATTTGAAAATTAGTGTGCAATTATGGGCTAATTAGGTTTGAAAGATTCGTCTTGTGATTTACAATCAAACTGTGTAATTAGTTATTTTTTTATCGATATTTAATGCTCCATGCATGCGTTCAAAGATTCGATGTGACAGAGAATCTTGTAAAATTTTTGGAACTTTAAGGTATCTAAACACAGCCTTGCTCCTAGAAAATTTTGGCCGCGCTCTGAGCTGAAGCTCCCAGCCCAGGGCCTATGTCCGCCCACACTGTCTGGTCATTTTTCACACAGCAGAAAAAAGAAAAGAGGAGACTTGAAAGAAATGAGTAGTTATATGTTTGGAAAAAGTCTACTTGACCCCCTCAACTATTAGGGGTTGTCTACTTTACCCCTCAAACTATGAAACGGTCTAATTTACCCCCTGAACTTTGCAAAACCGGCCAAATCACCCCCTCGAGCGGTTTTGGACGGTGGTTTTGCTACAGTAAGGAGGGCTTGATCTACAGTAACCGTTGTTTTGTCTTTTTCCTTTTTTATAATCTTTCAAAAAACATAGTAAATCACAGAAAAATCATAAAATGAAAACTCTAATTTTGTTGGACTCCACATGAGTAGATCTACACAGTGAACTTATAATATAGCATGCTTTAGTACAAAGTTTTTGCTGTAAATTTTGATCTATTTTTTCTATAATTAATTTGAATAATTCATACAACAAAAACTTTGTACTAAAGCATACTATATTATAAGTTCACTATGTAGATCTACTCATGTGGAGTCCAACAAAACTAGATTTTCCATTTTATGATTTATCTGTGATTTACTATGATTTTTCAAAGATTCAGACGAAATAAATAAAAAAGGAAAAGACAAAACCGTCGTTACTGTAGCAAAACCGCTATTACTGTAGCAAAACCACCGCCCAAAACCGCCCGAGGGGGTGATTTGGCCGGTTTTGCAAAGTTCAGGGGATAAATTAGACCGTTTCATAGTTTGGGGGTAAAGTAGACCACCCTCAATAGTTGGGGGGGTCAATTAGACTTTTTCCTTATCTGTTTCCATTTTTCTTCTTACATATTATAATGGTATATATATCCCTGGGTCAGAGGTTAAATTCAAGACATTGAAAGTGTTTGTCTGTTCCTTTAACGCAATGTTCATGTATGTGATTTACATAACGAGTTTCCTGTAGCATGGAACTACCTGAAACATCGCATGGTTTTGGAAAGCATTTGCATGGATCTGTCACAGTATGGTCCCAGCATAAGTCTAGCATGGTGATGTTTTGCATAGTCTGCACAACATGCTGAAAACCGGGTTTTGCATTAGCTGAAAACTTAAGGCATGACCATCATGCTGTTACTTCCTACGACATCACTATGTATTAGGTACCATGCATGTAAAGTCGGCCCAGCTGGGCTTGTATTAGCGTTGGCCCAATGAGTAGTGTGTGTGAGAGAGAGATTATTTATCTTGTGGGATTTGTGCTTGTTGCCAACCTTGAAGGTTAAGAAGAAACCTGAACTCATGTCAATGGACATCATGGGTTTGGCATTCATTAGCTGAAAACTAAAGGCATTAGACACTACCAGATCAAGGAAAATTCTTGATGGTAAAAAATCGTCAGGAATGGGCCACAAATCGCGCGTGGGGGTGAAAAGAAGATCCCGTCGGTTTATAGCCGACAGGAAAGCACGATTCCTGCCGGTTTTCTCTAACCGTCAGGAGTTATCTTTCGGTTCCTGTCGGATTATATTTTCCGGGCGGATATTTAAGGGCCGACAAGAGTTCCTTGTTAGTTTCCTGTCAGTTTTCCCGGTCCGACCAGTGGGTATTGAAATTCTTGTCGGTTTTCTAGATACCGACAGGAAAAACGAAAGCCGTCAGGAATTCTCCGTTCTTTGGTAGTGAGAGCATGACCATCATGGTATTATTTCCTACAATACAGAGTTCGGAGCATCGATGTATCCTTCATATATGTGAATGTGTTCAAACATTTTATGTATAGCCCCTTCACCTATAGTATATTTTCATGTGATGAAGAGAAAATTCAGATATTCCGCGTTTTTACAAGAGTAGTTTGAACACACGACGTCAAGTATATCTAAGAGAGGAAGAGATAGTGAGGGAGATGAAGGCTCCTGATACTTGGAGTCAGGGGATAGTCGGTGGCGCTCTCAGTGCAGTAGGTCACCCCTCGCATGGGGGCACCCGGGCTGCATTGTTGGCTATTCCTCGCCCGCGTCATGGCACTAAGAGCCACCGTGCCAGGCCTCGCACATAGATGCGCCACTGTACCAATGCGCCTCCGCGCTAGGAGATAGGGATGGATAAAGAATAGAGAGGAGGTGGTGGGGTAGTGTATCCATATGTTGGGCGCCCGCCCATTCACAACGCGATAGGTGGCTGCACGGGTCCCACCTATCAGAGGTGGAAGACAGTGATGACCACACAAAACAAACTGCTCTAGCCAAGTTTTTCAAATTGACTCTATCCCCCACCTAGCAGTCAATATCAATTTCACCATCGGTCTTGGACAAGAACTAGTGGTCATATAATATCATCGTTGGTTTTTATAAAAACTGACATTAGAAAAGCCATTGACAAAAACTATTTATGTAGTAGTACCAGAAATATGAGAAGAATGGTGAACGAGTGCATTTTGGTGAAGGTGATTAACGGGGTAATAAATAATGGAAAAATATGGTAAAACATCAACAAATTCACTTGACATGCTTACATGTTTGAAAGAATGTGGGAAAACTAAAAATCACAACAAATGAAGTTACCATCAAATAATGTAGCAAACAAATATGAGTCTCACATAGAAACATCGGACATAAATCTCATCCCACAACAATATCTGCTGGGATCCAGGAAAATACAGCAAAAGACAATATGCCCAAGCTCAACGGTCAATACCGAAATATGCTAACGGCAATACATCAAGAGTCCCATCACTAATGTGACAAAAATACGATATTTCCCATAACTCATGAACATAGCAATGACTCCCAGTGGTATAAGCATCAAGCTTGTGGACCGCCACTGTCGATTGAAATCATTTCTCTGACAGCTTCCTTGAATCTGTCATTTATCATGCAGAAATTTAAAAAAATGATAAGGAGGATAACAGAAAAAAAGGAAAACAATTGACATCAATGGGCAGCATCTTTCTTTAAGGAAAACTTACGTGCATCTCCAAGTCTATCCTTTCTTGCATCTCTTGTTCAGTCTCTGCAGTTAGTTGCTCTTCCTGCCCCTCTTCGATGTGCCAAATTTTGAGCCACTCGTTGAATATCCCATACTCCATATTATACCTCTTCAAACGCTAGTAGATGTAACACAAACAGGAGTGTCACAAGTAAGGATTTATTGCAAATCAGAGGAAAGAAATATGTAGTTATTGCAGTTGAGAGTGTGATGAAATCGTTAATGCGTGTACTTCTGGGAGATAACTTACAAATTTGAAATGTGCACAGCCATTATCCGACCTTGTTTCAATTCTGACAGTAGGATGGTTGGGAAGTGTCTGAACGGCAGTACTAATGGAACTTGAAACACATTTTACATCTTCAGAAATACCGTCATTTTCTCCAACAGCAGAAATTTCATCGTCACAGATGCATCTAATTTCCACCTCGAGCTTGCTAAGTTCAGACAGGTGCTGGATGCCAAAATTAGAAGTACCATTCAAGCACTTCATGTTATGCACAGGGAGCCGAAGCTTGAGATGTTCAAGCATTGGCATTGATCCTGCTTCAAACTTAAGCGCAGTCCCACAAGCATCAATTGCCAGTGAAAAAAATTTGAGATTTCTAAATCCATTGATGTCATTGAAGATGATCCTTCCGTTGGTGGCTCCAGCGGTGCCTAGTTCTAGAAAGAGCAAACTGCGTATTGCTCCAAGAATTTCAACATCATCTGGTCTCATACAGATGATATACAGTTCTAGCACACCCAGATTTCCAAGACGGGGGATCCAATCCGGAACCTTATAGATGGGACACTCTTTCAGGTGGAGCTTACGGAGCCTACAAGGAGAAGCAGGCCGCCATGAATCGAGTGACAGTGGGTAATGCTCATCAGAGGTGTCCACAATATGCAGATTGTGAAGGCTGCATGAAGAGAGTAAATTTCCCACATGACTGTGGAAGATCTCAGCTTTGTTTATTTCTTCTGAGTTATCTGGCCAATTAAAATTCCAGCTAATATCTAAGGTTCTCAGCTTGGTCAACTTATTGAACTCTTGCAGGGTCTTTCCTTGTTCGTAAGATACGAGTCCATACTTGCATAGCTCTTCCATGCTCTGCATCTGTCCAATCATACCATCTGGAAATCTAGTTCCTGAATCAACATACAGATGGGCCAATCGTTTAAGCTTTGTGATTGATGACGGCAACTCTTTAATCTGGGTATCTTGTACATCCAATGTTTCTAGATATTGCATTTCTCCAATTTTGTCAGGGAGATAAGTAATTGAATGTGAACCAAGACGCAAGTACTTCAGATTGAACAGCTTTTTAATACTTGAAAGATGATGGTTTTCCAGACCACTGCAATTGGCTAGGTCCAACACACGAAGAGCAGTGAAAGCAGAAAAAGAAGTTTGCACAGGATTTCCAAATATAGTAAGTGATCGGACGTGAGACAGAACTAGGCCTGTCAATCTGGTGGCTTTTTCTTCGTCATTGTTAATGACACAGAGCCTACGAACCTTGTATTCTGAAGGGTATCCATGATCAGTAGCATCTAATGAGGTTAAAAAATTATCTTCAGCAGCCTTGCATTTGATGTAGTCAAGAATAATGTCATGAACTCTGCATGCCTTGGCCTGACCATAAATTACACCAACAGGTTGGATCATGCTTCTATTAATGAGATCATTAAAATAACGCTCACCAGTTTCATATGCACTTCGACCTTTCTCATCACAAACGAATCCTTCAGCAATCCATTTATTTATCAAGCACTGTCTCTCAATTGTCTGATCTTCTGGAAATATGCTGAGGTACAATAAACATGTTTTCAGATTGTGGGGAAGGTCAAAATAACTGAGTGCTAATATATTTGTCATTCTCTCTGCATCGGGGTCTCTTGCAAGTCCAGAACCTATTGCATTTAGCACCCTCTCCCATTCAGCTGCTGCATGCTGATCGGCTAACATGCTAGATATAGTAATAATTGCCAATGGAAGACCACCACATTTTCCTAATATCTCATGCGGAACATTTCGAAGATGAGGATAGTATGAGTTCTCAGAACCAAATGCTCTTCTGAAAAATAACCTTTTTGAATCATTGGAACTAAGAGGCTCCATATGATAAACTGAACCACCATGAGCAGAACAGAATGATGCAACCGTAACACTACGTGTTGTAGTGATTATTCTGCTCCCACAATCATTATCCAATAATGCAAGCTCGATAGTCTGCCATGCTCTTTTATCCCATATATCATCAATTACAACAAAGTAGCTGCCAGAGTTTAACAAATATGCAGTTAGATAGTGCTGAAACCATCAATATTGGAACTGTATTTGTAGTAAACATAAATTTTACTTCTTTGAAGGCCATTCCCAATGTGACTTTATCATGTTTGCCTAGATGGAAGGTTGACCTGTTAACTAAAAAAGGGCAATGCATCCTAGTAAAACATGTTCTTAAATCTTTGATGGTCTATTTTGCTATGGCTATTGATCTTCCTCTCTGGGCTATCAAGGCTATTGACAAATTCAGAAGGGGAATTTTGTGGAGAAGGAAAGAGGAGAAAGGTGGCCACAATCTAATGGCATAGACCAAAGTGTGTCCCCCCAAAGAGCTTGGTGGTCTTGGAATTTCAAATCTCCAAAACCTTGACTGTGCTCTTCAGTTGAGATGGCTGTAAGAAAACACATCCTACATGCCTATGGACTAATTTTCATGTGCTGGTCCATGATTGCGTCCATGCCTTATTCTCTATTGCTGTGGTTTTAGAGATTAGTAATGCTATTGCAACATTGTTTTGGACAGATAGGTGGATAAATGGACAAAGCATATCTGATCTTGCCTCTCAAGTCATGGCCTTAGTTCCCCAAATGAAAAAGGAACAAGAGAGCAGTTATGAAGCTGTCATAGTACATGGGTTAGGGATATTCAGGCGCCCTATCTGCTGATTTCTTCACTAAATATCTTTCACTTTTATGTGATGCTTCAACCAGAGGTGGAAGACTCACACGTTTTGGCCATTCTCATCTGATGGGCAATATTCAACAAAATCCTCCTACAAAAGCCTGTTTCGTGGTACTGTAATTTTTAGCCCTTCTAATTGTATTTGGAAAACTTGGGTGCCAGGTAAATCACATTGTTTCATGTGGCCAGTGGCCCATGAGAGGTGTTGGATGTCTGATTAGTTAGCACGAAGAGGGCTGCCACATCCAGCCTGTTGCCCACTTTGTGAGCAAGAGGAAGAAAATATTATCACCTATTGACTATTGTCAACCTCTCGACCTCTGTCTTCGCATGAGAATTTTGGTTCTTCCTTCTACACTGGGTCAGCTTGCATAATATGACTCCCAACCATTTTCTTATGGGCCTAGACTTTGTGCAGTCTCCGTAATCAATGCATTTTTTATGGTGAACATCCTAACCTAGGTAGAGCATTTTTTTCTCGCTAGTGAGGATCTTCATTACTACAGTTTCACTTGGGATAAAGTGTCAATCATCTGCATGGAAAGTGTAGGAGGGAGATAATCTGTGTAATTGTTGTTTGTATTGCTGAGCCTCATGAGCATATTACATGGAGTACATTGCTTGGGGGCATGAAGCCTCCCTTAGATATATGGCAGCCGAGATTATATATAGAGTACATTGCTTGGAGGGTGGAAGCCTCCCTCAGGGATAAGGCAAGCTGAGATTATATAATTCTAATCCACTGTATCTGCAGAAACCCTAATATAGCCTAGCATCCCCTCGCAGTCACAATGGGAGTAGGGCAGACGGTGAAACTAGAGAAGAAGCTGAAGGTTGTAAGCTGATGAGTTGACATCACCCGGTAGTCATAACGGTTGATATGTTGTAGATGCTGTGTCCGGAGATCAAGTGGCGATGCAAGATCTAGAAGCGCAGAGATGAAGTTGAGAAATCAGATCTAGAGTTGCTTCGATGGCAAGCCTCCTTGGCGTGTGACTCCACCTCGGCCGACTCCAATCTCTGTTTCCCAATTATCTCCGCATCGGGTGTTGGTGGTCAGATCTATGATCCGACACCCTGATCTAGGTGGGGCAGAATAGATCTAGGACGGTGCCGGCCGAATCCGTGGTTGGCTCCCTAGATCCAGGTGGAGGGCGAGGAGCATGAAGAGCACATCAGGCAACCGGAGGATGACACCACTGCATGGCATTGAGAAGGACGGGGTCTACAATGGCAAAACACAGGAGCTGTGTTGGCGGTTGCAACAGTAGCTCGTCTCTGATAGGCTCAATGGGCTCGACAAACATACATGCTACTTTTCTTTGTTATTTGTCATTGATTTCTCGAGGCTGGCATAGCTGGTACCTGTCAAAATACAACATTAATAGAGACCTCATTCTGGAGGCAAAGGTGTTTCTTGCCTCTGGAAATTTCTTTTGGCCGCATATGATATTCTATTTCATAGTAGTGACTGTTAAAGCCTTAGATTTAATTCGAACTAAACATTTGCCTAATAGTTAACGACCGCCCATCTTAATTATAAATTGTTCTCTTATACCAATATACCATCATTTTTTAATTTTGGGACTAAAACTATATGTACCTAACAATTAATGTCTTTATATTGTTTATTGTGACAAATAGCAATGTTGCACGTATACTTTGTATTAGAATTTTATAGCCTAATACATTATACAAGCCTAGGGTGTGTTATATATTTTTGTTACTCAAGACGTACATGGCTATATAATAAAAAAAAGGATACACCATATGGTTGGGTGTATGGTGTTTCTCCAAGTCTTCTATCTTTAAAACTTTATAGAAGAAAAGTAGTGTGTGCGTTGTTTCCCTGAGTCTTCTATGCGTCTACACTTTTGAACAAAAGTAGTGTATCATTCACACTTTGTGTATCAATCACACTAGCCTCTGTAGTAACTTTGTAAGTAAACAGAATTTTTGGTATCATATATGATTCAATGATGTTTAAACCAGCATTTTTCACAGCAAAACAATACACTTATATAATATAAAACTAAGTGGTTGTTTCATGAAGTTTGAAGGACAACGAAAATTTGTGAAAAGAAAATCTTACAGAGAATGGAAGTACTTGTGCTCCTCGTTTACATCAAGAAGTAATCATTGCAATTTTTATTTCGTTACTTACTAAATTTGTTACGATAGATCATTCAAACACCACAAACTGAATTTCATCTCAACAGTACAACACATGCATATATTATCATAGATGAGAAATCATACCTTTTATCATGGAGGTGCTCTCTGAGTTTGTTAATGAGCTGCTGCTCATCGTCATCCAGTGGATTATCAGTTACATGTACTCCTTTGGCTATATCACTTAGAATCTTTCTCATATTTGGACTTCGAGAAACCGACACAAAAGCTGCACATGAAAACTGGCTTTTGATAGTGTGATAGACTTGGTTTGCAATCGTTGTCTTACCAAGACCCCCACAACCCACAATTGACAGCACTTTCAGCCTTGAAATAGAACCCCTTGTGCTCAAGGATAAACGTTCAATGATATGCTTCTTTGGTCCATCTATGCCCACAAGCCTATCTATCTCTTCATAGATCACTGGTAGCCGAGGATCAACAAAAGAAGAACAAGATTTGGATGCCAGCATGACAAAATTATACCTCTTGTACCTCTCGCTTGCCTGTGTTGCACGCTTCTTGAGCTCTTCAATCTCGTCGGCAATCTCATGGCGTGCTTTCAGATTCTTCAGCTTGTGAAAGAATTCCTTGAAGCTGCTGCTGTGTCGATCATGGTTAACACGACTCATGAAGGCATCCACGCAATCTTCAATATCATAGGCTAGCTCGCGAACCTTGTTTCTCCATTCTTCCATCTGAGGGTTGAGCTTCTCTGCATCAGTGAGCATCTGGAGTGCAGCACTCATGGCGCTCAATTCATCTTTCAAGAACAGTATCTGCTTGCGCAAACCTTTGAGCTTGACATATTCTTCTTCTAGAAGCTTGGAGAGCTTGGACAGCAGAGGTAGCATCACCCCGTTGGAAGCGTCCACTAGCAGGTCTGCCATTGCTCGCTTGTGTCTCAACTCTGTTCGCTATAGAGCATTTGTTTGCTTGAGAAGTTATATTGTGAAGAAAGCGAGAATTTGAGGTTTTTTTGGTGTCTTCGTACGCGCAGCATCAGTTTTACGAAAAGTAAAATTGACTTGTGCAACAAGACTGGAATATTTAGATGCTCCACTGTTTCAATTCTTTAAAGCGTCCTTTGCTTGCAGCCCGGCTCATGGAAATTCCGTTTTTGTCCACTAGTCAAAGATTTAACGTGAAAAACAGGTGGGGCTTCAAAGCCTCTAGCCTCCCCGCAGTTTCCTCGAGAAAAACTCATAAAGGCGCACTAGCAACCAGATGCGTCATTTGTGTTCATACAGAAAAGATACTTGAAATTGCATCATTTTGCTCCTAGTGTTCACTACAGTTATGAGTTAGCTTTCTTGTATGCATCGTGAAATCTTCTTCTTTCTATTGGCTGTTAAGAATTTCTAACGACTGTATTCACTATGCCAAAAACGATTTTAGAGGAGTTTCCATTTTTGGGCAGAGGTGACTTTATTGAAAAATAGTCACTAAAAAAGTTTAAGAGACAGTCATATCTTGGAATCCATTTTTAGAGGCGGTTGTTGTTCCCGGTGTACACTAAGGTCCTATGAGCACCTGAGGGGGGTTACATTGGTTGTTTAATACAAACTTAAAAACCTAGCACTCAATTTAATCTACCACTAGAAAAAACATAAACTACTCTAGTATGATATGCACTAAAGGTTTTCCTAGTGTGCTCTAACTTACACTCAATCCAAAAGAACTTTGCAATGTATTAACTAGCCTATAGCTAATTTAGGAAATCCAAGGTCACACAAGCAAAGCATAGACAAAAGCAACAAATGAGGTAAGTAAAAGAGCTCTAGAAAGAGAAGGCAAACTCTAGAAGACATACCAATGTATCCCATGGCATAGACTCCCTAATTGCAACCCCTAATTTACGTTGGTGCTCCATCAAGGTTTTCTAAGGAATCCCAATGTTCGATTTGCCACACAGGCATCCACCAATCTTCTGGTCAACTTGATGCCTTGTACACTATGAAGCTTCGCAACAAGAGGGAGGAGGTCCCCTCGTCCCTCAAACAGTGATATGATGCCAATCGATGGTGTTAGTGAAGAAAATCCCCATCTAAAACACATTGAAACAGACCTGTGCGCAAAGGCCCGTACCTGGCGCACCAACTATCAGAATAATTAGCTCCGGCAATACGGATCAGCATATTATGCATAGGGAATCATAAGGGTAGCACACGGGACACAAATTTATACTAGTTAGGTATGTGGTACCCTACAACCAGATTGGAGTAGATCTCTTTATCTCATATGCTAGAGTTTACAAAGGGCTACTGATGGTTAGTTTCCTAGGGTTGCTATAAGTGAATGATGGATCTCAGGATTATGATCTGGTTCGGGCTCCCCACCCCTCCTTATATAGTCCAGGGGTAGGGTTATAGATAGAGTCCTGATAGGTTTACATGCGGGTTTTCTAGTTTGTTATAAAAAAAATCTTCCGGATAGCGTTGGTTTCTATATATATATATATACTATGCCTTGCCTTCCAAGTAGATTAGGTACCTGGCTGGGTTGGGCTCCTCGTGTAGCCCGCCTGCATCTCACCTGGGCTGTATTCCATGCGGAGAGATACCCTAAATACATATCACCGACAAAGGATGTTACCATTAGATTATTCACTATGACATATATAAAGATTTTTGGATTACCTTAGATTAATTTCTATAATGGAATATGTGGGTATTTAAGATTAATTCACAAGTGAGTCATAACAGTAGGGATGAAAACGGATCGGATACGAACGGATATGACTAGTATCGTATTTGTTTTCATATTTATGTCTGGATTCGGATTCGAATACGGATAGTATAAAAAATGCCGGATAGAATACGATTGGATATCGACATCATAAATATGTGATTTAAATATTCGGATACGAATACGGTATCGGATGTTAAATATCCGGACTCGTATACGGACGGATTAAAACCCCTATAAACGGATTCGGTATCAAATACGGTCGGAAAATATCCGTACCGTTTTCATTCCTACATAACAGCTATTGTCATAATGGCATAGGTGAATAATTTTAGAAAATCGAAGAAATTACTGTGGCAACAATTCTACCCATTTCAATTAACAAAATAATTATTTTAACTAAATTCGAACCATCAATGTTCAAATAAATAAATCCTAGGCTTTCTATACTGATAGCATGCACATGTCACAGGAACTCTATCCCTCTTTTCTTCATGCTAGGTCTTGATGTAGATCAAGGCTCAAAATGAATCCCCATTATTTGACAAGATGCCAGTAGACCCTACGAAATATTACATGGGGGCTAAATAATGGGAGATACTCGTTCGCCACTTAATTTACACAATAGCCACTAGAAATCATGATATGGGGGCCAAGTAATGAGAGGTACTTGTTGCCCTACTCAATTTATTACCGTGCTAATTTACATAACAATGCATGCATAGAAAGATACTAAAACCTATATAAGCATAAAAAAATCTAGCACTACTAAACTTCAAAAACATCATTGGATTGACATATGCTTACCGTCTAGAGTGACCTTCCCTGAGAAAATCAAGAGGAAAACATTCCCCCCTTAGATTTGCAATTTTATAGTTTTTTCTTTGGGTGCTCCACCTTTTCCTTCTCGTTCTACAGTTCTGTCTGAAGGAGGAAGGAGGAGACCAGTTCTATATCTGTCAGTCATTTCCAAGGATGATCGGTAACTTCAGCTGCCTTGGAAATAGCCTCAATTTAATGGGGTGGTTGATGTTTCTAGCATCCACTGTAAATGGATTTTTAGAGGCAGCTCATTAGGTGAGCCCAAGTGTATGCGTTGGAATAATTTATATCTAGCCAAATCCTGAAAAAAACAGAGGCGCCTCTCAAAGTGGTTTAATTAGTAGTGTCTTACCCGAGGAGTAAGAGATAGAGCTCTATTAATATTTTAAAGATAATGGAAGAGTTTGGGCTTCAAACCTCTCCAACCAAGAGGCATCGGTCCAACAAAATACAGCTTAAGTAGGAAATAAAAAAGTGTTCAACATTATTGACCAATACGAAATCTTAAAGGCCATCCATGAGAAGCAAAAAAAAACTCCATTGCTCTAATTTCTAGAAGTTGGCACGGTGAAATTAACGAATCCTTACGGTCATCAGTGCACTGCAACGGAGCCCAAAAAAAGAAGCGAGTGTGTCCCCCTAAAGACTACCGGCAAAAAAAGCTTTTGTTTGGCATTATTAAACAATAAGAAAGATCTAAGATTTTGACCACCTTGCTTAGACCAAGAATTAAACAGATAATTTATATTCTGTGGAGGTTTGATGCCTAATACGAAGTGCACAACACGCCACAAGGCTTTGGCATAATGACAGAGCTCTATCAAATAGACCTCGTTCACTGTTTTCTAAAGCAGAGAACTTGATATTGTCTCGTGTAGTCGTGTTCATATGAGCATCATCTCTTTTGCAAAAGGGGAACTGGATTCTCTTAGCTCAAAAAGATAGTGGGATGGCACAGTATACTTCTATGGATTGCGTATCATATTTTTTCTTACTTCTATGGTTGTGCGATCACATTATGCAGTTGCTTTTGCTTATTGCTTAGCTGTTTGCCATTAGAAAGATTTTTTTTCAAAGTTTGCGAGCTGTACCCATTTCTAATAGAAAAAAAATTACGCTTGCTAAGGCTAAGAACAGTGCACGTTTTCACCAGTTTTCACCTGCCCGTTTTGGTGGAAACATATTAACAGATCAGGAATTGGAAAAAACTCTTCCGAACGTAGAATTAGCAGATGAAGATGTAGATGGAGAAGCATTTGATGATCACGTATTTTAACTTCGACCAAAGCATATAAGAGCCTGACTGACATATGGAAGTACATACAAGCGGCTTTTCACTGGCTGTGAAAGTCATCTTGCCAATACAACCCCAAAGTTTTCTTGTAGTTACTCCTAAATGTCAGGTTAAGTACAAGGAAACTTCTTCAAAGAATGATCATGAGTCTAACCTCTTACGATTGTGTTTTGTGTGAACAAAGTTTATTCAGAAGGCCTGGCGCCCGGATGTCCGGACGGGACGTCGCATCTGGACGCGACTCCCACACTTAAGTCGCGTCCCGCATCCCACTGCAGCAATCACGCTCGCGTGCAGGGACCCGCGCCCCCGGCGCCCACCCCACGCCCGGCACAGGGAAACCCACGTGGGTTGACCCACGGATGCGCCCCAGCAGCAGCGACAGCCACATGCCGCGTTGTGCAATAGTCCGGTCTACTTTTGCAACATCCAGATGAAACTTTTGCAACATATGTCTAAAACAGATAAAATATTTGGAACATACAGTTGAAACACCATTGCAACATGTGCAATATCCCAATCCACTTTTGAAACATTCAGATGCAGCACTTGCAACATACAAAAGGAGACATATGAAACACTTGAGACATGCATAACACTTGCAACATACGTGTACAAAAAAACAAATGAAACATTGGGGACAGACGCTTGCAACATACGTATACAAACATTGCAACATATGCAACATCCCCGATCTACTTCTTGCAACATCTGCATTAAACAATTGAAACAACTGGAACACTTGAAACATGGGCTCGCAACATGTCTGAAAAGCATCCAGAAACACTTGAAACACAGCATCGCAGCGCGCCCATGACCTACCTGGCAGGCAACTGCAGTGGCCCATGCCTTTCCTTCGTGCCAACGACGCGAGGTGGATGGGGACACAGGCACAGGTGCAGGCCTCTCCTGCTTCCCCTTCTGTGACGGGCGAGGTGGATAGGCGCGGTGCTAGATGATGTGCGCCCGCACGCCCCACCATGCCCGTTTTTGGCTCAAGGAGAGGAGACGCTGTCGGACCTGGGGAGGGCGCCGTAGCCGGGGTAGGGGAGGGTCAGAGGCTTGCTTGAGACCGCCAGCCAGATCCGGTGGGACACCGGGGAGGGTTGCGGCCGCCATGGAATGGTGGGAGCGGCCGCCATGGAGTGGGGGGAGGGTCGCGGCCGTAGCGGTGGAGAAGGCGAGCAAAGGCGGAGGCACCCACAGCGGCCGATGCGAAATGGGGAACGGAGTGTCGCTCTGTTTTTTTTTTGAGGGAGTCTGTATGCGGGAGTGGGCTGGTCCGCAGGCCCAGCTAGCCACATCCAGATGGACCGACATGGGGTGGATGCCCTAGCCGCAGCATTATCGAAGTTTATAAGAGAGCATGTCTCAGTTGTTTCAGTTTGTCAATCTTCATGTTCTCGACAGTGAGTACCTTTCTCTCAAGGAAACTGTTCTCATGAGCTGGAGCATTTGGATCTCACGCAACCAACTTACCTTCAGGAGAATTCAGCTAAGTCCTTGTGTCGCAAGGAGAATAAAAATACCCTATCACAATGGATAGATAAACTTTTGTAATGTCGCTTATTTTCTTATTTCCTGTTTAGCTTTCGAGTAATATTTTTTTATCTGTCTATGGTACTCACATTGCCTAGCAGGAGGTAATACCTCAAATAAATCTGTACCATTGATTTTTTTTAGATTTTATAAATTAATTAAGTAAATTAATAACCTAAGAAAAGGAGGGGAAAATCCCTCAAACCCTCTACTCACGCAAGAAGTAGAACTGCACTTCCTTACTCCGTACGCACAGAGACAGGCAGCATCAACGTATCCCATCAGCGCACGGTACTGCAGCGGATGATGGGGTGTTAACAATTCCTTTTGTTACACTTTTGATTTTACTAATTGGCACACAAATTACAAAAACCCATTTATACAATCTTATATTTGAACTTATTTTTTTATTGTCCACTTCTGTACTATGCCACACCAATGGAGATCCCTAATGTTAATGCAATGTTGATGCATTAGAAAGTTGATGCGACGGTGCTTTTGATATCCAGAACGCCAGTTCGTTCTATTGAAAGCACGGAAGCTAATGCAATGGAGATCTCCAGAACCTATGGTGATTTTTATGCATGTAACAATACCATACCTACGAAATAGCGTGACACCACGTGAAACAATGGTTCCAGACACATAAATTACACGTTCATTACATGCATCAAAAAGATTCGACTACAAGAGTCCTCTTAATCCATGAAATTAGACATTAAATCATCAAAGGATCGATGAAATTACACATTACATGTAGATTCATCAAAAAGACACATTAGACATTACCAAAATAAAAATATTTGCCACGTCCAACAGATCAGGTATGCATCTATTAAACCTAGAGCAAATAATTTTTTAATCTAAAACATTCCTTATTTATCATATTATACCAAATAAGAAACTAAATAAATTTATATTGCATCTATTATCTCCTTGGAGGTCATAAGTGATTATAGCCATCTGGTCTAATTAAATAGACATCTAACAATTATTTGTGAGTACTCGAGCAAAGCCCTACATATATATAAGGCCAATTTTCTGAAGCTGGTTTTGGCATGTCACACCCATTTATCGACCAAATGGAATGCTTACCCTTATGTGCGCCCAGAGATCAATCACACATAAGTTCACAAATTATAACAGAAGTATCATGGCAAATGTTATTACATCATGATATTTAAGCACTTAGTCTTAACACAAGTGTAGCGGAAGTATAAATAAAAATCTCTCGTGGTAGCTCCAGTCACAGGTACATTGACTGGTTGACAGCAAGACTAGTAATCCTCAGGGAAGTAGGCGTAGTAGTCGCTATTACTTCCATCCGTTACCCATCCGGGATTTTTATCCAAATAAGAGAAATAAACAAGCGTAAGTACATCTCGTACTCAACAAGTGTAACATGGGGTTCATGAGGCTCAAAAAGGCATAATCATTGGTTTATCAGCATGTAGCTTTTAGTTAACATGATTTTAGCATATCAATAGCATCAAAACGTCTCAATGTAAACAATAAACATATGATCCATGTGAAATGATTAATGAATAGCAAAAACATAAACATAAACAATTATTCAACTATTCCATAAGGGTCCAAGGCCACTCGTGACCGTGAGCACGGCTGTTATAACAGTTCTACACTCTGCAGAGGTTGTACACTTTCACTGTGAGTCGTGTTACCAAATGCCCGGGTTAATTACTCCCAAAACACTACCAAGGTGAGCAGGCAGGGTAAACACTATGAAGTCTTTCGAAGGTTCGTCTAACAAGTTAGGGCCATTAGATTCACTCGACAAACAGATGTAGAGCCCCCCTTCCAAATGGCACAATAACCCGCAGCCTATACACATAAGGACAGAGGCCGCACTATACCCGATTCGTCAAGCCATTCTTACGCCAAAAAGGTTACCTCTAACAAGCTGGAAAAGGTCCTTCTATATGACTAAAGCCAGAGCCATATAGCCCCCACAGTTGTACTGTAAATCCCGGATTGTCGCTTATAGATGAGTCCTTATGGAGAGCAATTAGAGCATCAAAAGCAACACACATGCTCTAATCCCCTTTATACAATAATCAAAATCATATTCTAATGTTTATTGCATATTCCTCTAATCAATTTACATGATCATAGTCCATGTTTAAGCACTAGCCATACTAATCAATGCATCATAATGGGTACCAAGGTATAGGATCAATCACTAAGTCATCCTTAACAAGGAATAAATGCATAATGACATTAATTGCATAAGGTGGATAGGACAACAAGGATAATCCCATGCTATACTTGCCTTGCTCAAACTGGTCCTAAAGATCTTGCTCGTAGTAAGGCTCTTGATCTCCAACGAATTGCTCACCGTCTATACTCGATCAACCATTATCAACAACACACATCCAGAGGCAATCATGCATAGACAAACAAGGCTATAATTAGAACAATACACCAACAGTAAGAAAATAAGATAAAAAGTCTTTAAAACGAATCTACAACTCGCTAGGATCACACCGACGCGAAGATCACGAAAAACGGATCTAAAACGACAAAGTTATGAATTTCCAAAGATTTCCTATAGAAAAATAAATACTTTAATTAAAACTCGAAAATAAATTAATCTAAACCTACTGTACAGTTACATCATTAGATAGAGCTCGCAAATATGAACCTAACGCAATTTGAATGGATCAAATCGGAGTTAAAACGAAGATTCTACGGCTAAAACAATCTGAGTGGCAAAACTGTAAATATGAGAAAGCGTATTTTTCTTTTTCCGAAACGAATTACGTTTTCAACTAATCAAAGCGTATTTTTCCGTTTTACGTTTTGGACCGCGGGTTACATATTTGAAAACTCCAGGGACTCTTTAGCAAAAACACCAGCGAACCGGTATCTTCTAATCTAAGCCATCCGTTTTAGATCTGACGGTCCAGATCAATCGGGGGGGAAACGGGCGGCGCTCCGGCCGGACTCCGGCTGCCGGCGAGCTTCCCGCGGCGGCGCCATCGTCGGAACCTGCGAAAACACTACTCCGGGCACCATTCGACAAAAGGAATACATCGGGAGGTAGCTTGGAGCACGGCGAACTCACCCCGGACAAGAGCGAGGGAAAGGGATGGACGAAGACGGCGGCGCGCTTGCGGTGGCGGGCGGTGGAGCTCGAGCTCGCGGCGAGCCAACCCTAGGCGGTCTTGGTTGCGGTAAAAGGTGGGATGTGGAGCGGGGAGGGCCGAGGGCTCCGTTTTATAATCTAGAGAGGTTGCTAGCTAAGGAAAGGAGGGGATTCGAGGATCGAATCGGATTGGGAACGATGGAAACGGCGTCGGCCGGAGGAAGAAGAAGAAAGGAAGGTGAGAACGGTCACTGACCGGTGGGCCCCACGCGTCAGCGACACCAGGCGAACGCGGGCCGCGCGTGCGGGAGACAGGCTGGCGGGCCGCTGGCCGGCTCGGCCCATGGGATGCGGCGCGCGCGGGGAAGGAAGGAAGCTGGGCCGCCGAAGCGGGCCGGGAAGCTGGGCTGCGGCTTAGCAGGCCGAGCTCAGCTGAGGGAGAAAAACGGCCCGGTAAGTAAAATCCTTTTCTTTTTCTTTTCCAATTTTTCAAATCCATTTTTCAAATGATTTTCAAATCAAATTTGAATTTGATTTAAACCACTCAATACAAAACTCCAAATGCAGCAGCATGAATGCTCAATCATGTTTCTACCCTTATATTTGATTTTAAATTTATAAAATTATTCTTATTCTATAGTTGCATGCTTCACAAAAATAAATATAAAAATCACCTTTTCCCTATTTTTCTTTTCTTCAAATTTTAGGGTGTTACAATTCTACCCCCCTTAAATTGAATCTCGTCCCGAGATTCGACCGATGCTTACTCAAACAGTTGCGGGTAGGTTTTTCTCAGATCCTCTTCTCGTTCCCAAGTAGCCTCTTCTGCGGTATACCGATTCCACTGTACTTTACACATTTTGATTGTTCTACTTCTTGTGACTCTGTCCACAGTCTCCAAAATCTTAACCGGAAACTCCTCATATGTAAGATCCTCCTTAACAGTGAGTTCCTCTATCGGAATCTGTTCTTCTGGTACTCGTAAACATTTCTTCAATTGTGACACATGGAACACATCATGTACACCTGCCAGACTCTCGGGTAATTCCAATTGATATGCCACTTCACCACGTCGCTCTATAATCTTGAAAGGTCCAATATATCTTGGTGCTAATTTACCCTTCATGTTAAATCTCTTCACACTTCTCATGGGTGACACTTTCAAGTATACATAATCTCCTACCTCAAAAGTCAACTCTCTTCTGCGAGTATCAGCATAACTTTTCTGTCTAGACTGGGCTATTTTTAGATTATCCCTAATCATTCTCACTTTCTTTTCAGCATCCTTTAATACATCAGGTCCAAACACTTGACTCTCCCCTGTCTGATTCCAGAACAACGGGGTCCTACACTTTCGTCCATACAGAGCCTCAAACGGTGCCATTTGAAGACTCTTCTGATAACTATTGTTATAAGAGAACTCTGCGTATGGCAAACTCTTATCCCAGCTAGTACCATATTGTAGAGCACAAGCTCTCAACATATCTTCCAATATCTGATTAATTCTCTCTGTTTGACCATCTGGCTGAGGATGATAAGCTGTACTAAAATTTAGTTTGGTGCCCAGTGATTCATGTATCATTTGCCAATAATGAGATGTAAACTGAGTACCTCGATCAGACACAATCTTCTTAGGAACTCCATGTAAACTCACTATTCTTTCCATATACAACTCTGCCAGTTTCGCACTGCTATATGTAGTCTTCACAGGCAGAAAATGAGCAACCTTAGTCAGACGATCCACTATCACCCAAATTGAATCATATCCTCTTTGAGTCCGTGGTAACCCAACTATAAAATCCATACCGACCTCTTCCTATTTCCACTCGGGTATCTGCATAGGTTGTAACAATCCTGCAGGCCTCTGATGTTCCGCTTTCACCCTTTGACAAGTGTCACACAAGGCAACATACTCAGCTACGTCTCTCTTTAAACCATACCACCAATATTTCTCTTTCAGATCTAAGTACATCTTAGTACTCCCCGGATGTATGGAATAAGCTGACTCATGAGCTTCACGCAGAATTGCCATTCGGATATCCTTATCTTCGGGCACACACAACCTTTTCCCAAACCATAGCGTACCATTTTCATCCTTACGAAATCCTGGAGATTTTCCTTTCGCTATGTTTTCAGCTATCTCTCTCAACTTTTCATCCTTCTGCTGACCTTTACGGATTTCTTGCTCCAGAGTAGGCTCTAATACTAGTTCCACTGCATTAGTAGTAAATCCTAAGTTCAGATGCTTGCACTCAGCACACAATTCCTTTGGCATAGGCATTACTTGTATTTCATTTGCATAACTCTTCCTACTAAGAGCATCAGCAACAATGTTGGCCTTTCCGGGATGATAATGCACTTCTAGATCATAGTCTTTTATCAACTCCAACCATCTACGCTGCCTCAAGTTCAGATCCATTTGAGTGAAGATATACTTGAGACTCTTGTGATCAGTGTATATATCACTCTTGTGTCCAATCAAATAATGTCTCCATATCTTTAATGCATGAACTACTGCAGCTAATTCCAAATCATGAGTAGGGTAATTTAACTCATGCTTCCTTAACTGCCTCGATGCATATGCCACAACTCTACCTTCTTGCATCAGAACACATCCCAATCCTAATCGAGATGCATCACAATAGATAGAGAAAGGTTTATTCAGATCTGGCAAAACTAAGACGGGTGCAGTAGTCAATCTTTTCTTTAATTCCTCAAAATTAGCCTGACACTTCTCGGACCACGCAAACTTGGCATTCTTCTCCAACAATGCAGTCATTGGTTTTGCAAGCTTGGAAAATCCCTCTATAAATCTCCTATAATAACCAGCCAATCCCAAAAAGCTACGGATCTCACTTGCATTGATAGGTGGTTTCCAGTTCAATACATCTTTCACCTTGCCAGGATCTACTGATATTCCTCCATTTGAAACGATGTGACCCAGAAAAGAAACTTCCTTCAGCCAAAACTCACATTTACTCCTTTTTGCATATAGTTGGTGTTCTCTGAGCTTCTGCAAGACCAACCTCAAATGTTCAGCATGTTCTTCCTTCGTCTTGGAAAACACTAGTATATCATCAATGAATACCACTACAAACTTGTCCAGATATTCCATGAACACTTTATTCATTAAATACATGAAGTATGCGGGAGCATTAGTCAAACCAAAGGACATCACTGTATACTCATATAACCCATAACGTGTGGTAAATGTTGTCTTGGGTATATCCCTGGCACGAATCTTCAATTGATGATATCCAGAGCGAAGATCAATCTTGGAGAATACACAAGATCCTCTCAGCTGATCAAACAGATCATCAATTCTAGGCAATGGGTACTTGTTTTTAATGGTAACCTCATTAAGAGACCGATAATCTACACACATCCTCTGAGTTCCATCTTTCTTATTGTGGCAGAACCTCCTAATTACCATGGCCCACCTGTACTTGTTATTGTCTTAAAGACCTCTAACCACTGTACAAGTGTACCACAGATCTTAAGAAGTCTGTCGGGTGTCCTCGGGAAACCCGAATCATCCACAATCTTCCGAGCAGGATCACATTACAGAGGCATCATAGTATTACAACAGTTTATATAATAAATTACATCAGAGTACAAAAGCGGAAGTCTTACATAACATAGGTTTACAAACTTGATGTTCCAAACTTATAAAACTTAAGTTTAGTGTTACAACCATAGTAGTGGAGTAGCATTATTAACATTATTACAACACCAAAACGCGATGTTCTGCCCAAGAGCCAAACATCTCTACTCGTCGTCGCTTGCCGCAAAGACAGTCATGCAACAGGGTCCAAAACACACCTGCTCATGAGACGAACCTGCAACAGGGGTTTAACAAACCCTGAGTACGAAAGTACTCAACAAGACTTAACCGACAAAACTAGTGGAATGACTCAGGAATGCAGGCTAGGGGAATCAAGGTGAGGTTCCAGCAGGAAGTCAAGTTCTTTTGCATAAAAGCGACTAATGGTGAATCCTTAAGATCACGATTTTATTTCAATATTAATTATCAGCAGAATGTAAGTGATTCTAATCTAGATCATATAATTCATTCAATATCTTTCTGTTTCTCCGACCAAAGTTCCATTTCTTATCTACGATGTTGAACAGAGAATCGAGTCTCCTTAACCGAGGAGCAGCGACGATTCGAATCGATTAAACCCAGCTGGGGATTCCCAATCACACGACATATGTAGGACTCTAACCGACATATATCAACCTTCACTCGGATCCTCCAACACATGACCGGGTCCAGCGCCACCCGAGAGTATAGTACACCTCCAATCCAGCCCTTGGCTATGAGGGTACACACTACTCTCGTCATCTTTCCACTCCCAGTGCGCGGTTGGCCGTTCACATATTGGCATTACCGAGGTCTTAGGCTTACCGGAGCATGTGATCAGTTACAAAGTCTCGACGCACACAATTCGAACAACGGTACGGTCCTTAACTGACTCAGTCGGAGACACTACAGGGGGACTCCTTTCCCGATGCAAGTCCACCGACCGGTCCCAATTATCAACATTAACATTCATCAAGTAATTGTCCAACAACCCTTCAAACTTTGTTTAAAAGTTTTAAAGTTTTCTCATTAAGCAATGCTAAGCATACTAAGCATTTTTAAATCAAAACAGTAACAAGGATGGTATGGGAATATCAAGGATGATAATGCAGTAATTAGGTTATCACTCAACTCCTAGCACTTAATGCAATAGAGCCGTAATAAAAGTTAAATAAAACTTTTTAAAATCACAAGGTAAGTTTAGATGTAACCGGGGCTTGCCTTGGTCGACGGGAAACTCAGGCTCGGGTTCAGTACCGCAGATGTCAAACCCTACTTCCACGGACGGTGACTCTTCGGCGGGGACAGGTTCGGCTTCGGTACCCTCCTCTTTTACGGGAACTATACGTAATGATAATGCATGCTTTAGGATGATGAGATAATAAATATGATGCTCGATGGATGCTTATCATAGTTAACAACTTGAGTACAACTTCCCTTCACGGTACAACTGAACAACAAAGGTTTCTAACCTAACCCTAATTTAGGGTCCGATTACTCTAAATAACTTATTACGAAATTTGTTAAACACATGAAATGACAGTAATTAGGAAAGCTTAAGCAACCAATTAACAATGCTAAAGGTCATCAAAGGTTAATGACCTAAAGTCAACACTCAATCATAAAGTCAAGCAACATTAATTATCATGCCCTAATTACCTTATTAATTAATTAATTAAAGCATAATCTAAGAATAAAAATTAACTTAATCCAATTAAGCTAAAATTTTTAATTTAAGAAGGTTATATCATAATTAAATGATAAAATAATTTTCATGATTTTTGGATAAATAAATAAGCCTAGAAAAATTAATTAAGAACCACTTAAGAATTAAATGGACTAATTAAATAATCTATAAACAGTACTTAAAATTGATATTTATTATTTTTATTAAATAGTATACAGTGAAAAAGGGTTACTTAAAAATTTTCACAATTTTTGGAATTATAAATAATTCATAACATAAATAATAAAACTGAAATTCATTTTACATTTTTGAAAAAGGAAAAACAAAAATTTCCATCGCGGGCTGGCTTGCTCCTGTTCCCCCTTTCGGCCCGGTCTGTCTCTCATGCGCGCGGCCCACTCGGCCCACCATCGCGGCCTGTCGAGACGGCCCGCTCGCGCTCGCTCCTCTCTCTCTGACGCCCGGGACCAGCCTGTCATCCTCGCCTCCCTCTCTTCTCCTTCTCTCCCGCACGCGCGGACGCACCACCGTGGTGACCACCGACGGTGAACTCACCGTCGACGATCCTCCGGTGAGTCGGACCCCTGCCCAACATCTCAACACCAACACCCGAACCACGCGAACCCAATTGTGGCACGACTTGGGACTGCTACCGCACGGAGGAGGCGTGACCGCGGCCATGGCGGCCACGGTGGCGAACCGACCGGCGATGCGACGAGCAAAACGCGACCATACAACGGTAACGATTAAAACAAGAGAAGCATCACGTGCAGGAGCTCACAGTGATTACGATGAGCAGCTTGGGGTTGCCGGAGAGGCGCTGGAAGGGCCGGTCCACGGTGAGGCGGTCACGGTGGCGTTGCTGCCGGCCGCGAGGAAGAAGAGAACGCGCTGGCGAGTGCGGAGGAGGTGAGACGCAATTGAGTGCTCCAGGAGCTGCGCGCACGCGCTGCAGAGCTAGAGGCGAGAGCTATGGGGTGGTAACGCAGCAGCAGCGGCGAATTTTGGGCGGCGGAGGGCGGTGGCTGGTCGCGGCGATGAGCGGAGGAGGAAGAGAAACTGCTTTGGCCGACGACGGTGGCTTTTATAGCCGAGCCCAGACGGTGCGGTGGCGACACGCGGAGAAAACGGCCGTGACGAGGCGGTCGCGGGACGCCGCGGGCGCGCCTGGAAGCGGGGCGAAGGTCGCCAGCGTCGGGAGAGGTGGCGTGCGGTGATTGACGATGATTTCAAAATATTTACAGAATTGCCACTGGAATCAAAATTCAAATTACTCTCAAATTTTCAATAGAAGTTGAAAATCTGTAAAAACAAAAGTTGTTCAATTTTCAAAGATCTACAACTTTCTCAATATGAACATTTTCCAATTCGGCTTAGTTTTTGAAATTTGAATTTGAATTCAAAAAGGGACATTTTTGGGAAATCTGAAAAACCAAAATTACTTTGAATTTTGTGTTGAAACTTCAAAAACTCAAAATACCAAAGTTGTACATCTAGGACAGATCTACAACTTTGCTATTCAAAATATTTTCAAATTATGCCTGCATTTTGAAATTGGATAGGGAAAATGAAAAGGGGACAATTTTGAGATTTGAATCTTTCCAAAATTACTTCAAATTTTTCATTGAAACTTTGAAAACTCAAAACACCAAACTTGTAGCCCTTGAAAAGATCTACAAAATTGGTTTTACACTTTTTCCCAAATTTTGCTTAGATTTTGATTTATATCAAAAGGGGTAAAACTAGGGTTTTGTTTTTCAATGTTTTCGAAAAAGTTTTGAATTGAAACATGATTCTTTCTTAACTTTGGTTACTTAGGAATCACACCTTCACCCTAGGACATCATTGAGTCAAACCTCACATGGTTGACCAAATGGCTCCCTAGGTTGACCAATTTGACTTAAGAAATTCTTTTAGTAATTCCTCAAATTTGAATTTGAATTCGAATCGGAAAACTTGTAACAAGCTTTGGATCCCAAACCCTAACTCAAACTTGAAGCTTTATTTTATAGGTTGGACTTGAGCTTATACCCTACACTTGGCACTAGTGTATAACACCGTCATACACCTCAAATTACGCAGGGCATAAACTAAGTATTTGCGGTGATAACGAAATTAGGGTTTTCGGATTTCGAACCACACAACGAGAAACACATCGAACCTAAGAATTCAAACTCATTTTAGTTAATGCATAACAGTGTTAACCTAATCATGGATGATTTGCAGTGCAAATGATGACATGGCAGGTTTTTAGTTACTATAACACCAGGGGTGTTACAGCCCTTCCCCCTTAAAGAAATCTCGTCCCGAGATTTAAAGCCTTGGGTTAGGTAAAGGAAAAGGAAACGTGTCATACAAACACGTTCAAGATTTGTTCATAAAACAGGTAGGTATTTTACATCACAAGGTTTAAAAAGAAGGAGTTACAATCTAGAGAGGAAATTGTAACTTAGATGGAAGCAAAGAAGTCGGGAAAGTTTTCCAGCAAATAATCTTCAGATTCCCAGGTCGCTTCTTCTTCTGAATGCTGATTCCATTGAATCTTATACCACTTGATTGTTCTACTCCGGGTGACACGATCTTTCTGATCCAAAACTCTGACAGGATGCTCTGAATATGTTAGATCTGGCTCAAGCTCGACCCCCTCAAAATCAATCACTTGGTCAGGCACTTGTAGACACTTCTTTAGCTGTGACACATGGAACACATTGTGTACTGCAGAGAGTTGTTCAGGTAACCTTAAACGGTAAGCCACTTTACCAAATCGTTCCAGAATTTGAAACGGTCCAATATATCTGGGTGCCAATTTGCCTTTAACCCCAAACCGGGTAACTCCTTTCATGGGTGATACCTTCAAGTATACATAATCTCCTTTGTCGAACACCAGTGCTCGTCGTCTCTTATCTGCATAACTCTTTTGACGAGACTGTGCTATCTTTATATTATTTTGTATACGTCTGACTTTTTCTTCAGTTTCTTTTACTAAATCAACTCCGAAGAACCATCTTTCTCCTGATTCTGACCAATTCAGTGGAGTTCTGCATCGGCGTCCATACAGTGCTTCAAACGGTGCCATTTTGATACTTTCTTGATAACTGTTATTGTAGGAGAATTCTACTAACAGCAAACAGTCATCCCAAGAATCTGAGTAATTGAGCACACAAGACCTCAACATATCTTCTAGAACCTGATTGACCCTTTCAGCCTGACCATCTGTTTGAGGATGATAAGCGGTACTATGCAGAAGTTTAGTACCCAGTGACTCATGTAAGTGCCTCCAGAAATTGCTAACAAATTGGGTACCTCTATCAGATACAATTGTCTTAGGTATCCCATGCAGACTTACAATTCTGTCAAAATATATCTTAGCATACCGGATAGTTGGATATATAGTTTGAACTGGAATGAAGTGTGCAGACTTAGTGAGGCGGTCCACAATAACCCAGATAGAATCAAACCCTTTTGCTGTTTTGGGCAAACCCACTATGAAATCCATATTGATATCTTCCCATTTCCAAGCTGGAATGGGTAACGGCTGCAATACTCCGACTGACTTCAGATGTACAGCTTTCACTCTCTGGCAGGTGTCACACTTGGCTATGTATCTGGCAATCTCAATCTTCATCTTGGTCCACCAGAATCTTTGTTTTAGATCATGATACATTTTATTACTTCCAGGATGGATGGAGAATTTGGTCAAATGTGCTTCATCCAGAATCAATTGACGTAACTCCGGAACCTTAGGTACAACCAAACAATCTTTGAACCAGAGGACATCTGTTTCATCAATTCTGAAACATAAACCTTTTCCCTTTCTGACTTTTTCCTTTATGTGAACTATACCCTTATTTTCCTTCTGAGCAAAAATAATCTTATCTCTTATAGTTGTTTCCACCGTAATATTGGCAACACTACCATGTCGAACTATTTCAATACCCAACTTTTCAATCTCATGACACAAAGATAGATCCAGCGGTTTCACTGTCAAACAGTTGCAATGAATCTTTCGACTGAGGGCGTCGGCAACCACATTTGCCTTACCCGGATGGTAATGTACTTCTAAGTCATAATCCTTTATCAATTCTAACCATCTTCGTTGGCGCATATTTAAGTCAGACTGAGTAAAAATGTATTTCAAACTCTTGTGATCTGTATAGATGTGACATAGATTACCCAATAAATAATGCCGCCATATCTTCAAAGCATGAACAACAGCCGCTAACTCTAAATCATGGGTTGGATAGTGCTCTTCATGTTGTTTGAGTTGGCGAGAAGCATAAGCAATCACTCGACCTTCTTGCATCAGTACACATCCAATACCAGTACCACAAGCATCACAGTAGACGTCAAACGGCCTTTCAATATTTGGTTGAGCTAACACTGGAGCAGTGGTTAACAACCTCTTCAATGTCTGGAAAGCCTTCTCACATTCTGATGACCAAACAAATTTAACCTGAATCTTCAACAACTCAGTGATGGGTTTCGATACCTTCGAGAAATCAGGAATGAATCGACGGTAATAGCCCGCCATTCCCAAGAAACTGCGAACCTGATGAACAGTACTTGGGGGCTTCCAATCTAATATATCCCTTACTTTACCAGGGTCAACAGCAACACCTTCTGCCGACAAAACATGTCCAAGAAATGGCACCTCCTTAAGCCAAAACTCGCATTTGCTGAACTTAGCATACAACTGATGTTCCCTCAGGCGACTGAGAACGATGCGTAAATGTTCCGCATGTTCTTTCTTGTTTTTGGAGTAAACTAAAATATCATCAATGAAGACAACAACAAACTTGTCAAGCTCTGGCATGAAAACCGAATTCATGAGATACATGAAATGAGCGGGGGCATTGGTAAGACCAAAGGACATGACTAGATATTCATAAAGGCCATATCTAGTAGTGAAAGCAGTCTTTGGAATGTCCTCAGGGCGAATTTTTATTTGGTGGTAGCCAGATCGAAGATCGATCTTAGAAAAGACTTTGGCTCCAGCAAGTTGATCAAAAAGTAGATCAATACGAGGAAGGGGATACTTATTCTTGATAGTCACTTCATTCAACGGACGATAATCAACACACAACCTCAGGGTTTTGTCCTTCTTTTTCACAAATATCGCTGGACATCCCCATGGCGAAGAACTAGGTTGAATAAAACCTTTATCACGCAACTCTTGTAATTGTATCTTGAGCTCTGCTAACTCTTTCGGTGGCATTCTGTATGCTCTTCTAGATATTGGGGCAGTACCAGGTTTCAACTCAATTACAAATTCCACATCTCTGTCAGGAGGTAATCCAGGTAGATCATCTGGGAAAACATCCGGAAACTCACAAACCACAGGTATATCACTGATTTCTTTCACAGACGTTGCACAGACTCTTTCGACTGCCCTTTTTGGTGTTTGAAGTTGGATAAGAAGTTGAGAACTATTATCAGGTAAGTTCAGCCTTATGGTTCTATTCAGAGTATCTATTATAGCTCCGCGTTGATACATCCAGTTCATGCCTAGGATCACATCTATATCCTGATCCTTCAAAATTATCATGGACGTGGGAAAAGTATGCCCACCCAATACTATAGGTACCTGATGTACCATTTCTTTAGTACACAGATGACCCCCGGGCGACTGTATAAAGAAGTTCTCTTTTGTTTCCCCAATTGGAATTGCATGTTTCATAACAAATGTACGATTAATGAATGTATGTGATGCGCCTGAATCAAAAAGCATAACGGCAGGATGATTTGCAACAGGAAACATACCCATCATGACGGGCTCTCCTTCAGGTATTGCCTCGGCCTGTGTGTAAAAGACTCGTCCAGTTTTCTTCTCGGCCTTGCCTTTCTGAGCATTCTGGTTATTGCCCCTCTGCTGATTCTGGTTCTGTTGTTGTGGCACAGCAGCTTTCTGATAATTCTGATTATACTGCCTCGGGTATGGACACTCCCTCGAGAAATGCCCGGTCTTTCCACAGTTATAACAGGGATAATTATTGATATTGTTACCCTGCTGAAGTGGAGGACGAATGCCAGGAGCACTCGGCTGACGTGGATAGAATAGAGCTGCAACAGGACGGACAAATGTCTGTTGCCGGGCTTGGAATTGTGGTGGACGAAAAGGAGAACGGAAATGATTTTGGGGATGGTAAATTATCTTCTGGCGCTTTTGATTGCCACCAGATGGTCCATACGACACCTTCTTCTTCTTAGCCTCTTTATGCTTTCGGTACTCTTCTTCTGACGAAAGAGCAATATCAACGGCCTCATGATAAGTCACATTCAGACAACCAGTCATCATAGTACGAATCTTCGAGTTCAGACCCCTCATAAAACAAGCTTGCTTCTTACGATCAGAGTTGATTTGATCAGCAGCATACTGTGATAGGTGATTGAACTTGCCCACATATTGCATTACTGTCTGGTCTCCCTGCTTCAGTGCAAGAAATTCCTCTAACTTCCTGATCATAATTCCTTCTGGAATAAAATGAGCTCTGAAAGCCGCACGGAATTCCGCCCAGGTCACCCGATGACCAGCTGGCTGTGCAGCAAGGTGATTTCCCCACCATGCTCCGGCAGCACCTCGGAGTTGCTGGGCTGCAAACACCGGCTTCTGGTAGTCACTACACTCTATGAGTTCAAACTTTTGCTCCATAGTGCGGAGCCAGTCATCTGCTTCTAACGGTTCATCAGCTCTGGAAAACACTGGGGGTCGGGTATCAGTGAAATCCACATAAGTAGTTTCATTTCGGTGGTTATTGCGACCCCGATTGCCTGGTGGTGCATTGTGATTATTCTGAATCACTTCCCTTAGTAGCCTAGCATTTTCTGTAGTAGCATTGACAAGGGCGAACATAACCTCTGCCATATTTGGTGGAACGGGTGGTGGGTTAGGGACACCATTCCCACCCTGAGCAGCCCCCGTACCATCATCATTATGAGCCATCTGTTGATAATAAGCCAAACTTTATTCACAAACTTTTATTGAACCTTTACAAAAGCGATTACAAACACACCACACAGATGCATTTATTTATAACACAGGTCCGCACACATGCCGGACTTCCCGGTTAACTAAGGCTGACAACTAACCTAAGCTTCTAACTACACACTGCACTTGACCAACTCAGTCCTCACGGTCAGTGTCCATCCCTGAAACGTGACCTCCTTCATCGTCACTCTCGTCCACAGGCTCCACTTCCTCCGGATCTTCTTCTTCCTCTGATTCCTCTGCAGATTCCCCACCATCCGCGAGGATAACACCAGGGTCTAGCTCAGCTGCACCAGGTGGAGGATGCAGTTGATAGAACAACTGATGTACTTCCTCGTGGAGAACCTGATTATCTCCCTCCAGATCATTAACATAGAACTGTAACTCATCCGCACGTTCCCTGGCAACATCCTCTCGGTGCCATGCCTCATTCCTTTCCGTTACTAAGCGACCCATCATCCGTTCACAGCTCAGATGAGCCCCAGTGAGCCTCCGTAACTGATTCTGTAACTCTCCGACCTGGATAGCGTCCGTAGCTCTATCACGTGTAGCCTGGGCTAACTCGGCGGAAAGCCTCTCGATCTCCGTCTGAGGAACAGTCCTGCTGCCGCTAGCACTTTCGTCCCTGGGAGCAAGCTGGCGACGAGGAACTCCCTTTGGTCCGGTGGACTTGCGGGGTGTCAACTTAGTACGGGCCATCCTGTAGCGGGAAAAGGTAGAATTTGGTAAGGATAGCTGGGGAGGATCTGAAGGTTAGCATGAATAGGATTGATACTACTTAACCCAAACCTCAGTAACGGGGAAGGTAACTTAACAGATTCATAAAGCATGATGCATGACTTAACATACGAACGATTATTAAAGATTTTTGAATTAACTGCACAAGGGTAACAAAACATAAACTTTATTTATAGGGCACTTTTAATATGCTATTCCACCAAAAGCTTTTAAACATGACTAAAGATCTATCAGAGGAATAAAGATAGATAATAAGCAATTTGGACCAAAATAGTCAGTTACATTTATTTGAACCAAATGTTTTGAAGTTTTTAAAATGTAATACTACAATCGCTCCGTCCATGATCGCTCTGATACCAGCTGTGGCAGAACCTCCTAATTACCATGGCCCACCTGTACTTGTTATTGTCTTAAAGACCTCTAACCACTGTACAAGTGTACCACAGATCTTAAGAAGTCTGTCGGGTGTCCTCGGGAAACCCGAATCATCCACAATCTTCCGAGCAGGATCACATTACAGAGGCATCATAGTATTACAACAGTTTATATAATAAATTACATCAGAGTACAAAAGCGGAAGTCTTACATAACATAGGTTTACAAACTTGATGTTCCAAACTTATAAAACTTAAGTTAGTGTTACAACCATAGTAGTGGAGTAGCATTATTAACATTATTACAACACCAAAACGCGATGCTCTACCCAAGAGCCAAACATCTCTACTCGTCGTCGCTTGCCGCAAAGACAGTCATGCAACAGGGTCCAAAACACACCTGCTCATGAGACGAACCTGCAACAGGGGTTTAACAAACCCTGAGTACGAAAGTACTCAACAAGACTTAACCGACAAAACTAGTGGAATGACTCAGGAATGCAGGCTAGGGGAATCAAGGTGAGGTTCCAGCAGGAAGTCAAGTTCTTTTGCATAAAAGCGACTAATGGTGAATCCTTAAGATCACGATTTTATTTCAATATTAATTATCAGCAGAATGTAAGTGATTCTAATCTAGATCATATAATTCATTCAATATCTTTCTGTTTCTCCGACCAAAGTTCCATTTCTTATCTACGATGTTGAACAGAGAATCGAGTCTCCTTAACCGAGGAGCAGCGACGATTCGAATCGATTAAACCCAGCTGGGGATTCCCAATCACACGACATATGTAGGACTCTAACCGACATATATCAACCTTCACTCGGATCCTCCAACACATGACCGGGTCCATCGCCACCCGAGAGTATAGTACACCTCCAATCCAGCCCTTGGCTATGAGGGTACACACTACTCTCGTCATCTTTCCACTCCCAGTGCGCGGTTGGCCGTTCACATATTGGCATTACCGAGGTCTTAGGCTTACCGGAGCATGTGATCAGTTACAAAGTCTCGACGCACACAATTCGAACAACGGTACGGTCCTTAACTGACTCAGTCGGAGACACTACAGGGGGACTCCTTTCCCGATGCAAGTCCACCGACCGGTCCCAATTATCAACATTAACATTCATCAAGTAATTGTCCAACAACCCTTCAAACTTTGTTTAAAAGTTTTAAAGTTTTCTCATTAAGCAATGCTAAGCATACTAAGCATTTTTAAATCAAAACAGTAACAAGGATGGTATGGGAATATCAAGGATGATAATGCAGTAATTAGGTTATCACTCAACTCCTAGCACTTAATGCAATAGAGCCGTAATAAAAGTTAAATAAAACTTTTTAAAATCACAAGGTAAGTTTAGATGTAACCGGGGCTTGCCTTGGTCGACGGGAAACTCAGGCTCGGGTTCAGTACCGCAGATGTCAAACCCTACTTCCACGGACGGTGACTCTTCGGCGGGGACAGGTTCGGCTTCGGTACCCTCCTCTTTTACGGGAACTATACGTAATGATAATGCATGCTTTAGGATGATGAGATAATAAATATGATGCTCGATGGATGCTTATCATAGTTAACAACTTGAGTACAACTTCCCTTCACGGTACAACTGAACAACAAAGGTTTCTAACCTAACCCTAATTTAGGGTCCGATTACTCTAAATAACTTATTACGAAATTTGTTAAACACATGAAATGACAGTAATTAGGAAAGCTTAAGCAACCAATTAACAATGCTAAAGGTCATCAAAGGTTAATGACCTAAAGTCAACACTCAATCATAAAGTCAAGCAACATTAATTATCATGCCCTAATTACCTTATTAATTAATTAATTAATTAAAGCATAATCTAAGGATAAAAATTAACTTAATCCAATTAAGCTAAAATTTTTAATTTAAGAAGGTTATATCATAATTAAATGATAAAATAATTTTCATGATTTTTGCATAAATAAATAAGCCTAGAAAAATTAATTAAGAACCACTTAAGAATTAAATGGACTAATTAAATAATCTATAAACAGTACTTAAAATTGATATTTATTATTTTTATTAAATAGTATACAGTGAAAAAGGGTTACTCAAAAATTTTCACAATTTTTGGAATTATAAATAAGTCATAACATAAATAATAAAACTGAAATTCATTTTACATTTTTGAAAAAGGAAAAACAAAAATTTCCATCGCGGGCTGGCTTGCTCCTGTTCCCCCTTTCGGCCCGGTCTGTCTCTCATGCGCGCGGCCCACTCGGCCCACCATCGCGGCCTGCCGAGACGGCCCGCTCGTGCTCGCTACTCTCTCTCTGACGCCCGGGACCCACCTGTCATCCTCGCCTCCCTCTCTTCTCCTTCTCTCCCGCGCGCGCGGACGCACCACCGTGGTGACCACCGATGGTGAACTCACCGTCGACGATCCTCCGGTGAGTCGGACCCCTGCCCAACGTCTCAACACCAACACCCGAACCACGCGAACCCAATTGTGGCACGACTTGGGACTGCTACCGCACGGAGGAGGCGTGACCGCGGCCATGGCGGCCACGGTGGCGAACCGACCGGCGATGCGACGAGCAAAACGCGACCATACAACGGTAACGATTAAAACAAGAGAAGCATCACGTGCAGGAGCTCACAGTGATTACGATGAGCAGCTTGGGGTTGCCGGAGAGGCGCTGGAAGGGCCGGTCCACGGTGAGGCGGTCACGGTGGCGTTGCTGCCGGCCGCGAGGAAGAAGAGAACGCGCTGGCGAGTGCGGAGGAGGTGAGACGCAATTGAGTGCTCCAGGAGCTGCGCGCACGCGCTGCGGAGCTGGAGGCGAGAGCTATGGGGTGGTAACGCAGCAGCAGCGGCGAATTTTGGGCGGCGGAGGGCGGTGGCCGGTCGCAGCGATGAGCGGAGGAGGAAGAGAAACTGCTTTGGCCGACGACGGTGGCTTTTATAGCCGAGCCCAGACGGTGTGGTGGCGACACGCGGAGAAAACGGCCGTGACGAGGCGGTCGCGGGACGCCGCGGGCGCGCCTGGAAGCGGGGCGAAGGTCGCCGGCGTCGGGAGAGGTGGCGTGCGGTGATTGACGATGATTTCAAAATATTTACAGAATTGCCACTGGAATCAAAATTCAAATTACTCTCAAATTTTCAATAGAAGTTGAAAATCTGTAAAAACAAAAGTTGTTCAATTTTCAAAGATCTACAACTTTCTCAATATGAACATTTTCCAATTCGGCTTAGTTTTTGAAATTTGAATTTGAATTCAAAAAGGGACATTTTTGGGAAATCTGAAAAACCAAAATTACTTTGAATTTTGTATTGAAACTTCAAAAACTCAAAATACCAAAGTTGTACATCTAGGACAGATCTACAACTTTGCTATTCAAAATATTTTCAAATTATGCCTGCATTTTGAAATTGGATAGGGAAAATGAAAAGGGGACAATTTTGAGATTTGAATCTTTCCAAAATTACTTCAAATTTTTCATTGAAACTTTGAAAACTCAAAACACCAAACTTGTAGCCCTTGAAAAGATCTACAAAATTGGTTTTAGACTTTTTCCCAAATTTTGCTTAGATTTTGATTTATATCAAAAGGGGTAAAACTAGGGTTTTGTTTTTCAATGTTTTCGGAAAAGTTTTGAATTGAAACATGATTCTTTCTTAACTTTGGTTACTTAGGAATCACACCTTCACCCTAGGACATCATTGAGTCAAACCTCACATGGTTGACCAAATGGCTCCCTAGGTTGACCAATTTGACTTAAGAAATTCTTTTAGTAATTCCTCAAATTTGAATTTGAATTCGAATCGGAAAACTTGTAACAAGCTTTGGATCCCAAACCCTAACTCAAACTTGAAGCTTTATTTTATAGGTTGGACTTGAGCTTATACCCTACACTTGGCACTAGTGTATAACACCGTCATACACCTCAAATTACGCAGGGCATAAACTAAGTATTTGCGGTGATAACGAAATTAGGGTTTTCGGATTTCGAACCACACAACGAGAAACACATCGAACCTAAGAATTCAAACTCATTTTAGTTAATGCATAACAGTGTTAACCTAATCATGGATGATTTGCAGTGCAAATGATGACATGGCAGGTTTTTAGTTACTATAACACCAGGGGTGTTACACTTATCCACAAAAATCACTGGTGCACCCCATGGTGAAGAACTAGGACGAATAAAACCCTTATCCTGCAACTCCTTAATTTGTTTCTTAAGTTCTTCTAATTCATTTACTCCCATTCTATATGGACGCTTAGCTATAGGTGCAGTTCCAGGTAATAATTCAATAATAAATTCAATGTCACGGTCTGGTGGCATACCTGGCAATTCCTCCGGAAACACATTTGGGAACTCCTCCACAACTGGATCCTCCTGATTGGCACCATCATTGAGCTGGTTCACTGTAGCGGTCTCTTATTTTTGCACTTTGACTTCAACCCTGATCCTATCCCCCTTTGGTGTTGTCAGCACAACTGATTTGTCCTTACATTGAATCTCTGCTTGTTGTTGCATCATCCAATCCATTCCCAATATAAGATCAATCCCAGCTGTCCTCAATACTATAGGGCTAACTGTAAACTCTACTCCCCTTAAGTTGAGATTAATGGGAAGACAGCGATAAGATGCTGGCATGCTTCCACCAGGTGAATTTACTAAGATAGGGTTCTTCATGGCACACAAATGGATTCTATGTATTCTAACAAATGATTGTGATATGAAAGAATGTGATGCTCCAGAATCAAAAAGAACAGTGGCGGGAGTAGAGTGGACATCGAACGTACCAAGCATAACTTCTGGCTCCTCCACTGCAGTTTCCTGGGACAAATGATTCACCCTTCCCGAGTTAAGTGCGGGCTTCTGGTGGCTGCTCTGTCTCTGGGGAGTCTGCTGGTTAGGCTTCTCCGGGCAGTTGTAAGACAAGTGACCTTCTTTTCCACAACGGAAACACCTATTGGGAGTATTGGGAGCACTAGTCTTTACAGGAGTGTTGTTGGAAGGACCCTGACGCTGCACTTGATTCCCATTCTGCTGTGGTGGACGTTGGTTGCTACTCTGTGGCTGAAATGGGGGACGTTGAGGGAACTGTCCACGGAATGGGGTCTGACCACGATTCCACTGTCCAGAAGGAGGTCTCTGCTGAGTATTCTGTTGAAAGCCAGTGCGTGGACGGGTGTTGCTATTGGAGGCTTGTCCCTGTAACCTCTTCCTCTTAGCATCCATTTCTTTGCGCTTGTTATCCACCACAATAGCGCGGTTCACAAGCGTCTGAAAGTTAGGATAGGTATTGGACATCAACTGCAACTGTAGTCCATCATATAATCCCTTCAAGAAGCAGCGCTGCTTATCATTGTCATTGGCCACCTCATGTGGAGCATATCGTGACAATTGAGCAAACTTGTCACGGTACTCAGCTACAGTCATTGACCCTTGAGTCAGGTTCCTGAATTCCTCCGCCTTCAATTCTATCATCCCTTCAGGTATATGGTAAGCCCTGAAGTTCTCTCTAAACTCCTGCCAGGTGACTGTAGGAGCATTAGCAGGACGACCATACTCATATGACTCCCACCAATCTTGAGCTTCTCCCTGAAGTTGCCCAGAAGCGAACAACACCTTCTGTCGGTCATCACATTGTGCAATGGTGAGTTGTTTCTCCACAGCACGAAGCCAATCATCGGCCTCCAAAGGATCAGCAGCATGTGTGAACACTGGGGGACGACCCTTCAAAAATTCACCACGCTTATCACGTGGTTGAACCCCAGCAACTGGCTGATTCTGCTGATTCTGCTGATTCTGCACCAGTTGTTGCATCAATTGAGTCTGTACTGCCAGCAATTGCTCGATAGTTGGTGGCCGTGGTGGTGGTGGATTCGGGGGAATGTTTCCACGACCTCTGCCTCTTCCTCTTCCGGCCATCTGCCACCCATAAACATGCAAACTTTAAGAAATCCAGGTTATCAACCACTTATAAGATTAAGAATGAGATCTGAAAGTTTTCTGGACGAGTAGCAATATTGACAGTTCAGTATTTCAATCATATCTCGGGCTACAGAAGTCCAAAAGATGCGTGCTTTATATGGTTGGAAAGCTTATGAAGTTATCCACAATTTCTATTCAGACCTCAAGACCAGATTCTGTCGTTAAGTCTATGAAAAATAAGGCGTAACAGAAACTGTTCCAGATTCCAGACTGTGCAGAAACTTTAACTTGTGAAAATTATATCTCTCGAACCATATTAGATAAAAAGGTGATTCCAGTGGCATTTAAAAGATGCTTGAGTCTAGTTTCTCTCATAAAAATTCCATAAATGTTGCACGAACCGTTTTTAAACTATAGTAGAAACATCAGAGACTGCTCCAGAAAACAGTAAGGACAGAAACGAGATAATATCAAACCCAACTATTATTCCTTGACTAATAAACTTATTATTCTTAATAATGGAACTTGTAGACATGCCTACAAGTCCAGACACTCAAACAAAGATCCAACTCACACATAAGCATAATAATAAAGCAACTAGCACACCAAGGTTCAAACCACACGACAGACTCGACTGACTCAACTGACGTTACTAAGAACGTTCTTATTACATAAAGGACTCCTACTTCCTAAGGAAGTGGCTCATGCTCTAATGTCTCGTAGATCTTGGGCATGCCTTGGTTTGCTTGGAGCTCATCAATGGTTGCTTGGCATCTCTTGATAGTCTTCCCTTGTGTCCTCACCATCTCTTCTAGTTGCAGCTTCCTGTCCATCATGTCATAGACAAAGTTCACCATCACCCGAGGTAGTGGCTCTAGCTGCACTGGATCTGTCATAGCCCATCCAAGCTCGGGGTGTGCACGAGGAAGGAAGCGATGAATGTCATGCTTCATGAGGTTAAAGCGAAGATAGCGGAGACCCATACATGCTTCAAAAGCAGCATCTTCAATGCTATTCTCTATGGTAGCTCGATGTCCCACATGAGAAAACATCCTGTCCAGCTGATATGCCCCCTTGTCTTGCTTGTGTGCAAAGATGCTTGCCCTTGCCTTCCAGTACGTGCTCTCTAGTGGATGAGTGTACTCCCAGCAGACGTACTCCACAGCTGGATGCCAATCCGCGAAGTAAGCAGTGAGCATCCCCACTAGGCGAATATGAGAGACAGCAACCCCTCCATTCCTGTGGTAGATCCTCACAGTCCACCCCATTGGAGGAGGTGGCATATCTTCAGGAGCTTCATGTGGTGGAGACGGGGGTTGTACTCCTCCATTAGCTTCCTCCTCACCATCTTCAATCTCAACGATTTCTGGATCTTCTTCAGGCTCAGGCTCTTCCTGGGGAGGTGCTGGTGCTTGGACTGGTGCTACAGGGGTCTTCTCTTGTTCCTAGGGCTCTGGCTCTTGTGGCTCTTCAGTTGCAAGCAGGGCACGAGGTGGGTAGTATCCTCCAAAGCTGATGCGGGCAGTCTTACGGTCACGAGTCATCTACAGAATTTTTAGATGAAGTTAGAATAGAGGCAAAATTTCGTAATAGAATGAGACATAAGAAGCATAAAAATTTATCAAATAACAAGAGCAAGATAGTGAGCATAAAAATAGTGTAAAGATGACACTACTTCGACCATTGCTAGCTAGGCTTGCGTCCTACAGTCAACAAGAGCTCTGATACCAATTTGTCACACCCATTTATCGACCAAATGGAATGCTTACCCTTATGTGCGCCCAGAGATCAATCACACATAAGTTCACAAATTATAACAGAAGTATCATGGCAAATGTTATTACATCACGATATTTAAGCACTTAGTCTTAACACAAGTGTAGCGGAAGTATAAATAAAAATCTCTCGTGGTAGCTCCAGTCACAGGTACATTGACTGGTTGACAGCAAGACTAGTAATCCTCAGGGAAGTAGGCATAGTAGTCGCTATTACCTCCATCTGTTACCCATCCGGGATTTTTATCCAAATAAGAGAAATAAACAAGCGTAAGTACATCTCGTACTCAACAAGTGTAACATGGGGTTCATGAGGCTCAAAAAGGCATAATCATTGGTTTATCAGCATGTAGCTTTTAGTTAACATGATTTTAGCATATCAATAGCATCAAAAGGTCTCAATGTAAACAATAAACATATGATCCATGTGAAATGATTAATGAATAGCAAAAACATAAACATAAACAATTATTCAACTATTCTATAAGGGTCCAAGGCCACTCGTGACCGTGAGCACGGCTGTTATAACAGTTCTACACTCTGCAGAGGTTGTACACTTTCACTGTGAGTCGTGTTACCCAAATGCCCGGGTTAATTACTCCCAAAACACTACCAAGGTGAGCAGGCAGGGTAAACACTATGAAGTCTTTCGAAGGTTCGTCTAACAAGTTAGGGCATTAGATTCACTCGGCAAACAGATGTAGAGCCCTTCCAAATGCACAATAACCCGCAGCCTATACACATAAGGACAGAGGCCGCACTATACCCGATTCGTCAAGCCATTCTTACGCCAAAAAGGTTACCTCTAACAAGCTGGAAAGGTCCTTCTATATGACTAAAGCCAGAGCCATATAGCCCCCACAGTTGTACTGTAATCCCGGATTGTCGCTTGTAGATGATCCTTATGGAGAGCAATTAGAGCATCAAAAGCAACACACATGCTCTAATCCCCTTTATACAATAATCAAAATCATATTCTAATGTTATTGCATATTCCTCTAATCAATTTACATGATCATAGTCCATGTTTAAGCACTAGCCATACTAATCAATGCATCAATAATGGGTACCAAGGTATAGGATCAATCACCTAAGTCATCCTTAACAAGGAATAAATGCATAATGACAATAATTGCATAAGGTGGATAGGACAACAAGGATAATCCCATGCTATACTTGCCTTGCTCAAACTGGTCCTGAAGATCTTGCTCGTAGTAAGGCTCTTGATCTCCAACGAATTGCTCACCGTCTATACTCGATCAACCATTATCAACCAACACACATCCAGAGGCAATCATGCATAGACAAACAAGGCTATAATTAGAACAATACACCAACAGTAAGAAAATAAGATAAAAAGTCTTTAAAACAAATCTACAACTCGCTAGGATCACACAGACGCGAAGATCACGAAAAACGGATCTAAAACGACAAAGTTATGAATTTCCAAAGATTTCCTATAGAAAAATAAATACTTAATTAAAACTCGAAAATAAATTAATCTAAACCTACTGTACAGTTACATCATTAGATAGAGCTCGCAAATATGAACCTAACGCAATTTGAATGGATCAAATCGGATTAATCGGAGTTGGCTAAAACAATCTGAGTGGCAAAACTGTAAATATGAGAAAGCGTATACTGTAAATATGAGAAAGCGTATTTTTCTTTTTCCGAAACGAATTACGTTTTCAACTAATCAAAGCGTATTTTTCTGTTTTACGTTTTGGACCGCGGGTTACATATTTGAAAACTCCAGGGACTCTTTAGCAAAAACACCAGCGAACCGGTATCTTCTAATCTAAGCCATCCGTTTTAGATCTGACGGTCTAGATCAATCGGGGGGGAAACGGGCGGCGCTCCGGCCGGACTCCGGCTGCCGGCGAGCTTCCTGCGGCGGCGCCATCGTCGGAACCTGCGAAAACACTACTCCGGGCACCATTCGACGAAAGGAATACATCGGGAGGTAGCTTGGAGCACGGCGAACTCACCCCGGACAAGAGCGAGGGCAAGGGATGGACGAAGATGGCGGCGCGCTTGCGGTGGCGGGCGGTGGAGCTCGAGCTCGCGGCGAGCCAACCCTAGGCGGTCTTGGCTGCGGTAAAAGGTGGGATGTGGAGCGGGGAGGGCCGAGGGCTCCGTTTTATAGTCTAGAGAGGTTGCTAGCTAAGGAAAGGAGGGGATTCGAGGATCGAATCGGATCGGGAACGATGGAAACGGCGTCGGCCGGAGGAAGAAGAAGAAAGGAAGGTGAGAACGGTCACTGACCGATGGGCCCCACGCGTCAGCGACACCAGGCGAACGCGGGCCGCGCGTGCGGGAGACAGGCTGGCGGGCCGCTGGCCGGCTCGGCCCATGGGATGCGGCGCGCGCGGGGAAGGAAGGAAGCTGGGCCGCCGAAGCGGGCTGGGAAGCTGGGCTGCGGCTTAGCAGGCCGAGCTCAGCTGAGGGAGAAAAACGGCCCGGTAAGTAAAATCATTTTCTTTTTCTTTTCCAATTTTTCAAATCCATTTTTCAAATGATTTTCAAATCAAATTTGAATTTGATTTAAACCACTCAATACAAAACACCAAATGCAGCAGCATGAATGCTCAATCATGTTTCTACCCTTATATTTGATTTTAAATTTATAAAATTATTCTTATTCTATAGTTGCATGCTTCACAAAAATAAATATAAAAATCACCTTTTCCCTATTTTTCTTTTCTTCAAATTTTAGGGTGTTACATGGCAGCCCAGATCCATTTGTGTATTTTGGCATGATTTGGAAGAGATCTCAATCCCCATGGGATAACTCCACCCCGCCGTATAGATATAACAGGCACCAACAAATTGAGGGAAACCATTGCATTTTAGCATCAAAAACATAATATTATAACTTCAGCTTTTCTATTAAAATTGATTGCACAAGAAGAAAATTGTGCCCAACTACTGTGCTACTCATTCATGAAGCAACAGAAGTAAACCCATGTGTCGCGGGATCGAAACCGCAGCAAGCATTGTTGTTCGTGGTTGTGTCAGAGTGCATGTATCCGGTGGCATTGATAGAAAATGTCATTGGTGCATGTCTCCGGTGGCATTGATAGAAAATGTCATTGGTGCATGTCGCGGGATCCATTTGTGTATTATGCATGTCATTGGTGCTAAAGGGGAGAAAATGTTGTTCACAAAGATAGATTCTAAAAGGGGAGAAAAACTAAAGGGGAGAATTGATAAAAGAAGGGGATCAACTAAAATTTTGAGCACACAAGTAGGGGGAGCAAGCTCTTAAACATGAATGTTGCATTTCCATGTGCACTTCATATGTATGATGCATAGTTATGCATTTCTTTTTCTCTGATACATTGTTTGTGTGGTGACTTGCTAATATAATTTGAATTGTATATTGAGGTACTAGCATGAATAGGAAGTAGTTAGAATTTTCTTGCTTCATGTTTTCAAAATGGTACTAGAACCTTGCGTATAATGTTGATCTCACGAGGTTATTAGTTATGTTTGTGCTTTTCCAAGTGGTATCTAACTACAAAAGGTGCTAAGATGGTGTTTATCGCTACTCCGATGGTATCACGCTTCAAAGGTCTATAATCTAAAACACTTAGCACCTATTGATAGTCAATGCTCCTATATTTTTCCTATCTAAGCATGTATGCTTCCTAAATCCAAACATATAGCATATATGTAGGGGGAGCCATTGCTATCAATTTGAATTCATGATCACATGTCCATAATTCTTACACATGGTAATATACTTGGACAATGTGACATGGGTTCAATTAAAATTTTATCATAATATCTTTGTGAAAGGGTTGTCACCAATTACCAACAAGGGGGAGATTGAAAGCTCTATGTTTGGTGTTGGTAATTAGTGACAATGCCTAAGTACTAATCCTATGCCTAAGTTGTACGTAGCATATGAGGATTAGTACATTCCAAGGTTGGTGGCAAGATGGACATGGTGATCATGATGGCCACACTTGGATTTGGACACAACTCTACGTGATCAAGGCAAAGGTATATGCTTAAGGGTTGTGTTTTAGTAACCAAGAGACCTAGTGGGTGTGGTTACATTATAGGACAGATAGCCGTACTGTAAAGAGGGAAATGACGCGGCTATTAAACTTCTAAGTGCCTCTAGGTGTGCATTTCATAATCATATGCATTTGGATAGAACTAATAACGCCTCGAAAAATGATTATGAAAATGTTAACACACTCACACATGACGTGATCACTTGGTGGTGTTAGCACCTTTGCGAAGGCGGTGGAGTTTGAGCGGTAGAGAGGGTTTGGGGTCCTCTCTCCCTACGCCTATTTTCCACTACGCCGGAAGTCGGAAATCAAACGGAGATAAACGGAGGTCACAGAGGTGACCAGACGCTGGACCGGACGCGGTCTCTGTTTGACCGGACGCGTCCGGTCAGTGTTCAGCGTCTGCGTGTGTTTCAGCTTTTTGATCGGACGCGCAGCGTGTCCGGTCACTGTCGATCGGACGCGTCCGGTTCGTTTGGGAGCTTACTGGACTCCAACCGGACGCTGGCACTGTGGCGTCCGGTCAGTTCTGCAGCGCGTCTGGTCGCTTTTCGTTGGAACGCGATCTCTGCTTGACCAGCGCGTTCGGTCCATTACGGGACCAGCGCGTCCGGTTGTACTTCGCGTGTCCGGTCCGCGCGACGAGCGCGTCCGGTCGATGGTTCATGAAAGTAGCCGTTGTGTGGTCGGCGCGTCCGGTCCACGCGACCAGCGCGTCCGGTCAGCGCGACTTCGGCTGTTTCAAATGTGTAACGACTATATTCGAAGCGGTACATCTATAAATAATCGTTGGCTGGCTCAAAGCTCTCTCTTAAACATTTGACATACTTGTGAGCACTTTGAGCTAAGCAACTCCCCTCCCACTCATCTCTCTGGCTTCTTTGCTTATTCGAAGTGAGATTGAGTGATCCAAGTGCATTTGCATTGTGAGATTGCATCTAGTTGGCACTTGGTGGTTGATTTGCTGCGGGATTCTTCTTTCTCTTGGTGGTTGCTGCCACCTAGACGGATTGGAGCAGCTTGGAGGCATTGGCAAGAGTTGGTGATTGTTCTTGGCCACCTCCGGTGATTGTGAGGGGTTTGTGCCTACCTCGGCGAAGCACCAAAGGCAATGTTAGTGAATTGCTCGTGTCAATTGCAACCTTTTGCCATTTGGTAGGTTCTTGTGGTGCCTTTTGAGAGGCTCGGTGTGTGACCGATTAGCCACTGAACCACGTGGTGAAGAGGGACACAACGGGGACTAGCGTGCCGGCAAGTACGTGAACCTCGGGATAAATTTTGTGTCATCACTTTCATATTGTGATTGATTGATCCCGGTGTTCGGTTGTCTTGGTATTCATTGTTGATCATATTGGTTGGCTCAATACTTCGCCCCTCAGTGAAACTCTCTTAACTCAACTCCGCATTACCTTCTTAGTTACATTTGCTAGCTAGTTAGCTTTGCTAGAGTAGCTCTTTTGTGTAGCTTGCTAGTTGTAGTTTCCTTCTCGGTTTGACTTGTGCGTTTGAGTGCAAATATACTAGAATTGTGAATTGGATAGGTGGCTTGCAAACACCCCGTAGGCTAAGCAAAACATGCATCTCGCTATTTGTTATATTGATAAACTTGTTTAGCTTGTCTTTGTAGAAATTTTTAAAAAGCTATTTACCCCCCTCTAGCCATCAAGACCTTTCACCACTGTGGCACTATACCAAATATTTTACTGTCTTTTTTCCCCTTCCCTTTAATTGCCACGCCTGATTTTTATTGTTGCTCAGATAGCATGTATTTTTTTATCATTGTTTGGCTATAAAAAACTATAAATCGTCTCTTGTGATCTATCTTTCTAATTACATAAAAATTAGGCACCTGAATATAGCAATTTTTAAGAAACATTTTAATAGAAATCACTTCTATATATTGCTACCCTTCAATAGCTTTTCTATTTTTTATACGCACTCTATAGAGTCAATCTCGCTCTTCAAATTTCCGAGCCATAAGTTATCTAATTAAAAGTTTGGTGTGTTTTGTTGTAACACATGGATATATGTGTTTGTTGACGGCGCACCACTAATGTCATGGCTGTTGAGGCTTGTTCGCATCATGGCACGTGTGCATGTGTGTGTCTTGCCTTCTACCTTTCTAAACTCACAACAGGTACATACAAATAATTATTTTTTAAAATTATAAATTAATCTCCTGTTAATTTTTCACACATGGTCAATGCTTTATTGCACTAGCATTTATTGCCTTGGAATCCATTGATATATGGTAGTCCAATTAAAGTCAACAAAAATAGCTACCTTATTTTTATTTGCACAACTGCATCAACACCATGCAACAGTTGTATAACCCGTTGCAATGCACGGGCATGTTTGTTAGTTCATAAATAAATCAGTACAGTCAATGAACCATCTTTTTTAACGGCACATGCGTACCACACATACCTGTTAAACAGAGACTTCTTCCTCAGTTTCTAGAAATGAAATCATGACACCCAACACATGATGGTTCTGAACCTAAAGTAAGTAACATTTTGTTTTTCTGGATACTTTACTTTTTAAGGCTACCAGTAACAAGGTTATTTCTTATTCTTTGTCACTGCTTTCCAGAGCAATAAATATAGGTGCCAAACTTAGAAAATAATGTGCATAAATGTGATATCATCATAAGCAAGAAATAGAAATTCAATATTCTGATTTTACCAGCAGTAGAATACCTGTTTTCTATGTGAAGCAAGAAAGATGACCAATTGTTTACAAGCCTTTTCGTGTACTTTTTCTGTGACCTGCAATATTCACCCAATCACCCCAATAGGAAAGTTCAGTCCAAATGTCATTGTGGTCAAAGTCATCAGCAAGACATCAGAACTCTACGATGCACAAGACTATACAAAATTTTAGCTTAAATTCCAGACCAACCTACCCAACACACAAGGATTGAGGTGGAAACATGGGCTTGGATAAACCTGAACCTGAAAGATCTAATCAATGGCTTTTCCTTATATAATCACATAGAATATTCATGATACACAGTTCTATCAGGTAGTGTACGTAACTACAAATTGACCAACGAAGCGACACCCAGTCATTAGAAGTCAAGGCATTGGTACCTCTGGAAGGCCCCGGAATGATCTTCTCATTATATTGTTACTTTGAGCATCACAATCACCATCTTGTTACTGATAGAGTGATCCTCTTTACCCATTGAGGGAATATTAGCCAACCTTTGACACAAAACAGATGGTTATGATAGCATAGATATGAATAGAAGTAACGCAGAAATAGCACCTATATTATCTTGAGATCTTCAAGTCACAGCACTGAGGAGGAGGCGGCTCATGCGAAGACAACGCCTTTGGAAAGCGCGAAATCATTTATGGATTAATGGTGGCCGTTAGGGCGTCCTCCTTCGAAAAGCGCAAATAACATAGGCGTTGAGCCTGCCTCCAAAACCCCAAAACGCCTGCCTACAAAAACTAGCACAATAGTAGTGACCTGATCATGGCCTTATGATACAATAATACTAATGAAGGTCAATTTAATTTATGTTGATTGAAGTCACAATGACTGCTCGTGAGTGGAGATAGGAAATAAGATGTGTTAACAGTTGGTTGCCAATAAACTTTGCATGGCAGTTTTTTTGCAACTCTAATTCCTTTGAATTACGAACTATAAATGGAGAAGCACCAGCCATAGTCGGATCAATCCAAACAGAAGAATTATGTCCCGTCCAGCAATCTTGAGAAGTCTTTCTTGTAATGTTTACTTGAGGACAATAATTTATAATTTATTTCTTTTATACTCCCTCCATCCACAAAAGAATGCAATCCTCACTTTTCAAGACGTCAAACAGTTTGAACTTTGACTAAATTTATATAAAATTGCACTAACATTCGTAATACAAAATAAGTATCATTAGATTAGTTATATAATATATTTTCATAATAAATTATTTAGAGACGTAAATGCTAATACCATGTACTATAAAGTTGGTCAAACATGGGCTAGCTTGACTGGCATGATTCCCACAATTACGTTCTTTTGTGGATAGTGGTAGTAGCAATTTTCAGATGTCACAAACAATTCACCCTAGGGCATTCTACAATGATTGCTGCAACACTGCTTATCGGAAGCAGTGCCACCATAACAATTTCTCTATCTGCAATTCAGGGAAATCACAATAGCATCATTCGTATATGTATATGTTCAGATACTATACACATCAGAAAATTGATAGGAAGATAAACAAATCCCTACTTTCACAAATTTATTATTTTTCGCCAACATATAAGGAAACTAAACCACATAAATCATTATAATAATTTTAAATGAACAAATTTTGGTTAGAGTAACATGCAGACATATTTTTCACAGGCCATGGATAAAGTTATGAATGAAAGAAAATTAAGACAAATTTATTAGTTTTCACCAACATAAGGAAACTAAAGCACATAAATCATTATAATAAATGAAGAAATTTTGGTTAGAGTAACATATGCAAACATATTTTTCACAGACAGTGGATAAAGTTATGAAATTAACAAAATTAATTTCACAGTATTTGGATGTATAATTATTTTCCTCTGATTTTTCACAAGTCTCTGCATGGATTAGTACAAATACGCAAGTGCTATTAGCTTGTACTGTTCATCTTTTGGCCGTAACAGCAAACACAGAGAGAATGAAAGGAAACCGGGCGGCCAGCACGCACCGATGTGTGCTGCGAACGTCCCTGTTCGCCAACGCGACGTCGTCCTCCCCTGCCGGCAGCTTCGTCCTTGATGCGCTCGCTGGAGGCCGCTGGGGCTGCGTCGCCACGAAAGAGCGACGACGGGCTGCCGTCAGCGCCGCCCCGTCACGTGAAGTTGCTGGCCTTCTCCAAGGGTGGCTGGCTGGCGGTGGTGTGCCTGCTGGGGCCGTGTCGCCGGGAGAGAGCCATGACGGGCTGCCGTCGAAGGATTGCGAGGGACAGTGGCCGGCGACCGGCTCGGCAGGCCAGGGCGGAGTATCGTAGCGAGCGGAGGGGCCGACGGGCGGCAGCGTGGAACGGCTGCGGATGATAGATTTCGTGATTCGATGGTTCATTAGATCGGGTGACAAAACCAGTAGACAGTAGACAAAAGGGATTCACAGTAGGTGCATGTGACTACCACTACGACTGCTACTAGTAGGAGGAAAAGGAGGTCAGTGAGATGCGCAAACCATCGCTTGGAGTAGCAGCGGCCGATCCGGAGGAAGCGCCGACGTTGGAGTCGTTCGCGGGAGGAGCCATCGTCGGTGGCGGCTTCCCGTCGCTGGCAGCGCCCCTTCTCTGATCGGGATTAGGGTTAGGAATGTCGGTGGGGAACTGGCTGCAGCAAAACCTCGTGCTTTGAGCCCCGGCCCCCACCTCCTATATATAGCGCTGTGCGACGGGGGCCCACCAACCATATTGGGTTGGGCGCCCCCGATCAGGGCGCGAAAACAAGGCCCATTAGGCCGTTGGGCCTAATGAGGGAGATCAAAACCTAACATTCTCCCCCTTGATCTCTCATCATCTTCTTCGTTCTTTAATTTCTTACTCAAACTTTCGATTCATAATTTTCTTGTTTCTATCCTATTCCATTGCAGATTAGTGCATTGAACTGTTTCATCGTCACAGCAATTAGTGCCGTTAGACTAACAGCTACAACACATTTCTCTGTTTTGGAATGAAGTTTCTTCTGGGCCCTTCGTATGTTCGGGAATCATAGGCTTTCCCTTAAACCCATGCCGGCTACGTGTTCTCTGAACACGTTGGGTGGTAAGCCCTTAGTGAGCGGATCCGCGAGCATTTTCTCTGTACTTATATGCTCAAGATTTATAATATGATCCCGAACTTTATCTTTTACAACATAGTACTTTATGTCAATGTGTTTGGCAGCACCACTTGACCTATTGTTGTAAGCATATTGTACCGCTGGGTTGTTATCACAATACAACCTCATCGGTTCATTTATTTCATCAATCACTTTCAATCCGGGTATGAATTTCTTTAGCCAATTCACCTGCCCCGTTGCCTCATAGCATGCTACAAACTCGGCATACATTGTCGAGGATGTAGTTACCGTTTGCTTGGAGCTTTTCCACGATATAGCCCCTCCTGCGAGAGTAAATATATATCCTGACGTGGATTTTCTTTCATCTCCCGCATAATCGGAATCTGAATACCCCTCTATCTGCAGGGAATCAGATCTTCTATACGTTAGCATGAGGCCTTTCGTACCCTGCAAATAACGCAGGACTTTCTTCACCAATTTCCAATGTTCTATTCCTGGATTCTTTTGATATCTGCCAAGTAACCCGGTGACAAAAGCCAAGTCAGGGCGTGCACACACTTGAGCATATTGTAAACTTCCAACTGCTGAAGCATACGGTACCGCTTTCATTCGGTTAATTTCATATTCATTCTTGGGACATTGATGTTCCCCATATCTATCGCCCTTGACAATAGGAGCAGGTGAAGAACTGCACGCATGCATACTAAATTTCTTCAAAATCTTTTCTATGTATGCCTTTTGCGACAGCCCCAGTACCCCCTTTCTTCTATCTCGGTGAATCTCTATTCCCAAAACAAACGAGGCCTCACCGAGATCTTTCATATCGAAGTTTGAGGACAAGAATTTCTTCGTTTCCATTAGTAGACTGACATCACTGCTAGCAAGCAGGATATCATCCACATACAGGATTAGGAATATATACTTCCCATTCTTGAATTTTGCGTAAACGCAATTGTCCTCAACATTCTCCTTAAACCCAAAACCTTTTATCGTTCTATCAAATTTCAAATACCACTGTCTTGAGGCTTGTTTCAATCCGTAGATTGATTTCTTTAGGCGACATCCCATATTTTCTTTTCCTTTTACAACAAAACCTTTCGGTTGTGCCATATAAACATTTTCTTCCAAATCCCCGTTAAGGAACGCCGTTCTTACATCCATTTGATGTAATTCCAAATCATAGTGGGCCACAAGTGCCATTATTATTCTGAAGGAATCTTTACATGAGACTGGAGAAAACGTCTTATTGTAATCAATCCCTTCTCTTTGCGTGAAGCCTTTTGCCACAAGTCGCGCTTTAAATCTTTCTATGTTCCCTTGGGAGTCATATTTTGTTTTGTAGATCCATTTACAACCTACTGTTTTGGCTCCCTTAGGAATAATTTCTAAGTCCCAAACTTTGTTGGTACTCATTGATTTCATTTCATCTTCCATGGCCTTAAGCCACTTTGATGAGTGGTCGCTTCTCATGGCTTCTTCAAATGAGGTGGGATCATCCCCCATCTGAAATTCTTCTGTTTCATAAACTTCATAATGGTGTTCTTTGAGACCTTCTAGGGGCCTCTGGCACTTGTTCCACAATGGGCTGTTGTTGTTCTTCCTCATGTGCGACGTTTGGTTCTATGGGGTCCTCAAGGACAGCCTCCTCAAGGACAGGTTCCTCATTTTCATTAATTGTCGCCACGGGAGAACTTGCAACAGGTGTTGGCTCTGCAGTGTCCTGCACTGTCGGCTCAACAGCAACAGGTAGCGTAAAGAATGGTTCTTCAACCATCGGAGTGGGTACATGTACCCGTTTCTCCTGTAGGCTTATTTCTCGTGCTACCATGCTCCCCCTGATCATGTTATCCTCCAAGAACACAGCGTGTCTTGTTTCTACAATTTTCGTATGTCTGTCAGGACAATAAAATCGATATCCTTTCGATCTTTCTGGATAGCCAATGAAATGGCAGCTGACTGTCTTGGAGTCTAACTTTCCTATGTTTGGGTTAAACACTTTTGCCTCAGCTGGACAGCCCCACACACGCAAATGGTTAAGTGAGGGTTCTCTTCCTGTCCATAATTCATACGGTGTTTTAGGCACCGATTTGCTTGGTACTCGATTAAGTATGTGAATGGCGGTTTTCAGTGCCTCCATCCATAAACTAATCGGTAAAGTGGAGTAACTTATCATGCTTCTTACCATATCCATTAAGGTACGGTTTCGTCTTTCAGCCACTCCATTCTGCTGAGGCTCCCCCGGTGTGGAGTACTGAGCGACTATGCCATTTTCCTGTAGAAACTTTGCAAACGGTCCAGGAATTTGGCCATATGGGGTATGTCGCCCATAGTACTCTCCACCTCGATCTGATCGTACTATCTTTATTTTCTTGTCATGCTGATTTTCAACCTCAGCTTTAAATATTTTGAATTTATCCAATGCTTCCGATCTTTCTTTAATTGGATAAATATAGCCATAACGAGAGTAGTCGTCTGTGAATGTTATGAACGAGTCATAACCATCCACGCTTTTCACAGGAAATGGACCACATATATCAGTGTGGATGATTTCTAAAGTTCCTGTGCTTCGTTTGGCATTTTTCTTAATTTTCTTGACATACTTTCCTTTGATGCAATCAACGCATTGTTCTAAATCTGAAAATTCTAAGTGCGGAAGAATTGATTCTTTAATTAGCCGTTCCATTCTCCCCCTCGAAATATGGCTCAAGCGACAGTGCCATAATTTCGAAGAGGCATCGTCAATTCGCTTCCGCTTCTTAATTACATTCGCAGATGGGGAATCATTCATATTCTCATCGCATACATTGTTCGCATTTTCATCAAGGGATAATAAATAAAGTTTGTCTTGTCGGAAGGCAAGACCAACACATTCATTATTAACAAGTATCTTACATTTGCCATCACCAAAATGGCAATCAATTCCATCATCATCGAGTTTCGAAATACTTATTAAATTTCTACGCAAAGAGGGAACGAAAAGTACTTCTTTAAGTCTAAGTACAAAGCCGTTCTTCAATTCTAAAGATAAATCTCCAATTGCTTCAACATCGGCTTGTACTCCATTCGCAACTTTAATCGTTCTTTCTCCTCTTTGCAAGGTTCTCGTCCCACTTAACCCCTGTAAGGAATTTGCAACATGAGTAGTTGCTCCTGAATCAACCCACCAAGTGGATTTTGCATAACATAAATACAGGGATTCATCTACAAATGTAATAAATTCATCACCTCTTTTCAGTAGAGATTTCAGGAAGTCAGGACAGTCTCTTTTGTAGTGTCCCTTCTTGAAGCAGTGCTTGCATTGGTCCTTTTCAGCTCCACCATAGGAGTTGCTCTGCTGATTCTCAGGTTCCTGGGGTTTCTTTCCCTGTGAGGAAGAGGCCTTGTCCCACTTGGGTTTCCCCTGTGGTTTAGAATTCTTGAAGTTCTTTCTTTTATTATCCTTCACAAAATGAGCGGACTCACTCTGTGAGGATTTTATCCTCTCCTCTTCTTGAGCACACATTGAGATGAGTCTCTCTATGCCCCATCTTTCAGGCTGCATGTTATAGTTCACAATGAAAGTATCATATTCTTTTGGCAAAGAAGCAAAAATTAAATGAATCAGGAAATCATCTTCCTTCAAATTCATCTCTTTCAGCTTAGATGCCGTGGTGTTCATTTTCAAGATGTGCTCTCTGATGCTACCGCCAGTATATTTTTCATTCACAAGTTTCTTTATCAGTGAACTTGCAGTGGCCTTGGTAGACCCAGTAAACTGACTCTTGATTTTCTCAAGATATTCTGTGGCAGTAGCACATTCAGGGATTGAGCCCCTTATCTGTTCTTCTATGGTGGCTTTGGCCACCAACAGGCACTTGCGATTGGAGAGAGTCCATTGCCTATGTTCAAGGTCATATTTCATTCTTATCTCAGCATGATCACGCTTTCGAGCAGTGAAATCAGCGTCAGATTCATTATCACCTCTCACCGGGTCCTCTGGTTCAGTGGGACACGGTGAGATGATGGCAAAATCGACCTCTCCCAACGCAAGTTCCAATTCATACTTTTCCCGCCACACACGGTAGTTTGTCCCGTTGAGTGTAGGGATGTTTGAGATGTTCACAATGCATTTGCCTCCTGAAACCACATCAGAGTAAGTGAGTAACATTTATACATGGAATCATATGCTTTAACTCAACGTTGGTCAAATTGAAACATATAATTCATTTATGCAATAATTTTACATCACCGTTGGGCAGAAATAAAATTAATGCACAATTTTCATGAATCAAAATCATAATATTGTTATTAACAACGTTGGTCAGAAAATAACAATACTACAATTCATCTTCAATTATTATTCATTTTTCCAAAACCAAATTCTCCCGTTGGTTCGAATTTGATGATGAAAATAAACATATCAAGTACGCAGCGGAAACATTAATAAAATTCTCATAATATTATTTTCCAGAAGCACTAAAAAATTTCATTATTTCTGGGCAAAAACGTCGTTGGACAAATTTGCACGAAAATTCTTATCAAAATTTCATTCAAATTCATTCACATATTCATTGAATTCATATGAAAAATTGCTTCTGGAAAAAAAAAGCGAAAATTTTCCTTCTTCTTTAATTTGGCCCGAAGGCCTTTGCGCGGCCCAGACTTTCACAGGCGCGCGCGCGGCCCAGCCGGCGGTGCGTGGCCTGGCGGATCGCGCTCGGCCCGGTGGTTGCTTCCGGCCCAGCAGCGAGATCGGCGGCCCAGTTCGGCGCGCCACGGCCCACGCGCGCACAGGCGATTGCAAATTCGTCCGAGCGGCCTGTCAGCGAGCATGCGGCCCAGCCTGGTCGCAGGTCGCAGGAGCAGGCCCTAACCTGGGCCCGGGCCTCAAATGCGCTCGCCCGCATGGGCCAAAAGAGGCCCAGTTGTGCCCCGGTTCATCCAAGCCGTCCGTTTTGATCCGATGGCCACGAGTGAAAATCGGGCCATCAAAACCCTGACTCCGGCGGCCGGCGTCCCAAAAACCCTAACTTCTTTCTTCTTCATTTCTCAGCTTCAGCCGCGCTGTGCCACCGACGGCCGTGGGGTGGTGACCGCCGGCTACGCTACATGCCGGAGCTGCGCCCTTCTTCCTTCTACATGGCCACTGGCCTTTCTTCTCTCCTCATTTTCCTTACCTCTCAGCCATTCTCTCCCCATCCCAGCCGCACGGGACACCACCGCCGCCGAAACAGTGCACCGTCGCCGGCCCCCTCGCCGGCGCGCGTGCTCCCCAAATGGGTGAGCACGCCGCCGTCGAGTGGCCTGGCCGCGGTGCTTTCTTAGCCGGCCCGGCGAGTTCGCGCCCCCGGCTTGGCTTCTTCTCCGGCGCCGGCCATCACGGCTCGGCCCAGTGGTTCCCGGCAGTGCCGGCCACCACGGCTCGGCCCAGTGGGCGGCTTGGGTTCATGGGGGGTTCTACGGTTATTCTTTTCTATTACCGCGGTTAGGGTTAGGGTTCATCATTTGTTCTTGATCTAAAACTGTGGATTCATTTATTTTCTTCCCGATTTGGAATCGGTCTACCCGATCTAGGGTTCTTGGTTCGTGAACGTGGCTCCGGTACCATTGATAGATTTCGTGATTCGATGGTTCATTAGATCGGGTGACAAAACCAGTAGACAGTAGACAAAAGGGATTCACAGTAGGTGCATGTGACTACCACTACGACTGCTACTAGTAGGAGGAAAAGGAGGTCAGTGAGATGCGCAAACCATCGCTTGGAGTAGCAGCGGCCGATCCGGAGGAAGCGCCGACGTTGGAGTCGTTCGCGGGAGGAGCCATCGTCGGTGGCGGCTTCCCGTCGCTGGCAGCGCCCCTTCTCTGATCGGGATTAGGGTTAGGAATGTCGGTGGGGAACTGGCTGCAGCAAAACCTCGTGCTTTGAGCCCCGGCCCCCACCTCCTATATATAGCGCTGTGCGACGGGGGCCCACCAGCCATATTGGGTTGGGCGCCCCCGATCAGGGCGCGAGAACAAGGCCCATTAGGCCGTTGGGCCTAATGAGGGAGATCAAAACCTAACAGCGGAGTCTCGTAGCGAGCGGAGGAGGCGATAGGCGGAGTCGTGGAACTGCTTTGCGGCGCGACTCCAAACTTCCGATGGCAGTACGACGTGAAGCGTCGCGACTGGTGAGGACGAAGAAGGGGTCGTGGCAGGGGGGGGGGTGGTATGCGCGGTCACACGGGGTGAAAAAACCAGAGGGGAGCGAGGTATGCGAAGAGAGAAACACACATGTTTCATATGTCCCTGCTGTCATTTTCTCGTGGTTCCACCTGTCAGTATAAAGTAGGTATAGAAGAAAACTATGTCAAATACCACTACCAACTCAGGTGCTCCACCAAACCTTTGCAGTTGGAGCTGTGGCACCGCGCCGCACGTCTGACTCCCTGACCACGTCATGCCGTTTTCCTTCGACGCCGGCGGTGACAACCATCCCCGAGAGAAGTGTGGCATGTTCAGAGTCATTGGCGATCCAGATGCGTCATTGCTCAGCTACCTTGACCTGTAGAAGCTTCAGCAGCGTGGGGAGGAGGGCACGGGCATCGTTGCGGCGGACGCCGGTGGCAAGCTGAATATTTGAATTGGTTTAGCTATAAACGGTTAGACAGATCCATTCTATTTCTAATCTAATTCGGTCTTATATCTTCTATATATGCATGCGTACAGGTGTTAGCATCTTTCTCTGTTCGGCCAACAGAGTCCTTGCTAACCACGTATGCAAGTATTTAATTTTAATAATAATGCACTGCAAAAGGTCCTTGCCAACCACGTATGCAAGTTATTACGTGAGACGTACGTGAGTTTAAGTCTTACATGAGATTGAGTTCCGGACGGTTACGTCTTACAAGATGTAAGATCACATATGACGGAAGGCTCATACAACACGAAGTCCAGATCCAACGGTTATTATGCAGGGGATCCTCTAAAAAACTCGCTCTTTTATAGTAGGATAGATAGATATAGATATAATATAACAATAATTCTAAAAAAAATATAATATAATATAATATTGCTTTAAAAGTTGTGCAGTTTTTCGAAAGAAGAGCACTGGAGCAGTTCTCATTTAAATTTATCACACAAATCTGAAACATTATGCAGCAAATTCACTAGATTCTAATAACTATCAATATATAGTAACGTCCATTAAAATCAATTTTATTTTCTAAACATTATCCACCTTTGCTATTGTGGAAATAGCCAAAAGAAACTCCCAAAAAATCTATATAAATTACTCAAATGTGCTACTATGTAAAAAAATAAAATAAGCTCCTAAGTACATGTCTTAATTACCCACATCTAACATTATCCAAATGATGATTGAAAATATATGGGTATATATCTGAATTGCCCACGTTTACCATTATGAAAACAACCAAAGCCCCCACAGTCTTCACTCCAATCACCGCCAACGAGATGAACGCAATGCATGTTCTAGGTTGCTTTTATGGGGGAGGCCACGTCCACTGCTGTATGTTTTTCTCAATCGGTGAGCAACGAGGAGTCTTGATGGCAAGACACCATTTGATGTCTGGCATGGCATGCGAATGGCACTATGCATCCTTAACAGGTTCGGATGAATTGCATACAACAACAATGTCAGGCAGCATCAATGAATGTATCCAAGTTAAATGATGGGAGTGTGTCAAACTGTCAATGGTCATCCTGGGCTATGACCCTGCAATGAAGGGATACTGCATGTTCAACTTTGCCATTGGGCAACTACACATCTCCATGGATACTGCATGTTCGACTTTGCCATTGGGCAACCAGTACTGTTGGCTTTCTTATGCCAAACGAAGACAGGGAAGTGGCTATTGAAAGCGTCGACGACTGGAGGGTTTCTATTGGGTGGTGCGGCTGGTAGATCTTGAGATAGATGCAGCAGGTTATACACACAAGGTGCCTCCATGGATGGTAGCGAGATATCGAGCTTGATTTGATCTTGTCCAAAATGGGAAAATTACGGTGGATGAAGGAGGAGGGGGCGCAGTAGAAGGAAAGTGGGGAGATAGGCTGTCAAGCAGGCCCAGCTGTCTGTTCTAGAGAGAGTGGGAACGGGTCCTTCATGTGGGGCTGCTAGGCTGCCTGGTTGGGCCACTGGGCTGAGGCTGCTAAAGAGAAAGGAAGGGAGAGATGGGCCACATGCAGGTTCTACATGGCTTCCGGGCCACATGAAGAGAAACAAGCTGAGGGAGAGTGGAGTGGCTAGAGAGAGAGGAAATAGAGAGTGGGCTGAGGGATGGTCTTCCAAATGAAATCCTTTTTCTTTTATTTCAAAGCCATCAATTCAAATCTAATTGAAATGAGTTTTGAATTTTGGTCAAAGCCACTCATCACAATAAAATCAATGCACCAGCATGAATGCATGAATAATGTTGCTAACCTTAAGATGAATTTTCATATAAGAAGAATTAATATTTTTCGAATGACAGAATACATAATTAAATCAAAAGATGCAATTTTTTAGGGCCTTATAGAAGTGAGTAGTCAAGTTATATCTACCTCTAAACATCGCACTAACCATGCTGGGTTGCCTAACATGTGTTTGGCACAAACGATAGAAGCTGATCAAATGTTCAATTCTAAACACGGTCCTAATTATCTACGACAAATTGACTTACTATAGTCACATCATTTTCAGGTCAACATGCGTCTTCAAGGAATGGGGTCGAGGTATGTGGTATGCTAAGTCTTACTCTAAAAATATTCACTAATTTCTTTGTGAATTTCACACTAAGATTTTTAGGCTTCTTCATATTACACTATATGTCACACCTTGATTCATGTGGGGGTAATTATGCATTACTTACTTTTCTGTCAACGGTCAGCCACAAATGCATAAGAAACACAATTTGCTACCTCTCATGTATTGACCACATCTTAGCTAGTCACAGCCCAGCAATTCACCATGCCAGATTCGCCATGCCAAATTGCATTTGTTGTTGTACGGAGACTCCAGGGAGTGGCAAGTGATATTGGAACATATCCAATGACCAGTGCTCTTCAGTTTCCACCACCATCTTAATTGTCTCAGAGAAGGGTAGACTACCTAACTCTACAAAAGCATTTGCCATTTTTGATGCAATTTAATTCTTGTGGCCGCTAAATCTCAAACTAAAAATTCTACGGAGATTTATAGTAAAGAAACTGACTTGGTATTCATACTTATCATCTCTTATATCAGGCCTTGACGCCTTGTCATACTACTGAGGGGGCAAATCACGCTTATGTTATTTTGCTGTCATGCAAAGCCAAACCTTTGATGCTTAGATTTCATTCTTCGAACCAACCAGTCACGTTCTACTGTAGTCAGACGCATCCCGGTTCTCATTTATGAGTCTTTCATTCAAGGCGGGCCAGCCCAAATCACGGAAATCCTTGTAAACTGGCCCACAAAAAGAGTAAACTGGCCCACAAAAAGAAACAAAAAGAAAAATGCTTTACCGTTCTTTTCCATTGGCAAGTTTGGTTATTAGGTTCTAACACCAGGACCCATGGAAGGTTTGATGTTTGTGGACACAAAAATATGATTTAAACACACATGTTTAATAAAAATTAGCAACCTAAATATACTCAACTAACATCCTTGAGAACCTTGTTTGACAACAGTGGATTTTGCGCACACAGGGGGTGGCAACTGGTTAACAACCTAAATATATGATTGGCCATCGGATGGCTGAATGTAAAAAGCCACAGTGCCTGACATAAAGTATTCCCTCCGTTCCTTTTTAATTGCCGTTTTCTTTTATAAAGAAATCAAAAGTACTCAGTTTGACCAGATATGTACAAAAAAATATTAGTATTTATGGTACATAATTAGTATCATTAGATAAATTATTGAATCTATTTTTTAATAAACTTATTTAGAGATACAAATATTGCTAACATTTTCTACAAACCTAGTCGAACATGTCCAACATTCATAACACTTTATGAGACTTTTCCTATATGATATTCCGTCTCAACAATGTAAACATCTATGAGGCGTGTCAATGACCAATGTGTCCACTGCTCTCTCCACCCCAAAATACTTAACCTTATAGTAGTATTTAATTTTTATCCCAAAATACTTGAAACTCTTACTTCTGAAGCACCTTTCTCTTCTATTTATAAATGCGCTTTTTCTTTTCCCAACAGAACTCTATCTCTATCCCTGTTTTGTGTGCTCCAAACATTTTCACTATTTGTTAGTCCATTCTCAATGGGAGATTTATTAGAGTTTTATTTCTATTTAATAAGCTAACACATAAGCATTTTAGATGATGTGACAATATTTTAAGAAGATATAGAAGAAATGAGTATCACAGCGGATGAAACCACTTTGCACGATTGTCAACTCTCTGTGAGCCATGAAATTAAATGTCTATGAAACCATAGATTAAAACTTTTCATTGAGAGTGGGTGTTTTATCTATATTTTATTTTATTCTATATGATATGGTAGTCTTCGAAACAATGCTACAGAACTCCTCAATGAGATTGGCCTTAATTCCAATGTCCAAACCTAAAAGGTCACACATTTGAGACAAAAGGGAGTACTCAAATCTTTGGTTGGATCCACTCAAATATTGAGAGTGGCATGTTGTCCTCTAGGTATTGTAGACATTTTCTCCCGTAGTATCACTAGTATATGACATTGTGTCTATCTTTTATGCCTCACATGACACTTCATTAGTTTTGGTTAGTTAACTGTGTTAACAAATATCACAAAAGACTTTTTGGACCTTGATGGCTCACAGAACTACTCATCAGAAATGAACTGATCCATCTCCTTCCTTCTAGAGCTAACATCTCCCCTTCTCGTCTGTTGTGTGCTAACTCCAAATCCGCAATCGCTGATGCAACAGTTCAGCACTGGGAACCAACAACTCGTACAACTACCAGGCCAAGGATGCTAGCTATTCAGGTATGTAGATTCAGTGCTCGTGGGCTTGGCTTGTCCACCTTCTAAAGCTTATGTCTAGTTCGAATCCTTCTCGATTTTAGTTAGCTGGGGATTTGTTCCACAATAATCTCATGACTCTTCAGTCCAGAAATCTGGTTTGCAATGGAATTGTTCATCACCTTGCCTTTTCATTTTTTTTTCTGTTGACCCTCATTAGCTGCAGAAGCCACGGGCACCTCGTTCGAGGTCCAGCATTGACCGCCACTGTGGTGTTTGTTATCCTGATGGATGAGGAAGGTGTAGCTCGACTAGACATAGACCTATGGAAGACACAGATGGAAATAATGGATATGTCGTAAAACGAGGCATAAAAGATAAAACTACTGTGATAGGACATAGGAGCGAAAAAACCAGTGCCACCAAGGGAAGCACGTTGACTTTTGGTGTCAGATAAAAACAATGAATTGTCCTAAAAATATAGGCCAAATGGGCCCTTGCTCCAATCATCATCTCGTGCAAAACAACCAAAATTCAGATGCTCACTTGACATAGCCATGCCAAAAAGGACACTATATTACCCTTTCAGCTTGCTTCTTGCCCTAACATGTCTTCCACCTGGAAACTTCCAAGTTCCCCACGAATCAATATTTCTATACACGTAACCCCTCTGATTCTGGCATTACCCATAGTCCATGAAACTAGAAGAATGGAACTACTAGAAGACCTTGCTTCAATACACAATGGACAGAGATGAGCGTCCTCTGTTTTCTGTTAGGTTCTTTGGAGCTAATAATTATCCATATATATGCTACCTATTCACTAAGCTGAACATATGCAAAATGGACACAAGATTACCGTTTTTAGCTTGCTGCTTGCTCTAACGTTTCAGTTACCTTGCATCTCGAAACTTGCAACTTCCTTGCGAACAGATATTGCTTTACACGTGTGTCCTCTGTTTTCCGTTTGCCTGTTTGGAGTCAATAATTGGATGTGGTTAACGCACAGCCATCTTCAACCTCTAGCGCACCCCCTCCCCCTTCTTCCTCCTCGCCAGCGGTTGCGCTCTGCTCCTCGTCCTCACCTCCCACCCGCTACAGAGCTCCAGCCAAGCCCTGGCGCGCCAGTGGCAGCCTCCTTCTCTCCCTACGCTGCCGCCATGGCCTCCTTCTCCCCTAGCTCGCCGCCACGGAACCCGCCGCCGCCGCCAATGGGGTGAATGGGAGGAACCGCATGCCTGTCGGTGCAGGTCGGGGAGGAGCCACATCGGGCGCGTCGGTAGGAGCCATCACCGGCACCGGAGGGGAGAGAGGGAGAAGCCGTGTGGAGAGGAGCATGTGGCGAGTCGGCAAGGAGTGTTGGAATGATCTCCATTTTTGAACACGGTTTTACTTTTTCGAGGGGCATTTTTGATGTTTTGCTAACAATTGATGTTATATCTTGCTCAAATTTTTGACCAACGTAAAAATCTGAGCAAAGAGTAATTAAGTAAAGTTAAAGATGCTTCTGGAAATTGTTATTTCAAAGTATATTTTGACATTTTCTGCTGTGTTTTTAAAGTTGTTATTTCATTATTAAATTCGAACCAACGGGAGAATTTAATTTTGAAAAATGGATAAATTTATAGTTCATTATAATATTGTTATTATTCTGGCCAACGTTGATTAATGACAATATTATGGTGTTAATTATGATTTTTCTTGCATTAATTCTATTTCTGTCCAACGGTGATGTAGAATTATTGCAAAGAACAGTTGTATGTTTTATTTTTGACCAACGTTGGAACTAAGGCATACAATTGTTGTTATTATGTTCTCACTTTAAATGGATTGTGTTTTCTGGTGGGTACTCCTTGATGGGTTGTATCAAAGATATCCCTACCCTCAAAGGAGACAACTTCATTGAATGGAGGAGAAAACTTGACCTAACCTTCATTTTGGGTGAGGTTGACTGGGTAATTGCCGCACCGTGCCCCATTGAACCTGAGGCACCGGTGAGGGAAGCTGATGAGACTGATACTGCATGGCAGACAAGAGAGCGGGACTTTGCTCCCGTAAAGATATCTTATGATCTTGAAAAGGCAAAGTGGGTCACAACAAACAAGAAATGTTTAGCTGTGATAAAGAACACAATTGAGCCTGCACTGGTGGGCTCAATTCCAGACTGTGACACGGTCACAGAATGCCATGAGTGGATAAAGAGTCAGTTCACTGGCTCTTCAAAGACTTATGCCACCCAGCTGATAAAGCAGCTGATTACAGAAAAATATACAGGTGGTGGCATAAGAGAGCACATATTAAGAATGAATACTCAGGCATCTAAGCTGAAACCAATGGATCTAGCTCTCAAAGAAGAGTTCTTTATTCATCTGATTTTTGCTTCCCTGCCAAAGGAATATGACACCTTTGTCGTCAATTACAACATGCAACCAGAGAAATGGAATTTAGAGAAGCTCATGGCTATGTGTGCTCAGGAGGAGGACAGAATAAAAGTTTCAAATGGAGGTTCTATTAACTATTTGAAAGATAACAAGAAAAGGAACTTTAACTCTAACTCCTCAAAGGCTCAGGGAAAGGCTCCCATGCAAAATCAGTCTCAGCAGAAGTTTACTGTGGACAAAGACCAGTGTCTTCACTGCAAGAAGACGGGACATTACAAGAAAGATTGTCCTGATTTCCTAAAGATGATCATGGCAAAGAAAGGTGAGAACATTATTACATTCATAAATGAATCCTTGTATGTACAGTATTCGAAACCTACTTGGTGGATTGACTCAGGCGCAACTGTTCATGTTGCTAATTTATTACGGGGATTCCGTTCGACAAGGACTATGCAAAGAAGAGAAAGATGCATTAAAGTCGCAAATGGAGTCTAAGCAGATATTGAAGCCGTTGGTGATCTTTCACTAAAACTTGCTGATGGTTTTGTGTTTCTATTTAGAGATGTTCTTTATGTTCCTACTTTACAAAGAAACTTGATTTCTGTTTCGTGTTTGGACAATGATGGTTATGATTGCCATTTTAGAAATGGCAAATGTAAGATAATGTTTAATAATGCATGTATTGGTCTTGCATTCCTGCAAGGCAAGCTCTACTTGTTATCACTTCGTGAAAGTGTGAATTCCGTATGTGATGTGAATGAAAATGTATCCTTGTCTGAAAATGTAAACAGAAAGCGAAAGAGAACTCACGATGCGTCGTCGAAATTATGGCACTATCGTTTAGGCCACATTTCGAGGGGGAGAATAGAGACACTAGTTAAGAATGATATTCTTCCTCCATTAGAGTTCTCAGACTTTGAACAGTGTAGAGAATGTATTAAAGGAAAATACACAAAGCAAATTAAAAAGGATGCTAAACGAAGCACAGGAATTCTACAGATAGTTCACAGACATCTGTGGTCCTTTTCCTGTGAAAAGTGTGGATGGTTTTGACTCGTTTATAACATTCACAGATGATTACTCCTGTTATGGCTATATTTATCCAATTAAAGAAAGAAATGAAGCATTGGATAAATTTAAAATATTCAAGGCTGAAGTTGAAAAATCAACATAATTTAAAGATTAAAGTGGTCCGGTCTGATCGTGGTGGGGAGTATTACGGTCGGCATACCCCATATGGCCAAGTTCCTGGACCTTTTGCAAGGTTTCTACAGGAGAATGGCATAGTAGCCCAGTATTCTACACCGAGTGAACCTCAGCCGAACGAAATAGCTGAAAGGCGTAACCGTACCTTAATGGATATGGTGCGTACTATGATGAGTTACTCTGACTTGCCATTGAGTCTATGGATGGAGGCGTTAAAAACCGCCATTCATATTCTAAATAGAGTACCAAGTAAAGCGGTGCCCAAAACACCATATGAGTTGTGGACAGGAAGAGAACCTTCACTAAAACACTTGCGTGTGTGGGGGAGTCCTGCTGAGACAAAAGTATTTAACCCAAATATTAGGAAGTTAGATCCAAAAATAGTTAGTTGCCATTTTATTGGCTATCCTAAAAAGTCAAAAGGTTTTCGTTTCTACTGTTCAGACAGATACACAAAATTTGTAGAAACATGACACGCTGTTATCTTAGATGATGAAATGATGAGGGGGAGCGTGGTGGCTCGAGAAATTGTTCTTGAGGAGAAGCGGGTATGTGTGCCCACTCCGATGATTCAGGAACCATTCTTTGAACTACCTGTTCTTGTTGCACCAATAGTGCCAGATACTATAGCGCCAACACCTATTGTCAGTTCTCCTGTGGTGATAGTAAATAATGATGAGGAACCTGTCCTTCAGAAACCTATACAAACTGATGCCACAGATGAGGGGGAGCAACAACAGCCCCAAACAGAAGATGTACCAAATGTGGAGGCCCTGAGAAGGTCCCAAAGAGTTAGAAGATCAGCTATACCTGATGATTATGAGGTGTATAACACTGAAGAATTTTAAATGGAGGGTGATCCCACTTCATTTGAAGAAGCCATGAGAAGCGATAACTCATCCAAGTGGCTTGAGGCCATGGAAGATGAAATAAAGTCAATGAGTACCAACAAAGTTTGAGACTTAGAACCTATTCCTAAAAGAGCCAAGACAGTAGGCTGTAAATGAGTCTACAAGACAAAACGTGACTCTCAAGGGAATATTGAAAGATTTAAAGCGCGACTTGTGGCAAAAGGTTTCACGCAAAGAGAAGGGATTGATTACAATGAGACGTTTTCTCCAGTCTCATGTAAGGATTCCTTCAGAATTATAATGGCATTAGTGGCACACTATAATTTAGAGTTACATCAGATGGATGTAAAAACGGCATTCCGGAATGGGGATCTAGAGGAAAATGTTTACATGGCACAACCGAAAGGTTTTATCGTGGAAGGAAAAGAACAAATGGGATACCGCTTAAAGAAATCAATTTATGGGTTGAAGCAAGCTTCGAGACAGTGGTACTTGAAGTTTGACAAAACAATAAAGTATTTTGGGTTTAAAAAAATATTGAGGATAATTGTGTTTATGCAAAATTTAAGAATGGAAGGTATATCTTCCTAATCTTATATGTAGATGATATCTTACTTGCTAGTAGTGATGTCAGCCTAATACTGGGGACAAAGAAGTTTTTATCCTCAAAATTTGATATGAAAGATCTTGGTGAAGCGTCATTTGTTTTGGGCATAGAGATTCACTGAGATAGAAGTAAAGGGGTATTAGGACTATCACAAAAGGCATACATAGAAAAGGTTTTAAAGAAATTCAGTATGCATAAATGTAGTGCCTCACCTGCACCCATGGTCAAGGGCGACAGATATGGGGATTTTCAATGCCCTAGGAACCAATATGAGCTCGATCAAATGAAAGTGGTTCCATATGCTTCTGCTGTCGGAAGACTACAGTATGCTCAAGTGTGCACACGCCCTGACTTAGCTTTTGTTACCGGGTTGCTTGGCAGATTTCAAAGTAATCCAGGATTTGAACACTGGAAGTTGGTAAAGAAAGTCTTGCGATATTTGCAAGGTACGAAAGGCCTCATGTTGACGTACAGAAAATCAGATTCTCTCCAAATAGTGGGGTTTTCGGATTCTGATTATGCGGGAGATGATAGAAAATCCACGTCAGGATATGTATTCACTCTCGCTCGCAGAAGGAGCTATTTCATGGAAAAGCTCAAAACAAACCGTCACTACATCGTCCACAATGTATACCGAGTTTATAGCGTGTTATGAGGCAACGGGGCAGGTGAACTGGCTAAAGAAGTTCATACCTAGTTTGAAGGTGGTCGATAGCATAAATAAGCCACTTAAGTTATACTGCGACAATAATCCTGCAGTACAGTATGCTCACAACAATAAGTCAAGTGGCGCTGCCAAACACATTGACATAAAGTATTATGTTGCGAAAGGTAAAGTCCGGGATCATGTTATAAGTCTCGAGCATATAAGTACCGAAAAGATGCTCGCGGATCCGCTTACGAAAGGCTTACCACCCAACGTGTTCAGAGAACATGTAGCCGGCATGGGTTTAAGGGAAAACCTATGATTCCTGGACAACGAAAAGGGCCCAAAGTTAAAGAATCTGTTTCAAAACAGAGGTGTGCATTGTAGCTGTCAAATCTATCGGCAATTGACTGTGACGATAAAACATGCTCTATGCACTAATCTGTGATGGGACAAATAAAAGTGAAAGGAATTAAAGTCAAAGATTAAAGTTAAGGTATAAGTTGAGATCAAGGGGGAGAATGTTGGAATGATCTCCACCAACAGACCCAACGGTCTGTTGAGCCTTTGATCCGCGCTCTGATCGGGGGCGCCCAGCCCATCCATGGCTGGCGGGCCCCCGTCACCCTGCGCTATATAAAGAGGTGGGGGCCGGCGGCTCTTGACACGAGGTTCGCCTGAGCTGTACTCCCACCAAACAAACCCTAAAACCCGATCCACGGAGGGGCGCAGGTAGTGACGGGAAGCGCCGCCATCGCCACTGCACCGCGTCGGCTTTCTTCACCGACCATCGCTGCCTAGTGCAGAACTTCACCGAACGAATTCAATGGCTGGATCCGGTTCATCCTCATCAACACCCCCCACTGGTCTGTGCGCATTCACCTCCTCTATTTCTCTTCTCCTACTTCATAGATCATATACTAGAACGTTGATTCAAAGCACTGTACCCACCGATCTACTCACTGTGGTCCACTTGGTCTAACAAGGAGAGCTTGGCGTGCAGGGTGTTAAATGCCCACACGCCCGTGAATAAGTCTTTTCCTTAATAATTATCGCATACACTAAATGTTCATTATGATAGCTGATTGTATAAGTTATATTCAGATGAACGACATCTAAGATCTGGATCTTATGTTTCTTCATCTTATTTACACAATTAAACCGTAAATATAATTTGTGATGTGATATAAGGAAGATGACATTGGTTTTTAAGACTTGTTTAGTTAATCCTCATGGGGAAGGGGTTAATCCCTCAATTACCTACATGCTCATGGAAAAGATATTAACTGAACATGTTCTAATCCTAAATAAGAAAACCATAAATCAGAATGTTGAATGAAGATCATGCTGCCGATTTGCTCACCTCTAATCGAGAGAGTAGCAATTTAGAAAACTAGAAACTAAACAATATTTGAAGATTTTAAATATGAACACCTCTTCGCGCCGCCCATATATGGTATTTGTCTTCCATGTTGATTGCATCTGTACATGGTGAGTAAAAGGTTTTTTGACAGTTCTTATCCCTAATTGATCCTGGTTTGCTTGGCCATATCAGCCTTTTTCTAAGAGCTATGTTTTGGTGGATGGAAAGTACTATTAGTACTTTTGGGTACTTTTTATTTTTACAAACAGTTAACCTGAAAAAGAAAATTATGAAAATTAAATTAATAGAAAGAAGGGTAATTACTAATTGTTCTGATTTACATCGACAGCACGTTAAGTTACACCCTTCACAGTTGGATCTTTTTTTAAGAAAGAGTTTAACTTCTGCTTATAAGAAAGCAATGTGACTTCACAGTTGGATTTCATGGAGGATCTCCTTCTGTCTGCAGTTTTTCTATAGAATCTGGAGGGGCCTCAGACCGTACAGTATTTATTAAGAAAAAAAAATTAAACAAAGTTTAAGTACAAATACAAATTGGTTCGAGAAACAAAGAAAGAAAGGAAAAAATAGCAGCAAGCCACAGATTACAATAGATTCTGGATCCATAAGCTAAGAGACGCTGAGTTTCTTGAATTCACTCTAAAAGAGAGCACCGACATTTCTGTTCACAGTTCGCATGCAGTGCCGCCGGCCGCATGGAAGCACCATCCGTCGTCGCTCTGCTCACGCAAGCAAGACTGTGCTGCCTCCACTCGTTCCAGATGTCGTCAGACCCTACTGACGCCCTGACACCGCTACCCGCCTCCTGCTGTAGTGCATCCCCCTCCCCCTCTTCATTCGTCGACTGACGGAGATGCCCCATAGGTCATCGCAGGTTGCCAGAGTTCGTCGCTGCATGTCGTGCCGTCATGGGCGGCTCCATCGTCGTGCCTTTGGGACAAGGAGGAGGGGTGGAAATTGTATCTATACAAATGGAGGAGGAAGTGAAATTAGTGAACTACCCTTTATTTTTCAATAATATATGGAAATATCTAAATATTTATAGGTACTTGTTCCGCATGGTTAGGTAATGTCCCTACCCATTTGGTACTGCAGTGGGTACCATTTCCTTGGTATTTCCTATTTTTTCCACAATTGGGGATCTAAAGAAATGGACGGTCCACATTTTTTCCAATCACTGTAAAACTTGCATGGAACTTTTATAGATAGCGCCAAAATGGTCATTATAATGCTCAAATTCACAATGTCAAATTGTATTTGAATTATATATGCCTATTCGGAGAGCCATCCTTGCTGGCCCATTCATTTCCTTTAGGGCCCATGGCGCTGTTGCCTTTGCACAATATTTAGCCAGTGCCTCCAGAGATATCTTTGTGCAGATGCTTTTAGCTCCACATTTAACTGTCGGTTTTGAAATATCCCACCCACCAGTATAGATTTCGTCTGGTGCCACTAACAAGACTTCACTATAGGAGGCTTCTTGTTTCTTAGAGAAGGTTCACACCCAAGACACCATCTGAGTTATTTAGGAGAAGCATCCCTGTGCACAATGTGTAAAAATACCCACTGAAGACATTTTTAATAATGATAGACAGCTGAGAGGGGACATTCGGAGCTAAGTATCCCAAAAGTCATATATTTTGCATCCAAAAAGTGAACATTCTTGTAGAATTTTGAAAAAAAAAACTCGACCTGCAGGGGTAAGCCACTCCTGGGCATTGTTGTAAAAGAGAAGACCTTCTCACATATGCCGAGAAAAACCCCGAACCCCTGCCCCACCCTAACACAGTTGCCCTCCCCGAGCATTACTGTAAGAGAGAAGATCTTCTCACATAGGCCGAAAAAACCCCCGAACGCCTGCCCCACCCTGACACAGTTGCCCTATGAGAACCGGGCCGGGCTGGGCCTTTTGACCTGTGCTTTGGCCATGGAATAGACTGACACAGTTGCCCTCCCCAGGCATTGCTGTGAGAGAGAAGGCATTGTTGTGAGAGAGAAGGCATTGTTGTGAGAGAGAAGACCTTCTCATACAGGCCGAGAAAACCCCCGAACCCCTGCCCCACCCTGACACAATTGCCCTGTGAGAACCGGGCCTGGCTGGGCCTTTTGACCTGTGCTTTGGCCGTGGAACAGAGGACCCACCCTGACATAGTTGCCCTGTGAGAACCGGGCCTGGCTGGGCCTTTTGACCTGTGCTTTGGCTGTGGAACAGAGAAGGGGATATTTAACCTCAGCCTGAAATTCGCTCCCACGGGGAGTCGAACTCAGAACATGAGGAGTGCAGCCGAGGCCACCTAACTAGTTCAACTAGCCACACTTTTGCTCTTGTAGAATTTTGACATTTAAAAATAATCAAAACCTAATTGAAATCCTAAATCACAAAACAGGCAATAATTTTTTTACACTCTTGGTTTTCACAAGTCACAATGCATATGATGCACTATATGTGATGTCACCAGTTCGTAGGAAGGATTTGTATAACCTTTGCAATGTAGACAATATTGTCAATAGTGCTGCCACAGGTGCCCATTGCCCTAACACAGACAAGCCACATTTGTTTGTATATACAATATGTGTGTGGTTTATTAAATTCCATGAAAGTCGTCTCTGATGCCACATTATTTGGCTCTTTCAGCTTCCTCCAACAACTCACCACTATCGGCTTCTTCTTTCTCTCGAACCATCTACTGATCTACATGTCTATATAGAAACACCTACGTTGAAACCATAAGTCTCCACTTACATACTATATATTCAGACACTACATGTTCTCCGGCCAGTGCCTATCATAGATTTGGCATGCGTTAGCTTAAAACTAAAAGCATGACTAGCATGATGTTATTACTTCAAATCAAAGATACCCAGGAAAGAAGTTAGGAAAGCATTTCATCTGTCGTGAGCTCTCAAATAATGTTAGAGCTTCTTGACACTTTTCTAGTACTTCAAAGATCCACTGACCTCTTTTTCCTGGGTAATACATTTTCGTCACCATAATTGGGCAAGAGAAAATGATATCAGTACTCCTCAATGTCAAGCCATCCATAGGTATAAATGAAAGCTGAGTTTGTGCCATGTTTTAGCATTTCTTACACGCTAATGTATACCAGTGTATCGGTAACACTTCTCTGCTTCTGCAAATTTCTGTCGACCTTATCACCACAGTGGTATAGACGTTGGTGTACAGATAGTACAAGTGGATATTATTTGACTTAATTATTTCAACTCGTGTCCACTGCTGAAACGAATCTGTCGAAAACCTACTTTTAGTGCTCTACAAACAGAGAATCCTCCTCTGTTTTCCTCTGACCTTTAAGTGGCAGTCAGTTGCTCGGATACAATCATTGGTGAGCTCCAACTGTTGCCAAAGCCCTCACACTTCGGCAATAGGGATAGGGTAGAAAGTAACGAGACAGTAACATGGATCAAGGATACTATACAATCACCCATCCGTTCATATTCCAAAGGTACATGATTTTTAGTGCCGATATTTACAACATGCTGCCCGTTTCACCCATACTCTTCGGGCTTCATAATTGGTATACTCTGTTATAGATAGGGCCAAAATGGTCATTATATTGCTTGAATTCAAAAGGCCAAGTTGTACTTTGAATTATATATGCCTATTTGGAGACTTTCCTTCCTTGCTCATTCATTTCCCTCAGGGCCATGGCCCTGTTGGTTTTGGACAATCCTTCGCCAGCGGCTCCAAAGATAACTTCGTGGTGACGTTTTTGCACCAGATTTCACTGTCGGTTCTAAAATTGTCCCTTGCGCCGGCATAGCGTCTGTCTAGTGCCCTAACAAGACATCAGTATAAGGCTTCTTGCTTCTTAGCGAAGGATGACACCCAAGAAAACGTCTGCATTAATTAGGAGAAGCATCCCTTCGTGCAATGTGCAAAAATACTAGTGAAGACATGTTTAATGATGATAGACAGCTGAGAGAGGATCTGTTAGGGCTAAGCATCCCAAAACTCAAAAATTTTGCATCCAAAAAGTGAACAGGATGTAGAAATTTGACATATGTAAGTAATCAAAAACCCGAACCAGTAAATCGGCAATAATTTTTTATAATATTGGTATTCACAAGCTATAGAAGTTGATCATATGATCATTTTCCAGCACCATCTTAAGTTTCCATGGTAAATAGCCTTAATATGGTCACAGCGGGTCAAGGAATGGGGTTGAGGAACGTTGTACAGCACTTGCGAGAGGTTATACAAGGCTGGCTCTAAAATATGCCTGCAATCTCAGGTTGGGATCGAAATCACTATGTCTTTGACCCTGTGTTCTATGACTACAAACCTTACTCCAAACACATTCACTAATTTCATTGTGATTTTTCTGATAGGTTTTTGCCAAGGTATATACTGAAATTTCATTTATACCACACCTTGGTAGACTCATATTGCTTCTCCTTCATATCGTCATATGGAGGAGGTAATCACGCACGGCTTTCTTCTCTATCAAGTAGGTGTAGGGCACAAATACATAACAAATACAATTTTGCTGGCTCTCGTACATTGACCACATGTTAGCTAAGTATGGTCTAGCTATTTACAGCTCCAAACACCATTTGTTGTGGTCGCTTTACACCATGCATTTACTGTAGGGAGCGGCAAATGATACCGGAACATATCCAATGACCAACGCTATTAAGTTTCCACCAGCATCTTATGTGTCTTGGAGAAGGTACCCTAGCTAATTCTACAAAAATATTTGCCATTTTCATACAATTAAAATTCCCAAAAAAATTTCAAACTATAAATATAAAAATTCGGCATTCTGATATATATATATATATATATATATATATATATATATATATATATATATATATATATATATATATATATATATATATATATATGAGATGATAAGTGTGAATGCCAAGTAAATTTCATGTATCCCGTTGTCATACCCATGAGGGGGCAAATCACGCTTATGTTATTTCACTATCATGCAAAGTTGGTCAAACCTTTGGTGGTCAGGTTTTATTCATCAAACCAATTAGTCACACCAGACATCACTCACTTTTTTTTTAAACAGACATCACTTTTACATTTTTTTTTTCGAGGGGAAGACATCACTTTTACGTTGTAGCCGAAACATTCCGGTTCTGATTTATGAGTCTTTGAAGACGGGCCAGCCCACATCTGTAATATCCATGTAAACTGGCCCATAATAATAAAACAGAAGTGAAATTGCTTTGCCTTTCTTTTCCGTTGGCCTAGTGTCACACCCGGTTCTCTAAAGAACAAAACCAGGCTAATCATATGTGTGCCCAGGAAGTCCACACATATGTCAGAATGAAAAAGTATCAGAAACAATGTCATTATATAACGTATACATAACTATATTAACACTTACATCAGAGTATCGCGGAACGGTGACTAAACTTCAGGCTCCATTCTTCTCAGGGACGGCTGACTGGGGGTAACATATGCCTAGCACCTCTACTAGTCTTCTGGAAACTCCACTACACCTTTGTCCTTCTTCCGAGTAGCATCTTACTACACACTGGAGAGTGGTGGAAATAGCAAGAGTGAGTCCATGTCGAACTCAACAAGTATAACACAGGGTTCATGAGGCTCAAAAAGGCTAGACACTGTTTGACTGCGTTTAGCTTTTAATCATCATATAATTAGCAATTGAGTAGCATCAAGGTAATCCAATCCCATTAATGAATCAATGATCAATTGTAATAAGGATAATGAATAGCATTAACATGAGCATAATAATAACCAACAATAATTAAGCATGATATAATAATGGTGATCAACTATTCTGTAAGAATCCCCAAGGCCGCTCGTATCCGTGAGCACGGCTAGTATACCAGTTTATTAAACTCTGCGCAGAGGTGTACACTTTCACTGTGAGTCATGATTTCCAAATGCATGGGTTTGCAAGGCCCAAAACATCGGAAACCATATAAAGCCATTCAAAAGTTCGTCTAACAAGTTAGGGCCATTAGATTCACTCGGCAGGCAGATGTAGAACCCCCCTTCCCTGTGGCACAACAACCGCAGCCTATACACACTAGGCCAGGGGCTCGCACTACACCCAACGTGGCAAGCCATTCTTACGCCATTTAAGGTAACCACTAACAAACTAGAAAAGGTCTCTTAAACAACTAGAGCCAGAGCCATATAGCCCTCACAGCTGTACTGTATATCCCGGTTATCACTTACAGGTAAGTCCTTATGGAGAGTAACTAGAGCAACAATATAACCCCTTGCTCTAGCCCCCTTTCAACAGTAATAAAATCATCTTAATGGTTGATTGCATAATCCATTAGTCAAATTACAAGATCATTGTTCATAATTAAGCACTAGCAATAGCTACCCAAATGCATAACCCATAGGTGACAAGGAAACAAGATATCAATAGCTAAGTTATAATCTCTATGGTTGTCAAGGAAGACACATGCATATGTATGATAATTTCAGTGAATAGGACAACAAGGATGGTCCCATGTTATACTTGCCTTGATCAAAGTTCTCTGGTAGATACTGCTGGTCCGGCTCAAAATAATACTCCTAATCGTCGTAGTACTGCTCACCGTCTAAATTTGATCACCAAGCATCAACAAACAAACATTCCGAGCAAACATACACGAAGCAAACAAAAGATACAATTAGAACAGTACACCAACAGTAGAAAAACATTTAGGAAAGCTTACAAAACTATTCTACACGTTGCTACGATCACACAGACGTAAAGATCACAAAAATCGGACTTAAAACGTGAAAGTTATGAATTTTCTAAGATTTCCTATAGATAAATAATTACTTTAATATAAACTCGAAAATTAAATTTTCTAAACCTACTGTACAGCTACACTAACATGTAGAGCTCGCAAATACGAACCTAACGCAACTTGAACGGGTCAAATCGGAGTTAAAACATGGAAGATATGGCCTAAACAAAATTGTATGTATATATGTATTTCTATTGTATTTCGGGATTTGTTTTTCTTAAGGAAAACGGCAATAAAATGTGGGTGATGTCGGGATGATGTCATCATGCTAACAAGAGTTCAATGGCCATGATTTGCATCTAATAAACAATTTATAAATAAAAACGCATTAATGTGAATATTAATCGAGTTAACATTTTAAGAAAGTGCCGACGCATGAACCTATGTTATTTTAAATTTAAAGGAGCATGACATAAACACTAATTATTCTAATCAAATATTTATAATTTATATAATCTGACACATATACAAGCACTAACCAAACCATCTCATGTTTTACATTTAAACTAAACAAATTATAATCAACATCCAGTAATATTAATTGAGTTAAAACTAATCATATTTTATTTGATAAAGTATTGTCACGTAATTTATATATTAAGCAAGTTAAACTTTATCTGTGAAAAGAAAATAATTAAACATGTGAGAACTTCTAATCAAACTAGATAGGACATGCGTTCAAACTAATAAATTATAATTTAAAAAAAATACATTGATGACAGAAGTTAAATCATGTTAAACTTTGACTTAGCAAAATAAAATGACATGGGAGAACACCTATTTTTAAGTTTAATATATGCAACGTGGTTTATCTAATCAAGTTATAAGTAAAGAAAATATATATGTAACAGTTAATCATATTAATTCTTTTGTGTAAAATGTCAAACAAATAAACCTATATTAATTTAAGTTATAAAACTAGTTAGATTATAATTGTAAACATATAAGTTAACATTAATCAAATTAATATTTTGATTACAAACATATGTCATGTGACAGGTTAAACGTCACTGCTAGCACGTAGATTATATCGACACGGATCCAATGCAACGAGAACGAAATAAAACGGAGTTAAAACGAATAAACAACGGAGATTTAATGAACTAATGGTAAAACTGTAATTACTCCGTCTTCTACCTTGGCATGTCCGTACGTACGAGCTCATGGCCATCGGGGCTGCTGCTGCAAGCAGGGCAGGGACTCGGGCGCGGGGCCTGCTGGCCGACCGATGGCGGCGCAGCGCCATTTTGCATAAAGGTGTAATATTCCACAGACCCTCTACGAAGTATAGTAAACATCGCAACCTTGCCTCCCCCTGACTCCACAATGACGATAGTTCTCTGGTCATGACCAGGAGGAAGGTCATATTTGGTGAACTCCTTAGTGTCCATGTCAAGCTTGAGCAACTCGTTTCTGCAGTATACTTTCCAGTAGAAGCAACCATAGACGCATTGGCCTGGACCATTTAGGCAGTCGTCAATTTCTTCAGGCAAGCCTAGATTACGGCAGCCCAGTGAGCAGAGCTTGTTGAGAAGATAAATACCGCCAAACTTGTCTTGGAAAACATCCAGCAGATCACGCTGAACGACGTTTCCTCCTCCGTGCCTCCAGAAGGGATCAAGGAGGCCCTGCCGGAATTGTTCATGTCTTTGTTATGGAGGCCGACAGAGGCGAGTAGGTCGTCGGTCATTGGAGGCAGCAGCAGGAATTGCTGGAACAGGGGGTCGTACACCGCGATGTCCCAGTATTCGCGGAGGCGCCGGGGGAAGCAGCGCCGGGAGCTGCATCCGACGAGGACACGCCCATCGCGGACATCATGCACACACCAACCTTGCGGACCATGAGGAAGGAAGGACAAGTCGACGGTCCGGGCGACAGCCGCGGAGGGATGGGTCGCCACGACGGGGTGGAAGCCATCTCGGTTGACGAAGCAGAGAAGTAGCGGTGGGTGGACGGAGCGGTATCGGCGGAGGAAAGACGGGCTGCTGATGAGGCCGCGGAAGGAGACGCACGCGGCGGAGGCGCGGGCGAGATCCGCAGGGGAGGCGACGCGCAGGAAGATCTCCTCGAGGACATCGCTGACGAGTGCCGGCGGCGACAACAATGGCGGAAAATAGGGCTAGCAGGCAGGCCGGACATATATATAGGGAGGAAGACTCTCCACCTTCACGTCAACTAGCGATATGGTGCTAATTGACGTTGCACCCTCCATCTTTACTAATAGGCCTAATTAATTATTAAAGCCCATTAGTAAATAAATGAATGGACATTTAGGATTATTGCACACAAGCTTTGGTGGAAAATGAGATATTTATTATTTTCGGAATTAATTAATTTCGTGGATAAAATAATTCTAGAAAAGTCTAGAATTATTATTTAAGCCGCGAAAAATACTCCGAAAGCTCCGAAAATTCGAGGGAATTTTCTAGAGACATTATGGAACATGAGGAACCCAAATAAAGTATTTGGAGCTTATGAAAAGATGGATGAAGAGATCAAGGAAAAAGATTAAGCTCACGAAAATTGGAATTTTGAATCCAGAAAATACCAAAAAGTTTTCCGATGAGAAATAAACGTCATCCTATGGTATTAAAAAAATAATAGCACTCACCAACACCAAAGACAAACATCACACAAACACCACATTATCAAATTAATATGAAAAAGTTTAAAACCAAAATTTTCTATATTTAAATTAGCAGCAACTTATCTTATCTAATAAATTTATTCAAACATTGAAATTATTTATTTTATTTAGTGTTTTTCATGCACAACCCAAAATAGAAAATTTTGGGTGTGACACCTAGTTGGTTAGGTTCTAACACCAGGATACATGGAAGGTCCCCTCAAAAAAAAAACAGAATACGTGGAAGGTTTGATGTTCGTGGACACAAAAAAAAAATGATTTAAACACACATGTTTAATCATAATTATCAACAAAATGTACTCAACTAAAATCCTTAGAAACCTTTAACGTGACCACAACACCTGTCTAATTAAGTGTTTACTAGAGAAATTTACTTAGGCCAGTATTAGTGGAAGTTACATGTAAGTTTCATTTGCATTAAATAGGTTGCCAATATGTATTTTTGATCACATGAGAGTGTATGTAAGAAGAGAGAAGAAATAAGTTTCATCCTCTTGGCATGATTACTAACTCTCTGTGAGTCATGAATTTAATGCCTATGAAACTCTAGAATGAAACTTTACATTGAGGGTGCTCCATCTAAGATTCATTTCATTCTATATAGGGTAGTCTTGGAAACAACGCCATAAAATTATCCACTGATAGCCTTATTTGACAAGAGTGGATTTTATGTACATACATGGTCAGGTGTCACCCATATGGGCCATCGGATGGACAAATTCTAAAAAGTTAACCGTATCTAACAGCATAGTATACCTCAAATAAATTACGGTTTGAACCTAGCATCTCAAATACGTATTGCACATTATAGGATTTCTTTCAAAGTGGGCCACCCATCAACCATGCATAGCATGTCCAGTATTCGTTGCACTCATCTATAGTGTTTGTTAAGGAGGAGCATGTTCACTACAAGTGTGGGCCGTTGGTCGGAGCTGTATGAACTTTGATGTCCGATTTCTACCCACTGGAGTTATCTGGAGTGTGCAGTCGCATGCGCCAAAGATACGGCCGGAGTTGCATCCACTAGAATTGGTCAAAGTCCTATGTGCCGGAGTTTGCTGGAGTTTTTCTCTTTTTTTGTTTTTTTTGTTGGCGCATTACCTCAATTGGTCTCACACCTTGTCTAATTGATCCGCAAGACGCCGGGATATAATAGTGGGCAGGACAATAAAAGAAGAGAATATTATGGGGAATAATTGGTCAAGACGCCGGGATATAATTGGTCAAGATTTATTGCTTGACTCAGCTTGGCCAATATTATGGGGATGAATTGGGCAACTTAATTTTATATGATTCAGCAAAATCTCATACCTCTGTTGACACAAAGGATGTCCCTGGATCTGTAGTTCTTCTCTGAGGGATGCCGAATCTATATATAATATTCTCAGTGATCAACTCGATTACCTTCTTGTGTGTTATATACTTCATTGGAACAACCTCAGTCGATTTTGTGAAATAATCTATAACAACAATCACAAAGCAATGTCCCTTTGATAACAAGTGACGAATCTAGCCAATGAAGTCTAGGCCCCAACCTCGAAACGACCATGATTTGATAATACGATGTAACATTGCAGTAGGTACTAGCTGAATATTATCAAACCTTTGGCACTCTTCGCATCCTCTATAGTAGTAAAAACAAATGGCAATCGTAGTAGGCCAATAGAAACTAGCCCGACAGAATAACTACTTCATATTCGGAGCCAATTGATGTGTACCAGAAATGCCTTTATAAACTTCTTCCATAGCCACCTTTGCTTGATTAGCACTGGAACACTTGAGTAACAAGTCTTTTGAAGTTCTTCGGTATAGCTCATCATTATGAAAATAAATTTAAATTCACCCTGCCAAAGACTTTTATGAGCCTGCTTCATCCCTCGCTTGGTCGTGTATCCAAACTGCATCATCCCCTTGCTTGGTTGTGTTTCCAAAATGATGCTTCTAGATAGAGCAAAAAAGATACCAAGACTCTTCCCCTATCATGCCTTCTCAAAACCAGCACCGGCCTACTCTATGAGCACCTTTGAAATGTTGGGTTGCACTGGTAGATCTCGAGATTGAGATAATCAGCACAACCACCTCATTGTCTATTGACATGTCGCCTACCACTAAAATAACAACATGATTACATTCTCAAGTAAATCTAGGAAGAGACAAACATCAACGTCAAATCGAGTATCTGAGTCCAGGAGTCTAGATGATTCCACCAAAAGGAACCTCACTAGTTTAGGTACGCTCGATTAGTTTAGTATTATATCTTAATTAAACTGTTAGTCGTACATATTACTATATATATCAGTTAGCTATCAAGTGCTGAGGTCGGCCTTGTTTTGGTCAATCGGATTGTAGATCCATGATGATGAGGCTCCTCCTTCAAATTCATCAACAGCCACCTGGTCCAACAATTTCTGTCAAAGGCAAGCTCCACGAACGCAAGGATCCGTGCCATTGCCAATATCAGTTCTAGCAGCCCCACCTTTGGCCTTGTTTGATGCATGTGTATTCACTTCAATCCATATGTGTTGGTATGGAATAGAATGGAACTTAGTTTAATTCCACTTCAATATGCTTCAACACATGTGGATTGAGATGAATACATGCACATCCAAACAAGGCCTTCATTGTATCCTACCAGATCCAGCCTACGTGGGAGGATCGGAGCCCCCATGCACCATGACTACAAGCACTGGCTGGGGTCGAGAGGATGATGACAACGGGACCTGGAGCTCGGATACTGGAGGTCCGGAGAGACCAGCATGCTGAAACTGCTCACCATAAATCTGATATGTCTGGAGGACCATCGCCTGCGTTGCATAAGATCCCCTCCACCGTTAGGCCTTATTTGGACGCGCATGTATTCATCGTTATCCACATGTATTGAAGTGGATTGGAGTGGAATTGAACTAAATTCCATTTCATCGTAATACACATGCATCAAACAAGGCCTTAGGAGGTTGGTGTCGTTGGTGACGATTGGGGACACCGCTGAGGCCGCCAAGCTCTGCCCTGGCCTTTCTAAACACTGCCAATCTTGCACGGCGCGAGGTCGAGCAATGACGGCGCCAAAGGAGATGCATGAGGCGAGCAGCATGGCGGAGAAGACTTAGGGTGGTGGACTGGTGGGCGGGGTGTCGTCAGCAAAACTGCCTGCTTTTAATTTATCCCTTGCTTTGCTTGGTCCTGTTTTCCAATGGATGCTGCACGCGACGGAGAGCAAAGAAGATACCAAACCGTTCGTGCACCATCCCGTCTCAAACCTTGACGACGTACGAATCAGCATCCATTAGTCGTTTTCTAGGACCACTATTACATTCCTTTCCCTGTGCGCGACTTCATTCCTCTTTTATATATATATCATCATATCAGCTAGCTCTTGTTTGAGAATTGAGTCGAAGTCGAACAGGAATGTCGTCCTTCAATGATGATGAACCTCCTCCAGAAAATCCGTCAGCAGGTCCTACTACAAGTTCGCTCAATTCTTATGTGTAAAAAAAAAGATGTGGAACACCACTTCACTCAGATGATATTTATGCAGGGGCAGCGGGGCCAAGGCTGAGCATGAACGCCGAAAGGGTTTGGCTGGTGGCGTACTGCAACGACAAGGCGCCACTGTAGGAGAACAGGCAGCAGGTGCTGCTGGCTCACCGACACATCGTCCGCTGCCGAACGGTCCGGGCTGGACCTCGTGGCTGTCCTGGACGTCAGCGGAAGCATGGGCTGGGACGGGAACTGGAAGCTCGACAAGCTTAAGACGGCCATGAAGTTCGTCATCAGCAAGCTCGGCGCCATGGACCGCCTCTCCATACACTATTGGAATCCAGTGCTTTGCCGAGTGCCTGTGGCACTTGGCAAAGACCTTTTTGCACTTAGCAAAGACTTTGCCGAGTGTCACACTCGGTAAAGAACACACGATAAAATTTACGTCGGCAAAGGCTCTTTGCCGAGTGTTTTTTATCAGGCACTCAGCAAAGACTTTGCCGAGTGCTGAAAAAACACTCGGCAAAGACTGAGCACTCGGCAAAGTCGCGAATCGAAAAAATCCTAAAAAAACAGGAAAAAAATTTGCGACCTCTCCCTCATACGTAACCCTCTCTAACACTGCACCACACTGTCACTTATGTCTATATCTCATTCTCGTTCTATACATATTATACTAAATCGAGTGTAAATTGCTTATTTGAGGCTCTAAACGAATTCAAATTAAAAAGTTGTCTACTACAAAGTTTCATAACTTTTCGAGATCTACAACTTTCATTTTGATTGTTTCTCCATCCGAGGTCGTTTACAAAAATTTGAATTTTAAATTTGAGAAATTCAAATGTACTTTTCGTTGACAAGATGATTTTAAATCAAAAAGTTTTCTACTACATAGTTTCATAACTTTTCGAGATCTACAACTTTCGTTTTGGTCGTTTCTCCATCCGAGGTCGTTTGAAAAATTCAAATTTTAATTTTTTTGAAATTCAGACATACTTTTCACTAACAAAATTAATTCAGATTAAAAAGTGTTCAACTATAAAGTTGTATAACTTCTCAAGATCTACAACTTTTATTTTTGTCATTTCTTCATTCGACAAAGCGATACTAACATTGTTTACAAAACTTGGAGATCTGTCTTCTAGTTTTCCTGAAACTATATACAAGAGATGTAGATTTTATAAAGAACGTTAATATCACTTTGTCAAATGAAGAAATTATCAATACAAAAGTTGTAGATCTTGAGAAGTTATACAACTTTGTAGTTAAACATTTTTTAATTTAAAGTCATTTAGGGCCTCAAAATATGCTTTTAAGATCTTCTTTGCCGAGTGTAATAAAAAACACTCGGCAAAGACCCTCTTTGCCGAGTGTCAAAAAACACTCGGCAAAGACCCTCTTTGCCGAGTATTTTTTTTCGCCGAGTGTTTTTGTTTTGGCACTCGGTAAAAAGGGTCTTTGCCGAGTGCCTAAAAAATTACACTCGGCAAAGCAAAAAACACTCGGCAAAGATCTATTTTCCGGTAGTGATAGTCTCCTTCTCCACTGCTGCTACAAAGCTTTGCCCGCTGTGCTCCATAAAGGATGCCTCCAAGGCAGAGCTGACAGACATGGTCGAGAATCGTCTGGAAGCCGATGGCTCCACCAACATGAAGGATGGCCTCCAGACCGGCCTCGACGTCCTCGACGGCCGCCGGACTAAAAGCGGCCGCGTGGCCAGCATCATCCTCATGTCGGATGGCCAGCAGGACCAAGGCGACGATGCCGATGATGCCAGAAAGGTCGCTGTCGGCGATGTGGCTGTATACACGTTCGGTTTTGGTGCCGACCAAGACGCCGAGGCACTCACATGCGTTGCATCTCTTCATCCACTACTAGCTCATTCATGTGTGTAGGTAGTGCCGTGTATGTCCGCTTACTATTGTATATTTTTGTTTGCACGGCGGCGGCGGCCGGCGGCCAGGTGCTGGAGGCGATCGCGGGCAACAGCCTAGGAGGGACGTTCTACGACGTCGAGGACGGGCAGAACCTGAGCGAGCACTTCTCGGCGCTCCTGGCTGGCCTCCTCAGCGTCGTGGTCGAGGGCCTCAAGCTCACCGTCTGGGAACAACCAGGCCACTCCAAGATACTAGACAAGGACAAGGTGGACGCTGGCAGCTACCCGACGAAGGCGGGCCGCGATGCCGGCTCCTTCGTCGTCGACTTCGGTTATCTCTACGGCGGTGAAGTGCGCAACGTAATGGTCGACCTCGTCCTCCCGGCGGTCGGCAGGGCGTACCGTGCGCCCGTGCTCATCGCCCACTGCACCTACAGGTGTGTTATATTTTTTTTTACTAATGGAGAGAGGGTATTCGCTTTATCCCTATATTAAGAAGAGAATTACACCAACTTATTAACAACATAATATCTTTGGATAAACGAAGTCTTTATATGACAAAAACAAATCAAGACCCAATTTTAAACAACAAAGGCAATCCATAGGATACAAAGATTCTCATGTTGTCGTCGTCTCCAAAGTTTGACAAGTCTCCACCTTAAGTGCTTGTCGTTTCTCACACCATTGCAATCAGATCCAAAACTGAAGCTAGTGGGTCCCCTGAATAGAACTTGTAAAAGAAATTTGGGTCAAAAATTGTCAGAAACAACTATGTTCATTGTTATCCATATTAACCATAAAATGGCCGCCGCAATCAGTAAAAGTGATCGAAAAGTCTTATCTTTCAAAGGATATCAAACATTAAATAAGTTCTACGAGGTGGATTAAATCGTAAGAGCTTAGGGAATGCTCTCCGCAAAAATATGGCGTGTGACCATTCAAAGAAAAGATGTTGGATGGTTCCAGATTTGCTAAAAAAACAACTAAACCTATCTCCATTCCATTTTCTCTTTGCCAAATTATCCTTAGAAAGAATAACCCCTCTTTTAAATTAATCTTCAAAGGGATCTTAAGCCGCCAAACTAAACTCTTAAGCCATTAATGATCAGGAAGCTGTACATCATGTTAATTGTGAAGAAACCCATTTTATTCAGTCTCAAAATGCTTAACATTACTCTGCTGCAGATTAATATTAGACATCCTTGCTACTAGATGATTCAATTCAAATATGGTCCTACTAATGTCCTTCTAAACTCAATATTAAGTGGAACTAAACTTGATACATCTGCACCTTTGCTTGTTTCCTGCTAACAATGCTACCAATACATTCATGTGCCTTTTCAGCATCAAAGGAAGAACCTTGTACTCTCCTCGTGATCGTTATTTGAGTTGCTCTATAAGCCGCACAGGATCAGCCAGAGCGGGGGCCATGGAGCCCGAAAAGGTGAAGGTCGAGCTCATCCGCCGCCGTCACGCGAACAAGTTAGGAGAGGCGATCGCAACGGACGATATCGACAGCGCCCGCGGAAAGCTCGTGGAGGCCGACACCGCACTCCGCGCTGAGCGGCCCAGGCATGCCTTGCTCGACCTGCTCAAGGCTGAGCTCGCCAAGCTCCTCACGCTCACCACATGGGAGAAGCTCGTCGCCTGCCTCCGGGCAGCCAAGAGGTCGCACGACTTCCAGCGCTTCGCGTCGAGGGGCGACGTCAGCCTCACCATCTTCCAACCGAGGCGTATGAATGAGTACGTGGACCAGGCCAGGAAGTTTGACCAGGACCCCAGCAGGCCGCCGCCATCGGTGGAGGAGGAGACCAGCATGGCAGTGGCAGATGATCGGCATCGGCCCCAGGAGCAGCCACAGCGGGCGTCGAGGATCCGGGCGGGGTCGCTGCGTGAGCGCAGCAGCTCCAGGTGGGCGTGGGCGGCAGTCGTCCTGTGCACGGCGCTGGCCGTCGGCGTCATCCTGGCCGGCGTGGCAGTGTTCGCCGTGTACCTCATCTACAGGCCCAGCATGCCGTACCTGGCGGTCTCCAACGCGCGCCTGGAGCGGCTGGAGTACGGCCAGGACGGCGCCATCGACTATCTTCAAGCGTCCATCACCATCATTGCTGTGAACAACAACTCCAAGGCAGACGCGTCCTTTTCCAGCATGGACCTTGTCGTTGGGTTCCACGGCGCCAACGTGGCGCTGCTGCGGGCGCAGCCGTTCGTGGTGCCAAGAGAGAGCTCTCTGCCACTGCCGTACCGTGTCGTGTCAGCGGGGCGTCCACTGGACGCTACCGGGATGCAGGCTATGGATGAGGCGCTCAAGGCGGGCGTGGTGCCGTTTGACCTGTTTGGGAAGGCGCGCACGCAGTGGAAGGTGGGCGTCTTCACCAACCTCCGGTTTTGGATGCGCATCTCGTGCCGCCTCCGCTTCTTCTTCCCCGGTAACGGCACCGTCGTGCCAACCGATTGGGACAAATGCCACTCAAGGTAGCCGTAACTGTCTCAGTAGTGTTGTTGTTCCATCAACTCTTGCATGGTCTTGTATATGGGTTTAGTAGAATATTTTTAGGCGGTATAATTGTTTGGAATATATAATTCAAGGATAAGTTTATGTATGTTCCATGCAACAAATTGCTTATATATTCACTGCTAGCATTTCTCTAGTGAGCATCGATAGCCACAGTGGTGAAAGCTAGCGATCCTCCATTTTAAGAGTCAAGAGCGAAGCACCTTTTTGTTTCACTACTACACCCTCTATTCTAAATTATAAAATATTTTGACTTTTCTAGATACATTGCTTTTACTATATATCGAAATATAGAGTATATCTAAGTGCATAGCAAAAACTATAAATCTAGAAAAGCCAAAACGTCTTCAAATTTGGAGTAGAGGGAGTACATTCGTCACACTACTATAGAACAGACAATCACTGACGGATCATTACGCTGGAGTCAGCAATGAGCGTAACCGGTAGTGATTACACTTTCCTGCCAGGTCGTAAGGCTAGAATCTGGTTAATAATTGGGTTTAAACCTGTAGTAAAGACAGGTATCATTGCCGGTGAAGCAATGGTCTTATGGAGAAGAGGAGAGAGCTCTTCGATGTGGTCTTCGATTCATTGAACATTGTAATTCATTCCCTAATTTTGGATGGAAATAGGTAATATCTACAAGTTCTTCTGATGGGAGATAATTACATGTGCCACATGACTACCCATGTCAAGCCTTGCATTGCGAGGCAAGAATATATATCACTCTTTCCATAACATGACAAGTTGATCCTAATGCTGCTCATTACGTGGATGATGACTTTTGGAAAAGGTTAATTACTTGCATTTCGGCTGCCTATCATAACCATGGTACTGAACATTGTGTTGTCGTTTAGTAATTCACAATTATGAACTTGAGATAGAAAAATCCTTCCGCACACACAGCAAATACACAAACTTTAACATGGCTTTAAAGAAAATTATGGAGCTATGTGCCATGTAAAGCAGTCTCTGAGATATCATTAACACTAGATGGAAGATCAGTGACTATTGAGGTCTCGTCCTCTGTCACCCTTATGTGGAAATATGCCGGGTGCTTAGGTTTCTGGCAGGGTCATACTTTCACTGCTTAGCTTAGCAACCACATCTGACATGTTGGGTCGATCATCTACACACAGCAAAGTGACGTTAATTAATACATCTGATGATCTCTAATGTATTACACTCAACATCAGTTAATGTTGTATCCACGACGAAGGTGAGCAGTTTCAGTATTGTTGTGGTCTCTGGAGTCCGAGCTCCAGGTCCCGTTCTCGTCACCCTCTCCACCCCAGCGAGAGTGCTTCTAGTCATGGTGCAAGGGGGCTCCGATCCTCTCGTGCATGCTGGATCTGGTAGGGGACAAACAAAGGGTGTGGCCAGAACGGTTGGGGCATGGCACAGATCCATGCGCCAGTGGAACATTGACATAAACTTTAGGACCTGCTGATGAATATGAAAGAGGAGCCACATCATCATGGATGGCCATTCTCAATGACCAAAACACGGCCGGCGTAGCTCATCAACATCGATAGCTGACTGATATATAGTAATATGTGTACTACACCCTCCGTTCCAAATTATAACTTGCTTTAACTTTTTTGGTACATTCATTTTGTTATGAATCTAGATTTAATATATGTCTAGATACGTAGCAAATTTTATGTATCAAAAAAAGTCAAAGCGACTTATAATTTGGAACAGAGGGAGTAGTAGGTTAATAATTAAGATACATGTACTACTAATCCAACCGAGCGTAGCTCAGCAAGTTATGTCCCTTTTAGTGAAATATGTCCATCCAAATTCAAGTACTCGACTTGACGTTGGTGCTTATATTTTCCTAGATTTAATCCATAATTTATCGATGCTAATTTGAGGGGAATATTTTCCTAGATTTAATCCATAATTCAATGGTGCCATTTTCAAGGGTAGGCGATGATGTGTCCATATATAATCAACGAGGTGCCTGTTGTGATCTTGTAAATCTTGAGATCTGCGAGTCCAATTCAATCTTTCGAAGGAGCTAATAGGATAGGGTGTTCGTGTGCACTCATAGCAATAAGTATGCGTGTGTGTATATATATACACACCCTATTCTACACCATAGGTGTAGAATACCATTCTACATCAAACTGTTATACTGAACAGAATTCAATATCGTTCAGTAGTCGCGTTTCAGTATTAGTCAGTATTTCGTGGTGCTCGGTGTAGTACTGAGTGATACTGAACGCTGTTCAATAGTACTCAGTATTTTTTCTACTCAGTTTTGACTTGCGGTGTAGGATAATACCTAGTAAAAAGTTTCAAAGTATATATGATTCAAAGTAAATTCCTAGTAAAAAGTTTCAAAGTAAAAAGTTTCAAATTCCTAATGTATGATTCATGTTTAAAATTTTGGGAAGCCACGGTAGGGGATGAGTTTTGGTATCTTCTTTGCTCTACCAGATAGCATCCTTTTGGAAACACTACCAAGCAAGGTATAAAGCAGGCATACATCAGAGTCCGTGTAAGAGATGTGCAAAAGAATTATCATCAGTTATTATATGGTGTAGAGGCTTATAGTCAAGAGATATTTTGCGGAGCTCACAGGATAGGGTGTGCGCGTGTGCTCATAGCAATATGTATCCATATATATAACTTCTGCTTATAAGAAAGCAATGTGACTTCACAGTTGGATTTCATGGAGGATCTCCTTCTGTCTGCAGTTTTTCTATAGAATCTGGAGGGGCCTCAGCCCGTACAGTATTTATTAAGAAAAAAAATTAAACAAAGTTTAAGTACAAATATAAATTGGTTCCAGAGAAACAAAGAAAGAAAGGAAAAAAATAAGCAGTAAGCCACAGATTACAATAGATTCTGGATCCATAAGGTAAGAGACGCTGAGTTTCTTGAATTCACTCTAAAAGAGAGCACCGACATTTCTGTTCACAGTTCGCATGCAGTGCCGCCGGCCGCATGGAAGCACCATCCGTCGTCGCTCTGCTCACGCAAGCAAGACTGTGCTGCCTCCGCTCGTTCCAGATGTCGTCAGACCCTACTGACGCCCTGACACCGCTACCCGCCTCCTGACACCTCCCCCTCTTCATTCGTCGACTGACGGAGATGCCCCATAGGTCATCGCAGGTTGCCAGAGTTCGTCGCTGCATGTCGTGCCGTCATGGGCGGCTCCATCGTCGTGCCTCTGGGACAAGGAGGAGGGGTGGAAATTGTATCTATACAAATGGAGGAGGAAGTGAAATTAGTGAACTACCCTTTATTTTTCAATAATATATGGAAATATCTAAATATTTATAGGTACTTGTTCCGCATGGTTAGGTAATGTCCCTACCCATTTGGTACTGCAGTGGGTACCATTTCCCTGGTATTTCCTATTTTTTCCACCATTGGGGATCTAAAGAAATGGATGGTCCACATTTTTTCCAATCACTGTAAAACTTGCATGAAACATTTATAGATAGCGCCAAAATGGTCATTATAATGCTCAAATTCACAATGTCAAATTGTATTTGAATTATATATGCCTATTCGGAGAGCCATCCTTGCTGGCCCATTCATTTCCTTTAAGCCCATGGTGCTGTTGCCTTTGCACAATATTTAGCCAGTGCCTCCATAGATATCTTCGTGGAGATGCTTTTAGCTCCACATTTAACTGTTGGTTTTGAAATATCCCTCCCACCAGTATAGATTTCGTCTGGTGCCAATAACAAGACTTCACTATAGGAGGCTTCTTGTTTCTTAGAGAAGGTTGACACCCAAGACACCATCTGAGTTATTTAGGAGAAGCATCCCTGTGCACAATGTGCAAAAATACCCACCGAAGACATTTTTAATAATGATAGACAGCTGAGAGGGGACATTCGGAGCTAAGCATCCCAAAACTCATATATTTTGCATCCAAAAAGTGAACATTCTTGAGTCCAAAGTGTTGTGAGAACTTGGAAAATGTTGAGTCGTGATATGACATTGTTTCACGCTTTTCCTTCGCTACTCAAAATTTCGGGGGACATTCGGAGCTAAGTATCCCAAAAGTCATATATTTTGCATCCAAAAAGTGAACATTGTTGTAGAATTTTGAAAAAAAAACTCGACCTGCAGGGGTAAGCCACCCCTGGGCATTGTTGTAAAAGAGAAGACCTTCTCACATATGGCGAGAAAACCCCCGAACCCCTGCCCCACCCTAACACAGTTGCCCTCCCCGAGCATTACTGTAAGAGAGAAGACCTTCTCACATAGGCCGAAAAAACCCCCGAACGCCTGCCCCACCCTGACACAGTTGCCCTATGAGAACCGGGCCGGGCTGGGCCTTTTGACCTGTGCTTTGGCCATGGAACAGACTGACACAGTTGCCCTCCCCAGGCATTGCTGTGAGAGAGAAGGCATTGCTGTGAGAGAAAAGACCTTCTCATATAGGCCAAGAAAACCCCTGAACCCCTGCCCCCACCCTGACACAATTGCCCTGTGAGAACCGGGCCTGGCTGGGCCTTTTGACCTGTACTTTGGCCGTGGAACAGAGGATCCACCCTGACACAGTTGCCCTATGAGAACCGGGCCTGGCTGGGCCTTTTGACCTGTGCTTTGGCTGTGGAACAGAGGAGGGGATATTTAACCTCAGCCTGAAATTCGCTCCCATGGGGAGTCGAACTCAGGACCTGAGGAGTGCCGCCGAGGCCACCTAACTAGTTCAGCTAGCCACACTTTTGCTCTTGTAGAATTTTGACATTTAAAAATAATCAAAACCTAATTGAAATCCTAAATCACAAAACAGGCAATAATTTTTTTTACACTCTTGGTTTTCACAAGTCACAATGCATATGATGCACTATATGTGATGTCACCAGTTCGTAGGAAGGATTTGTATAACCTTTGCAATGTAGACAATATTGTCGATAGTGCTGCCACAGGTGCCCATTGCCCTAACACAGACAAGCCACATTTGTTTGTATATACAATATGTGTGTGGTTTATTAAATTCCATGAAAGTCGTCTCTGATGCCACATTATTTGGCTCTTTCAGCTTCCTCCAACAACTCACCACTATCGGCTTCTTCTTTCTCTCGAACCATCTACTGATCTACATGTCTATATAGAAACACCTACGTTGAAACCATAAGTCTCCACTTACATACTATATATTCAGACACTACATGTTCTCCGGCCACTGCCTATCATAGATTTGGCATGCGTTAGCTTAAAACTAAAAGCATGACTAGCATGATGTTATTACTTCAAATCAAAGATACCCAGGAAAGAAGTTAGGAAAGCATTTCATCTGTCGTGAGCTCTCAAATAATGTTAGAGCTTCTTGACACTTTTCTAGTACTTCAAAGATCCACTGACCTCTTTTTCCTGGGTAATACGTTTTCGTCACCATAATTGGGCAAGAGAAAATGATATCAGTACTCCTCAATGTCAAGCCATCCATAGGTATAAATGAAAGCTGAGTTTGTGCCATGTTTTAGCATTTCTTACACGCTAATGTATACCAGTGTATCGGTAACACTTCTCTGCTTCTGCAAATTTCTGTCGACCTTATCACCACAGTGGTATAGACGTTGGTGTACAGATAGTTCAAGTGGATATTATTTTGACTTAATTATTTCAACTCGTGTCCACTGCTGAAACGAATCTGTCGAAAACCTACTTTTAGTGCTCTACAAACAGAGAATCCTCCTCTGTTTTCCTCTGACCTTTAAGTGGCAGTCAGTTGCTCGGATACAATCATTGGTGAGCTCCAACTGTTGCCAAAGCCCTCACACTTCGGCAATAGGGATAGGGTAGAAAGTAACGAGACAGTAACATGGATCAAGGATACTATACAATCACCCATCCGTTCATATTCCAAAGGTACAAGATTTTTAGTGCCGATATTTACAACATGCTGCCCGTTTCACCCATACTCTTCGGGCTTCATAATTGGTATATTCTGTTATAGATAGGACCAAAATGGTCATTATATTGCTTGAATTCAAAAGGCCAAGTTGTACTTTGAATTATATATGCCTATTTGGAGACTTGTCCTTCCTTGCTCATTCATTTCCCTCAGGGCCATGGCCCTGTTGGTTTTGGACAATCCTTCGCCAGTGGCTCCAAGATAACTTCGTGGTGACGTTTTTGCACCAGATTTCACTGTCGGTTCTAAAAATGTCCCTTGCGCCGGCATAGCGTCTGCTAGTGCCCTAACAAGACATCAGTATAAGGCTTCTTGCTTCTTAGCGAAGGATGACACCCAAGACAACGTCAGCATTAATTAGGAGAAGCATCCATGCGTGCAATGTGCAAAAATACTAGTGAAGACATGTTTAATGATGATAGACAGTTGAGAGGGGATCTGTTAGGGCTAAGCATCCCAAAACTCATAAATTTTGCATCCAAAAAGTGAACAGGATGTAGAAATTTGACATATGTAAGCAATCAAAAACCCGAACCAGTAAATCGGCAATAATTTTTTACAATATTGGTATTCACAAGCTATAGAAGTTGATCATATGATCATTTTCCAGCGCCATCTTAAGTTTCCATGGTAAATAGCCTTAATATGGTCACAGCGAGTCGGAATGGGGTCGAGGAACGTTGTGCAGCACTTGTGAGAGGTTATACAAGGCTGGGTCTAAAATATGCCTGCAATCTCAGGTCGGGATCGAAGTCACTATGTCTTCGACCCTGTGTTCTATGACTACAAACCTTACTCCAAACACATTCACTAATTTCATTGTGATTTTTCTGATAGGTTTTTGCCAAGGTATATACTGAAATTTCATTTATACCACACCTTTGTAGACTCATATTGCTTCTCCTTCATATCGTCACATGGAGGAGGTAATCACGCACGGCTTTCTTCTCTATCAAGTAGGTGTAGGGCACAAATACATAACAAATACAATTTTGCTGGCTCTCGTACATTGACCACATGTTAGCTGAGCATGGTCTAGCTATTTACAGCTCCAAACACCATTTGTTATGGTCGCTTTACACATGTCACTGTAGGGAGCGGCAAATGATACTGGAACATATCCAATGACCAACACTATTCAGTTTCCACCAGCATCTTATGTGTCTTGGAGAAGTTACCCTAGCTAATTCTACAAAAATATTTGCTATTTTCATACAATTAAAATTCCCAAAAAATTTCAAACTATAAATATAAAAATTCGGCATTCTGATTTATAGGAAGAAAAGAAACATGAAATTTACTTGGCATTCACACTTATCATCTCACATATATATATCCCGTTGTCATACCCATGAGGGGGCAAATCACGCTTATGTTATTTCACTGTCATGCAAAGTTGGTCAAACCTTTGGTGGTCAGGTTTTATTCATCAAACCAATTAGTCACACCAGACATCACTCACTTTTTTTTAAAACAGACATCACTATTACTTTTTTTTGAGGGGAAGACATCACTTTTATGTTGTAGCCGAAACATTTCGGTTCTGATTTATGAGTCTTTGAAGACGGGCCAGCCCACATCTGTAATATCCCATGTAAACTGGCCCATAATAAGAAAACATAAGTGAAATTGCTTTGGCTTTCTTTACCATTGGCCCAGTTGATTAGATTCTAACACCAGGATACATGGAAGGTCCCCTAAAAAAAAGGATACATGGAAGGTTTGATGTTTCTGGACACAAAAAAATGATTTAAACACACATGTTTAATCATAATTATCAACAAAATATACTCAACTAAAATCCTTAAAAACCTTTAACGTGACCACAACACCTGTCTAATTAAGTGTTTACTAGAGAAATTTACTTAGGCCAGTATTAGTGGAAGTTTCATTTGCATTAGATAGGTTGCCAATAGGTATTTTTTATCACATGAGAGTGTATTTAAGAAGAGAGAAGAAATGAGTTTCATCCTCTTGGCATGATTACCAACTCTCTATGAGTCATGAATTTAATGCCTATAAAACTCTAGAATGAAACTTTGCATTGAGGGTGCTCCATCTAAGATTCATTTCATTCTATATAGGGTAGTTTTGGAAACAACACCATAAAATTATCCACTGATAGCCTTATTTGACAAGAGTGGATTTTATGTACATACATGGTCAGGTGTCACCCATATGAGCCAGCGGATGGACGAAATTCTAAAAAGTTAACCGTATCTAACAGCATAGTATACCTCAAATAAATTACGGTTTGAACCTAGCATCTCAAATACGTATTGCACATTATAGGATTTCTTTCAAAGTCGGCCACCCATCAACCATGCATAGCATGTCCAGTATTCGTTGCACTCATCTATAGTGTTTGTTAACGAGGAGCATGTTCACTACAAGTGTGGGCCGTTGGTCGGAGCTGTATGAACTTTGATGTCCGATTTCTACCCACTGGAGTTACCTGGAGTGTGCAGCCGCATGCGCCAAAGATACGGAGTTGCATCCACTAGAATTGGTCAAAGTCCTATGTGCCGGAGTTTGCTGGAGTTTTTCTCTTTTTTTTTGTTTTTTTTGTTGGTGCATTACCTCAATTTGGTTGGTCTCACACCTTGTCTAATTGATCCGCAAGACGCCGGGATATAATTGGTCAAGATTTATTGCTTGACTCAGCTTGGCCAATATTATGGGGATGAATTGGGCAACTTAATTTTATATGATTCGGCAAAATCTCATACCTCTGTTGACACAAAGGATGTCCCTGGATCTGTAGTTCTTCTCTGAGGGATGCCGAATCTATATATAATATGCTCAGTGATCAACTCGATTACCTTCTTGTCTGTTATATACTTCATTGGAACAACCTCAGTCGATTTTGTGAAATAATCTGTAACAACAATCACAAAGTAATGTCCCTTTGATAACAAGTGACGAATCTGGCCAATGAAGTCTAGGCCCCAACCTCGAAACGACCATGATTTGATAATACGATGTAACATTGCAGTAGGTACTAGCTGAATATTATCAAACCTTTGGCACTCTTCGCATCCTCTATAGTAGTAAAAACAAATGGCAATCGTAGTAGGCCAATAGAAACTAGCCCGATAGAATAACTACTTCATATTCGGAGCCAATTGATGTGTACCAGAAATGCCTTTATAAACTTCTTCCATAGCCACCTTTGCTTGATTAGCACTAGAACACTTGAGTAACAAGTCTTTTGCAGTTGTTCGGTATAGCTCATCATTATGAAAATAAATTTAAATTCACCCTGCCAAAGACTTTTATGAGCCTGCTTCATCCCTTGCTTGGTCGTGTGTCCAAACTGCATCATCCCCTTGCTTGGTTGTGTTTCCAAAATGATGCTTCTAGATAGAGCAAAAAAGATACCAAGACTCTTCCCCTATCACGCCTTCTCAAAACCAGCACCGGCCTACTCTATGAGCACCTTTGAAATGTTGGGTTGGACTGGTAGATCTCGAGATTGACAATCAGCACAACCACCTCATTGTCTATTGACATGTCGCCTACCACTAAAATAACAACATGATTACATTCTCCAGTAAATCTAGGAAGAGACAAACATCAACGTCAAATCGAGTATCTGAGTCCAGGAGTGTAGATGATTCCACCAGAAGGAACCTCACTAGTTTAGGTACGCTCGATTAGTTTAGTATTATATCTTAATTAAACTGTTAGTCGTACATATTACTATATATATCAGTTAGCTATCAAGTGCTGAGGTCGGCCTTGTTTTGGTCAATCGGATTGTAGATCCATGATGATGAGGCTCCTCCATCAAATTCATCAACAGCCACCCGGTCCAACAATTTCTGTCAAAGGCAAGCTCCACGAACGCAAGGATCCGTGCCATCACCAATATCAGTTCTAGCAGCCCCACCTTTGGCCTTGTTTGGTGCATGTGTATTCACTTCAATCCACATGTGTTGGTGTGGAATAGAATGGAACTTATTTTAATTCCACTTCAATCTGCTTCAACACATGTGGATTGAGATGAATACATGCGCATCCAAACAAGGCCTTCGTTGTATCCTACCAGATCCAGCCTGCGTGGGAGGATCGGAGCCCCCATGCACCATGACTACAAGCACTGGCTGGGGTCGAGAGGATGATGACAACGGGACCTGGAGCTCGGATACTGGAGGTCCGGAGAGACCAGCATGCTGAAACTGCTCACCATAAATCTGATATGTCTGGAGGACCATCGCCTGCGTTGCATAAGATCCCCTCCACCGTTAGGTCTTATTTGGACGCGCATGTATTCATCGTAATCCACATGTATTGAAGTGGATTGGAGTGAAATTAAACTAAATTCCATTTCATCGTAATACACATGCATCAAACAAGGCCTTAGGAGGTTGGTGTCGTTGGTGGCGATTGGGGACACCGCTGAGGCCGGCAAGCTCTGCCCTGGCCTTTCTAAACACTGCCAATCTTGCACGGCGCGAGGTCGAGCAATGACGGCGCCAAAGGAGATGCATGAGGCGAGCGGCATGGCAGAGAAGACTTAGGGTGGTGGACTGGTGGGCGGGGTGTCGTCAGCAAAACTGCCTGCTTTTAATTTATCCCTTGCTTTGCTTGGTCCTGTTTTCCAATGGATGCTGCACGCGAGGGAGAGCAAAGAAGATACCAAACCGTTCGTGCACCATCCCGTCTCAAACCTTGACGACGTACGAATCGGCATCCATTAGTCGTTTTCTAGGACCACTATTACATTCCTTTCCCTGTGCGCCACTTCATTCCTCTTTTATATATATATCATCATATCAGCTAGCTCTTGTTTGAGAATTGAGTCGAAGTCGAACAGGAATGTCGTCCTTCAATGATGATGAACCTCCTCCAGAAAATCCGTCAGCAGGTCCTACTACAAGTTCGCTCAATTCTTATATGTGTAAAAAAAAGATGTGGAACACCACTTCACTCAGATGATATTTATGCAGGGGCAGCAGGGCCAAGGCTGAGCATGAACGCCGAAAGGGTTCGGCTGGTGGCGTACTGCAACGACAAGGCGCCACTGGAGGAGAACAGGCAGCAGGTGCTGCTGGAGCTCACCGACACATCGTCCGCTGCCGAACGGTCCGGGCTGGACCTCGTGGCTGTCCTGGACGTCAGCGGAAGCATGGGCTGGGACGGGAACTGGAAGCTCGACAAGCTTAAGACGGCCATGAAGTTCGTCATCAGCAAGCTCGGCGCCATGGACCGCCTCTCCATAGTCTCCTTCTCCACTGCTGCTACAAAGCTTTGCCCGCTGTGCTCCATGACGGATGCCTCCAAGGCAGAGCTGACAGACATGGTTGAGAATCGTCTGGAGGCCGATGGCTCCACCAACATGAAGGATGGCCTCCAGACCGGCCTCGACGTCCTCGACGGCCGCCGGACTAAAAGCGGCCGCGTGGCCAGCATCATCCTCATGTCGGATGGCCAGCAGGACCAAGGCGACGATGCCGATGATGCCAGAAAGGTCGCTGTCGGCGATGTGGCTGTATACACGTTCGGTTTTGGTGCCGACCAAGACGCCGAGGCACTCACATGCGTTGCATCTCTTCATCCACTACTAGCTCATTCATGTGTGTAGGTGGTGCCGTGTATGGCCGCTTACTATTGTATATTTTTGTTTGCACGGCGGCGGCGGCCGGCGGCCAGGTGCTGGAGGCGATCGCGGGCAACAGCCTAGGAGGGACGTTCTACGACGTCGAGGACGGGCAGAACCTGAGCGAGCACTTCTCGGCGCTCCTGGCTGGCCTCCTCAGCGTCGTGGTCGAGGGCCTCAAGCTCACCGTCTGGGAACAACCAGGCCACTCCGAGATACTAGACAAGGACAAGGTGGACGCTGGCAGCTACCCGACGAAGGCGGGCCGCGATGCCGGCTCCTTCGTCGTCGACTTCGGTTATCTCTACGGCGGTGAAGTGCGCAACGTAATGGTCAACCTCGTCCTCCCGGCGGTCGGCAGGGCGTACCACGCGCCCGTGCTCATCGCCCACTGCACCTACAGGTGTGTTATATTTTTTTTTACTAATGGAGAGAGGGTATTCGCTTTATCCCTATATTAAGAAGAGAATTAGACCAACTTATTAACAACATAATATCTTTGGATGAACAAAGTCTTTATATGACAAAAACAAATCAAGACCCAATTTTAAACAACAAAGGCAATCCATAGGATACAAAGATTCTCATGTTGTCGTCGTCTCCAAAGTTTGACAAGTCTCCACCTTAAGTGCTTGTCGTTTCTCACACCATTGCAATCAGATCCAAAACTGAAGCTAGTGGGTCCCCTGAATAGAACTTGTAAAAGAAATTTGGGTCAAAAATTATGAGAAACAACTATGTTCATTGTTATCCATATTAACCATAAAATAGCCGCCGCAATCAGTAAAAGTGATCGAAAAGTCTTATCTTTCAAAGGATATCAAACATTAAATAAGTTCTACGAGGTGGATTAAATCGTAAGAGCTTAGGGAATGCTCTCCGCAAAAATATGGCGTGTGACCATTCAAAGAAAAGATGTTGGATGGTTTCAGATTTGCTAAAAAAACAACTAAACCTATCTCCATTCCATTTTCTCTTTGCCAAATTATCCTTAGAAAGAATAACCCCTCTTTTAAATTAATCTTCAAAGGGATCTTAAGCCGCCAAACTAAACTCTTAAGCCATTAATGATCAGGAAGCTGTACATCATGTTAATTGTGAAGAAACCCATTTTATTCAGTCTCAAAAAGCTTAACATTACTCTGCTGCAGATTAATATTAGACATCCTTGCTACTAGATGATTCAATTCAAATATGGTCCTACTAATGTCCTTCTAAACTCAATATTAAGTGGAACTAAACTTAATACATCTGCACCTTTGCTTGTTTCATGCTAACAATGCTACCAATACATTCATGTGCCTTTTCAGCATCAAAGGAAGAACCTTGTACTCTCCTCGTGATCGTTACTTGAGTTGCTCTATAAGCCGCACAGGATCAGCCAGAGCGGGGGCCATGGAGCCCGAAGAGGTGAAGGTCGAGCTCATCCGCCGCCGTCACGCGAACAAGTTAGGAGAGGCGATCGCAACGGACGATGTCAACAGCGCCCGCGGAAAGCTCGTGGAGGCCGACACCGCACTCCGCGCTGAGCGGCCCAGGCATGCCTTGCTCGACCTGCTCAAGGCTGAGCTCGCCAAGCTCCTCACGCTCACCACGTGGGAGAAGCTCGTCGCCTGCCTCCGGGCAGCCAAGAGGTTGCACGACTTCCAGCGCTTCGCATCGAGGGGCGATGTCGGCGTCACCATCTTCAAACCCAGGCGCATGCTCGAGTATGTGGACCAGGCCAGGAAGTTCGACCAGGACCCCAGCAGGCCGCTGCCGTCGGTGGAGGAGGAGAGCAGCATTGCGGCGTGGCAGATGATCGGCATCGGCCCCAAGAGCAGCCACAGCGGGCGTCGAGGATCTGGGCGGGGTTGCCGCATGAGCGCAGCAGCTCCATGTGGGTATGGGCGGCAGTCGTCCTGTGCACGATGCTGGCCGCCGGAGTCATCCTGGCTGGCATCGCGGTGTTCAACGTGTACCTCATCTACAGGCCTAGCATGCCACACCTGGCGGTCACCGACGCGTGCCTGGAGCGGCTAGAGTATGGCCAGGACGGCACCATAGATTACCTGCAGGCGTCCATCACCGTCATTGCCGTGAACAACAACTCCAAAGCGGTGTTGGGTTCTACGCACCGACGTGGCGCTCCTGCAGGCGTAGCTGTTCGTGGTGCCACGAGAAAGCTCGCTACCACTGCAGTACAATGTCGTGTCAGCGGGGCAGGCGCTGGACACCGTCGGGATGTAGGCTATGGATGAGGCGCTCAAGGCGGGCGTGGTGCCGTTCGACCTGTTCGGCAAGGCGCACACGCGGTGGAAGGTGAGCGTCTTCGCCAACCTCTGGTTTTGGATGCGCATCTTGTGCCGCCTCCGATTCACTACTACAAAAAGTTAATCACCACCGGCTCCAGAACCCCCTTGACTGATGGTTTTGGCCCCCATTGGTGAAAATTGACGGTAATCAGCGACCTTCATCTCCACCGGTTGCGCGCCGACGATGACGATATGTTACCACCGTTGGTCCAACATACCATCCGGCAGCGATGATCTCATGACCACCGCCGGGCAAGCTTTCACAGGCCGGCGCTGATATTGTACACATCAACATCGGCTTCTCGTGCTAATCGGCGGTAATGATGGAACCATCGACGCCGGGCCGGCGTACCATCCGGCGGTGGTGATGGAGCCATCAATGCCGGGCCGGCGTACCATCGGACGGTGATGGTGAAGCCATCGGCGCCGGTTCGGTGTACCATCCGACGGCAATAATGGAACCATCGATGCTAGGCCGGCGTACCGTATGTCGGTAATCAGGGAACCATCGTCACCGAGCTGGCGTACCATCCGGCGACGATGACGAAGACACTAATGTCGGTCCGGTGTACCATCCGGCGGTGATGATGGAGCCATCGACGCCAGACCGGCGCACCATCCGACTATGATGATGAGAACATCAACGCCAGTCCGGCGTACCATCCGCCGGTGATGTAGGTACCAGTGCACGCGGTCTGGGTGGCTTCCGGTGGTAATGAGGGCAGCGTCACCGCCGCCGTTGTGTTTTTTGCAGTTGTAATGTTGTGTCCATTACTGCCAGCGTTTCACAATACATGAACTTGTGTGCTAAACCATGAATTGTACATGTGACCTTGAAAACGAAAATGATGAGTTGCTCTCTTGTACTATGTGTTCAGCAATACATATGTAAGCTGGCATGTTCTTTAGTTGATATAGCAGGCATACGTCAGAGTCCGTGTAAGTGATGTGCAAAAGAATTATCATCAGGTATTATGTGGTGCAGAGGCTTATAGTCAAGAGATATTTTGCGGAGCTCACAGGATAGGGTGTGCACGTGTGCTCATATCGTTATGTTTCCTTATATATAATAAGGGTCCTAGTAAATTCCTAACGTATGATTCATGTTTAAGATTTTGGGAAGCCACGGTGGGGGATGTTTTGGTATTTTCTTTGATCTAACAGGTAGCATCCTTTTGGAAACACTACCAATCTAGGTATGAAGCAGCAGGCATACATCAGTGTCCATGTAAGAGATGTGGAAAAGAATTATGATCATCAGTTATTACATGGTGCAGAGGCTTTTGGTCATGAGATATTTTGTGGAGGCGGCATCTGAGCAAGTGGCTGGTTTGGAGAGGCCAACATATGGCCTTGTGCCTACATTTACGCAGCCTGTAGTTTTACGTGGCCCACTCTATAAAGGATTTTTAGGGGATGATCCATGACCCTATATGTAAATAAAAACACAAGTCTCCTAAAATTAATTCTATATTAGTGTTGACCGATTAAACACAAATGAGGTGGATCCACACAAAAAAACACAAATGAGGTGACTCTTTTATACTTGAACGAGTCTTTATATAACCAATCTTGCGGTTGGGATTGAAATCATAAGCACCTCTGTCATTGTGCATTATGCAATTCATGGAACTTTCATATGCATATATATGCACTGAACTTTCAATTATAACACATTGATGATGTGCATTTCATCTAGATTTCTTCTTCCAAAAATGCTACTTTAAAAATCAGGGACTAGCATATAGCAAAACTCTTTGAAGATGTGTTTTACGGAACCTTCTGCAAAGTTCCATGTGCCATTTTTATTGAAGTGAAATGCAGTTTCCGTAGGCAATGTTTATTCAGCTTCCTCCAACATCTGTAGTGTGCAACATCAATGAAGCTTGGTGGAAGAATGAAGGGTGCATCAATGAATAGAAAATTGCCTTCTATAAGCTATAACTTCTCTCTATTCGCTCTCTTGAATTTTTATGTAAGCAGAGATTGAGCAAAGAAAGCTTCAAGTCTTTATGTAATGGTGACTAGAATGCCTCGAGCCTTTTCCTTAGTTCTATAATAATATATAATCATTCTTATAGGGTGCGTTTGGTGTGCTACATCATGAATTGTACATGTGACCTTGAAAACAGAAATGATGAGTAGCTCTTGTACCATGTGTTCAGCAATACGAAGGTAAGCTGGCATGTCCTTTAGTTGATATAGCAGCTGTAGTTTTTTTTATTTCTATCAATCATCTAGCACAAAATATGTTGCTTAAAATTTTTATCAAACTATAAAGTTTTGTGGCAATCGTTCTTAGGACATTGAAAAACATGAATTTATTTCAATACTACTATATAGAGATAATTTTTACAGGCACCATGATTTTATTAAAAATGATTGTCATTTCAACTATAAAGTTATAGATCTCGTCTAGCATAATTTTAGTAGGACATGCCTCCATCCGAGGCCACTAAACCATATCAAATTCAATACTATCAACTACAACGTTTTAGAACTGGTCTAGATATACAATGTTTATATAAAATTTGTCTCCATTTGAATTCTTATGAAAAAGTATGATTCTTTGTGTCAACCGCCCCTAAAATTTTTTTAAGTGTTGTCGATCTCTAGAACAACTTATAGGAGTGGTAGGTATTACAACCATATCCCCTGGACTATGAAGTACTCAATTTTTCAAATTACACAGTACAACACAGACGCTCACAACGCACACGCACACTCACCCCAATAAATGCATGCACAAACCCTACCCCTATCAGCTTATTCGAAGACTAGGCCGCTAAAACCTCAAGATTGACGAAGTAACCACAGACGTTTTGCTGTCAACGGGAATATCGCCTACCACTAAACCCATAATGCCAAGATAGGAACAACGTCTACCACTAAATCCTGGAATATTCGCTCCCAATGGGAATTGAAACCTAGGACCTGAGGTGTTACCAAGGCTCTTGTAACCACTAGGTTACAAACCCTTTCGCGACTATAAAGTACTCGTCAACTAAAAATTAATCGCTCTATTCGGAAATGCAAGTTATTTTGGTTGTCATTTGTTAAATTTCTCTAACTTTGTCAAGATATAAAAATAATATGTGCATATACAATATCAAATTAGTTTCACAAAACCCACCATGAAATATATATATCATGATAGCGCATTTGTTTGGTATCGTATATGTTAATATATTTTCATTAAACTACAACAAAGTTAGAGAAATTTTACTTAGGACAAAAGTAAAACATGTAACACATGGAAAAGGAAGGAGTATTGTTTTATATTCTAAGCCAATCTCTATCTAAAATTTGTTTCTAAAGAGCAGAAAGGGAAGCTCTACTTAACATGGCACAATTTCTGCTAGAGAATATATACACGCCAAATATATTCCTCATTTCTTTGCATTTTTTAGGATATCAAAATGCAATAAATAACCACAGCAAACAAGGAATGGTTGCCATGCCACAGGTGCTAAGCCATATCCTACAGTGTCAGGTAAGTCATTCATTAATCCCACAATTTTGCTTACTTGATCTGATAATATGATTTGCATAGAGCAGAGAAGTAAAAGATGATATGATTCATGTCGAGCAAACATTTAAAAGATCATCTTAGTAATGGTCAGCTGCTTGGAAGGTTTATGACTCGCTTGCTAATTCTGAGATAATGTGGGATTTTATTTTATCATTTGACACCACAATTGCTACATGTGAAATACATCCTCAAAAAGAAATTATGTGCCCAGTAGGCTAGCAGCACTATACAACTTGCATATTTTCATCTGCTGTGTTGCCAAACTGAAGTGATTTGTGAGCTTAGACCATTTGCCTAGCATCTCTAATCACTGTGGTGATCAGGTACTACAGTCTTGGTGATGTGCCGCACATGGCAAAATCTATTGAAACTCGACAAATTATGTGCAGTCTTCAGTTTCCACAACCATCATGAGTATGTGTCTTTGTTGACAAATCTAACTAAGTCTATGGAGACATTTGTTGTTTCTTTATGCTATCTTTGCACATTTTTGCAATTTGCGATTTCCTTCTACAGTGCTACCAAGTCAAAGTGATTTGTTAGCCTAGACCATTTGCCTAAAGGATCCCTAGTCATTGTGGTGCTCAGATACTATAATCGTGGTATTCCAATGCAGCTGGCACAAGTTATTGAAACTCAACAAATTTTGTGCACTCTTCAGTTTCCACATCACCACTTAAACTAAGTGTCTTTGTTGATTAGTATGACTATGAAAACAGTTGTTGTTTCTTCATGTAGTCTTTCCGGAGGATCTGAGGCTGGATGCAAAGCTACCAATGCTCATTTATTGACAAATGGCCAATTCTATTTGACTATTTCTAGAGAGGAGGTGTTTGTCTTTAGGGCTATGGGGTTCTTGCCAGCTTGTTTTGCATGGATAGCATCTTTAAGATCTTCATACTACGGATCTAGTATACTCGGCCTTTTGTTATTAGGATTGGAGTTGGTGGGCGTTGTTACTATAGGGATCAATAGGGATTGCGAATATGGGTGGCGCACGGGATCTAATACAGTCAGCAAGAGGTTGTGATTAGGGATCAATAGGGGATGTAGTTCAGGGTTGTGGGTTCTTGGCCCCACCATTGTAACTTTTATCGGAAAACCAATTTTTAGCACTTTGATGAGACAATGGAAATGAAACATGTAAGCATATCCTGGCTGTTTAGTGTATGATCTTATATATGTTGTGAGCTTTAGAATCTTTTCAGGTGTACTTTGCTGGCGAGTCCATGAAAATTTACGTTCAGTACACATATAATGCATAATTCATTGTTTATATGTATTTCAGATTCCTTTAGTCTTTTTTCCTTCTTTAATTTGACAGATTCAGTCAAACAGAAACTACCAAAAAGTTATATCACAGTTTTATAAAAAGAAAGTTACAAAGAGATCAGTACGTCCAAAGGCAACTTTGTTATTTCCTCACTAGAAGAAAAACCATCAATTCAATTTAAGGTCAACTTAAACCGAGATCAGTATGTCCAAAGGCAACTTTGTTATTTCCTCACTAGAAGAAAAACCATCAATTCAATTTAAGGTCAACTTAAACCAATATCTATGCTACAGTGATCTAAAATCTGACTCGGTAAAACTGCAGCCGATCTCGAGTGACTCTTCCAAGCTCGAGTATCAAGTAAATGCACTTTGCGGTTTTGTTTGATGACTCACTTGGTAATTTTTTATACCATATGGTTTTGTTTTACCAATTGGCAACACAACAGTTGTGTGGTGAAAGACATGTACAAATAGATTGTTGTCCCGTTAAGCAACCAGAGCACTATGCTATTTTCTTCTATGTTGCCAACCTGAAGTTATTTGTCAGCTTAGACCATTTGCCCATTGGATCCCCAATCATTGTGGTGATCAGATGCTATAATCTTAGTATTCATGTCGCAGATGGCACAAGCTACTCAAACTCATCAAATTATGTGCACTCTTCAGTTTCCACCAGCATCTTAAGGATGTGTCATTGTTGAGTAGCCTAATTCTATGGAGATATTTGTGGTTTCTTCGTGCAGTCTTTGCAGAGAAACTCAGGTTGGATGCAAAGCTACTAACGCTCATTTATTGACAACTGGATAATACTATTTGACTATTTCTAGAGAGGTGGGGTTTGTCACAAGAAAAGAAATGTGATACATAGAGTATGTGTATTTGATGTCTAGTCTAGCTCTGCCAAAACATTTGTTGTGTTTCTTCATTAATCATTGTGCAGGAGACTTCAGACTGGATACAAAGCTACCACTGTTCAACTATTGCCAGATGGCCAACAATATTTTACAAAGGAGTTTCCTACAAGAAAGAAATGTGAAACTGACTTGGAGTTCACACTTTCGGGACACAAACTTGTGATTGGTCATCCTTTTTTATCAAATCTTGCAATACCAACCAAGTGAAAAATCATGCATCAGTTGCTTCCCTCATTCGAAATTCATGCGTGTTCCTGGAAACCAACAATCCCTAAGATCGCTGCTAGCTATCGAAGTGCATACCTGCAGTACGTTGCAGCCCAGTTTTGACATGGGTCAGTCTGCATTGCTTGCAGTACGTTGCAGCCCAGTTTTGACGAAGTGCACCACCGGCCGGTGATCTGCAAGCGGTTTGCTGTTGTCTAGCAAGGCCCACCAAAAAGATACAATAGCGCTCCAACATAAACAAACGCAACCTTTATCAGGTCGCCAGCACGTTTATTTATTTATTTATTTATTTTAAATGGAGAGACCTAGCCATGAGTCGGCTGGAGGTCCCGCCTCACACACATGTGGGTCCTGTCATGGACCATAAATGCTGTCATGTCAATACAATATTTTACTCAAAGTGAGGACGAAAGTGTAAGATAGGTCATATGCGTAAGCAAAACTGTTCCACGTGAGGAGCTTGCCGTAAGCAAATTTTCAACGCGAAATTATACAAAACTCCACTTCAGAAGCTTTGAAAACCCTTCTTCCATATCCCATTCATATTTAGAGAACACGTCCCCCTAAATCTTATTTTATTCATATTTGGAAAAAAAACATAGAAACCTTATTAGTCCACAAATATTTTGAAAACGCCTCTTAACCTTGTTTGAACTAGTTGTGCCTGCATGTAAAGTAGAAACACAGTATTGTTCTTTCAGAATTCTTATGAAACTATGGTGTTGCATTAGCCCCGTGCTTCATTAATGCCACTTTCCACTAAGGCCTTTTTCGGCTCCACTCGTATCGACTTCAATGGAAGCTGGTTGGAGTGGGATATGATGGAAAATTAACTAATTTACAATCCTCAATCCACTCGAACACACGTGGATTAAAGTAGATAAAAGTCTAGCCAAACAAGTCCTACTGAAAGTGTCTAATTGATATTTGGATTCATGTAAACAAGCTCAGACACGTTTGAAATCATGCATTGGTCACTTCTCTATCATGCAAAGTTGGCCCAACCGTTGAATTCATTCAAACCAATCAATGCAGTTGCATCAGGAATCATGCACTTTTTACAACAGTCTGCAGTGCAGCACAAACTTTGTGGGTTCTTATTTTCTGATGCTCTAGTATACACAGTAGACACGGGCCGGTGTCCATGGCTGGCACAACGAAGCTAGCCCACGTGCAAGAATCTCCAACAAAATTACCTTGGGCTGGGCCGAAGCATGGTGTTGGACTTCTACGTTGTTCCAAATTGCAAAACGTTTTAGATTTTTTACATACATTACTTTTACTATGTACCTAAGCAAACAATACATTCAAAAAAACCAAAAGATCATATAATTTAGAATGGAAGGAGTATTATGTTATATAAACAACCAACGGCAGAAATGATCTATCGTTCTAATCCACGGGACTGATTGTCTAAAACTCCATGATCATTTGATGTGTGTAGATAAAATCAAATGATTTGAACAGTAACTAAATTAGAAAACAATACACAACTAATCGATTTATACAGGTCCCTAGATTTTTTTCACAGGCATGCGAAAACGGACTCCACTGGTGAGGTTCACCAGGTGGACATAAGGCTAAGGCCCAACTTCATAAATAAAACATTATTATGCAGAGGGTCTTCGTATAGAGATGGTCGTCCTGTCCTGCCTGCCTTTGTAAATAAACTGTTTTAACCAGCCTCAAACTTTAGATTCTGTAGTAGTGTAAAAACCTTTTAATATGACCTCTTACCCGTCTCTAAAAATCTTATGAGTCTAAAAGAGGTTGTCCGGCTCAAAAAATATTTGCCAAGTAGGCTGACTTCGTCAATCTCGAGGATTTGCCGACCCAGACTTTTAAGATGCTTATAGGGATAGAACTTGCATGCGTGTGTTCATACGTGAGTGTGGTGTGTTGTGAGTGTCTGAGTTGTACTATGTAATCGTAAAAAAAAGATGATATTTGCCATACAGGCCCTTACAAGAACCATTATCTTTAATGTAAGTTTTGCAAAATGAACCAATCTTGAGATTTTCGTCTAGGCGTCACTTTGGGAAAAAGGAGCAGAAACGATTATGATTGCGCTAGTACAACAAAATGCTTTGGTTCTTGAAGACATAAAAAGTAAAAGAAGTTTGGTAAAGAAGCCTTTATGATTGTACGCTAGAAAATGCTTTGGTTATTGATGATGGAGACAGAAACTAAAATAAGTTTGGTAAAGAAGCCTGGTGCGATTTTCTTATTACGACAATTGATGGAGAGATATAGGGAGCAGAAGAAGAACTTGCACATGGTCTTTATTGACCTCGAGAAGGCATATGACAAAGTACCGAGAAATATCATGTGGTGGGCCATGGAAAAACACAAAGTCCCAACTAAGTACGTTACCCTCATCAAGGATATGTACAGGGATGTGGTGACGTTTGTCCGAACATGTGATGGCGACACCAGTGACTTTCTAATTAAAATAGAACTGCATCAGGGGTCAGCTTTGAGCCCTTATTTATTTGCTTTGGTGATGGATGAAGTCACAAGGGACATACAAGGTGATATCCCTTGGTGTATGCTCTTTGCTAATGATGTGGTGCTAGTTGACGAGAGTAGGGCAGGGGTTAATAGGAAGTTAGAACTATGGAGGCACACGTTAGAGTCAAAAGGGTTCAGAGTTAGTAGGACTAAGACCGAGTACATGAGGTGCGATTTCAGCGCGACTAGGCATGAGGAGGGAGATGTTAGCCTCGATGGGCAAGTGGTGGCCAAGAAGGATACTTTTCGGTATTTAGGGTTGATGCTACAAAAGGATGGAGACATTGATGAAGATGTTAGGCATAGAATTTCAGCCGGCTGGTTGAAATGGCGTCAAGCTTCTGGCATCCTCTGTGACAAAAGGGTGCCTCAGAAGTTGAAAGGTAAGTTCTATAGGACGGCGATTCGTCCGGCGATGTTATACGGTGTTGAGTGTTGGCCTACAAAAAGGCGACATATCCAACAATTGAGTGTAGCAGAGATGCATATGTTGCGTTGGTGTGGTGGGCACACAAGGAGGGATAGAGTCCGGAACGACGATATTCGGGATAGGGTTGGGGTGGCACCAATTGAGGAGAAATTGATTCAACATCGGTTGAAATCGTTTGGACATGTCCAACGGAGGCCTCCTGAGGCGTCGGTGCGTAGTGGAGTTCTAAAGCGGACCGATAATGTAAAGAGCGGTAGAAGTCGACCTAAACTAACTTAGGACGAGTCCGTTAAGAGAGATCTTAAGGAGTGGAATATCTCTAAGAATTTAGCTATGGATAGGAGCGCTTGGAGATTGGCAATCAACGTGTCTGAACCGTGACGTCTTTTTGTCTTGTGTCATTTATGTCCATTTATGTGTCTTCCTGTTTCTCATCTCTTTTGGGTTTTATCTCTAGCCTATCCCAACTTGCTTGGGACAAAAGGCTATGTTATTGTTGTTGAAAGAAGCCTTGTGCGCCACGAAAAAAGGTCGAGCTGCCCACTGGCTCTTATCCCTATCATCACGTAATACGTCTGCCGGACTCCAGGCTCTAGCACAATGTATCGCGCTTGCTCCCATATACAACCAAATGTGCGCTCGCATTCTGTAAGTTCCCAAGCGGCATTTTTAGTTACCCCGTTATGTCAAAGCTAAGGCATGTGATGCGATTTTTGTGCTGGTTCTAGATTATTGATGAACAAATTCAAAATACGAATCCTTCATAGGACAAACACCAACGCCGATGGAGACTGGACATGCAGTATATATCTCGGTCAGTGCGGCTACGTAGACTGCAACGACGAATTGACCAGAACGCACGATTAAAGTATAAAATTATGGGAGTGTTTCATCAAATCTGTCAGATTTTTTTTATAAATGTGACCCAGTAGACAATTGTAGCACAAATCCTAATGCACAATAAAACGTATAAAAATCTGACAAATTTAGTAAAAAAAAAATCTGTTAACAGATAAATAGTAAAAGTCTAAAAGTATTTCTTAGAAGTACTCAAGGTCATAATTCAGAACTGCGGTATTTCAGGAATAGTTCCAAATTGTGTAACGACAAGCCATATCCAATGTAAATTTGGAGACTCCTTGACACTATAAATCTTGGGGCGGGGGGGGGGGGGGGGGGAGGAGGAGGTAGAAAGAGACCTCGATACACAATAATCCTACAATTGGTGTTAATAAGTCTGCCCACCTAGGATATAGTTTGAAGGACAAACATGTACATTAAAAACTTAATTAAGGACACGCAATGACATATATTTGCAATTTTTAGACCTTTAAGTTCGCCACCAATGAAAGGTGGCTCAGCTATACAGTTCTAATCGGGTGAGGAAGAAGCAACATATATAGCTTTTACTGGCGGTTCATTAAGCCAACTGCTAGTGTAAAACTAAGACACTGGCAGATGGCTTAAGCAAACCACTAACAAAAATATTGCATCGGTTGTGTTAAGCGTTAAGCCAACCGCCAGCGTAAAATCTCATTTACACTGGCAATTTGCTTAATGAGCCTCCATTGTAAATTCACTATTTACACAAGCAGTTTTTTGTAAGGGAACCATTAGTGTAAATTCATTTACACTTGATGTTTTTTACTTGGTTCTCAAAAAAAGAAGGTTGTTTTTTACTTGGGCCCACATATTTTTTTTTTCTAATGGCGCCTGCTCCTGATCAACCGCCAGTGAAGAAAATCCTTGGCATTAGAAAAACTCGATTCTGTACTAGTGCTTGCTCGGGTATGCGAGTGGATTTCAATGAGGTTTTTTAGGAGTACACTTCATTGCGCAACTAGTCCCTGTTCCTGGTGTTCATCTATGACATCTTCCCAGCGTTCCCTCTTCCCAGCGAGCATGTGAAACGTCTACTTCCTGGTGCCCATTCGAGCAACTGCACTGCACGAACATCTTTCTGCATCGCCTGCGGTCTACAACTTCGTGCAATACACTGCTCCTGTGAGTATACTTCTGATCCTACTCGATTTACCATATTCAGTAGTATATTTGCTATGATCAGTATGTCCATCGTATTTATATGAATGGAGATTACACATGCACATATCTGTTGTCAGAAATATATTTTTTACAATAAGGGCTAATTTGGAAGTAAGGTGTAGCCACACCCAGGGATAAAAGACCCTCCATGAAGAACTAAATTATTATTCAAATTATTTCCCCATGGATTTTCCACCTAGGAAAAATTTGTCAGGAATCCCGAGGGGATTTGAATTTCTAAATTAGCCCTAACAGGAGGGGTTACCCCTACTGATTGCATATATTATAAAAAAAGCTGTTGTCAGAAACGTTTTGCTAGTTGTTTTTCGGAAATATTAAATCATGCCTGAATTTACGTAAATATCTAACAATAAGGACCCGGCACATTTCTGGCGTCACTGCTGAATTCTTATCACTTCTGATTTGGTCAGTCTTACACCGCGCCAAACTAGTCCGTTGGCTTGAAAAAGACTCTGAGCTAAATTGGTCAGCTGACCAGGTAAGAATCTAGAAGTGTTCTTCTCAATCAAACCGTCAGTGTAGTCCGAGCTGGCGACAACACTAGCTAGTGTAATGATATGTGGTCTTGCTGCGCACAACGAGGTTAAATGGACTTTGCCCTTGTATACTTGTTTAATCTCCTGCTTCTCTCTCGTGTGTCCATGCACGTGTTGTGAAAACCAGGTCGGTCCCAGACTCCAAGCTAGCTGCACTAAAAGCCTCGCTTACTTGGAATTTCTAATGCTTGGTCTTTTTATACTTCATATATTTTCCATCTCTCTGCTACATAGGGCAGCTCCAACGGTGTTATAAAACATATAGTGCATAGCCTATTTTAGGGCCTATATGGGTTTGGCACGACTCTTCCTCAAGTGCTCCTCCAGAGAAGGAGGAGCCACTTTTTGTAGCTCTGGCACCTCACCTAAAAACTACGCCGGCTCCTCTGCTTTTCCTAGAAAATGGCTCCTCCTTAAAATGTGGTTGGTAAGGCTCCTCTGGCTCCTCGGAAGCTACTGCTGAGGCTGGAGCCTGAGCCATACAAACAAACCCTTATCCAGTAAGAAGCAAAGAGAATGATAAGTTTTTAGTTCTTTACGGTATGGTAACACATTTCTATTGTTAAGGCCGAGCAATTATAGTACACTACTACACAAAACTTAACTGTGGCAGGCATTTTGGGTTAACCGAGGTGGTTTTTGCAACCGCCTTGGACGAAAGTTCATGGTTAATCGTGACCTTAACCGAGGCGGTTTCCCTAACCACCTCGATTAATCGACCAAAAAAATCCCCGAGCCCACCGGTGAGCCCATTCCCGAGCCCGCCGGTGAGCCTGTTTCTAGCCTGCTAGCCGGATCTGACCCCGCCGTCGTCCGCTGTGCTGCACGCCGCCGTCGCCGGATCCAGGTGCGGCCGGCCTCCTCGTCGTCGGATCTGCGTCAGTGGTGACCGGATCCGCGTCGGGGGAGCCTGATCTGTGCCGAGGGGGTCAATCCACCCTAGGGAGGTCGATCCGCGCCGGTCGATCTACGCTGGGGAGGTCGATCTGCGCCGGGAGGACCCCGATCTCGCCGCTGCTGCTGCCGCTCAAAGAGGAGCTCGCCGCGCAAAGGAGGAGCTCCAAGGAGAGGCCACGGCCGCTCGGCCCGCACGTGTGGACACCCACCTCCGAGGCCATTTTCAAAACGCTGCGCAAAAGATTTTGTGTAGTAGTGGTTTGTAGTCCTTCAGTTCTGAAAAGAATAGAACTCCAAGAAGTCAGAAAAAAATATTCTCATTGGATTTATAAAAAAATAGTATAAAAATCTGTATCTTTAAATAGATTTATTATAAAAACATATTCCGTGATCATTCTAATGAAATTCATTACAAACTATAAATATTAGTATTTTTAATGTATTTACTTTGTTTGACTCCGCAAGATACTAATCTTTCACTTTTCTGGATGGAGGGACTAACACACTACGAGACCGAATGCAAAGGTTAAAGATGTGCAAAAACATTTTGCACCGGTCAAAAAAACTTGAAGTGAAAGGACTGCTAATATCATTCCAGTTAGTTGCCTACATGGAATTAAAACATTAACTTTTTATGTGTGTAAATTTGTCTTGCCATGTACTCCCTCCATACTAAGCTATAAATTATTCTAACTTTTTAGAGAGTCAAAACATCACAAGTTTAACTAAATTTATATAATAAAATAATATTATTTATGATACCAAATAATTATCATTAGACTCTTTATTGATTATATTTTATAGTATATCTATTTGATGTTATAAATATTTGTAATTTTTTCTATAATTTTTATCAAACTACTTAGGATGCTTTGACTCTCAAATAAAGTTACAGTTCGGAACGGAGGGAGTGCATCGATAAACCTGTACTTCAAACTCCGTTGAATGTAAGTTTGACGGTATATATAAGATTGAGTTTCGACCGGAAGTATTCCATCTTCAATTGAAACCCGAAAACGACCGAAGAAGAGGTGACTTTAGTTTGACCAGGCAGGTGAGAGTAAACTACTATCCAATCTACACTCCACAGAGGCTGCTAAATACCTGCGGTAGAGATAACTGCGGCGGTTCCTGCCATAGCTGAACCGTTGGTAGCCAGCCCAGCAGCCATGTTCGTCATCATCCTGCTCCTGCTCTTCCTCGGCTTCACGCCGGTCGCCGCCCAACCCTGGGAGATCTGCGGCGACGCAGCCATGAACTACACGACCAACAGCACGTACCATGCCAACCTCGAGCTCCTCTCCACTATCCTCACAGACAACGCCACGAGCAGCCCTTACCACTTCGCCACGGGCTCCGTTGGCACCGCATCCCAGGGCGCGCAGCAGCTGTGCCCGAACCGCGCGGACGTCACCGTCTTCTACCCGACGTGCCGCCTCCGCTTCTCCCGCAGGAACTTCCTCCACCCCGACGACTACTCCCAGATCGTCGACGGCGTGGTGGACACCATGAACACGACGGACACCACCAACACGGAGCCGTTGCTCCCCGGCTGGGACCCTGGCAACGCCCAGAGCGTCTCCACCATCACCAAGATCATCGGGACGCTGCTGCAGGAGACCGCCTCCCAGGCGGCGTACAACTCGGGCGCGAAGATGTTCGCCACCGGCCGCATGGACGTCGGCGGGGGCTTTCCGGCTCTCTACTCCATGGCGCAGTGCGTGCCGGCGCTGACGCACAGGGACTGCTCGTCGTGCCTTCAGGTTATCAGCTTCATGGCCACGGACAACAACTTCGCGGGCAGACAAGGAGGAAGGCTACTTGCTCTGTGGTGTAACTTGAGGTACGACACGGCGCATTTCTATAGCGGCGATCCCATGGTGACGATTGTGTCGCCTGTGAAGGATGTTTTTCCGCCGGCGTCGCTTGTCGTGCCCAGCCGGAAAAATAACAGTAAGACAAAATATCCTCCTAACTTAGCTTTTTTTTAATAAGAGAAAAAATCCTTATATTTCAGTCCCTCTTCTATGTCAGAAAAATTTATCGTTGGACATACACGAACTCAAACGTAAATAGCTTTTCAAATATTGGAAATTTAATACTAGCCTGAAAAATCATATGTTCAATTTTCTCCAAAAATTTATATTCATATTATAATAGTTTTATTGGGTTCTGCAAAGGGAACCGAGTCTATGTGTGTGAATGGTGTGCAGTGTGTGCATGTGTTGCTCAGTGCACGTACTCTAAGATTTCTCGGGCAATCTCACCCGTGTATTTGAACGTGCGGTCGGTATAGGTTGCCCATATGAGTTTTACATGCTAACGTAGAATGTCATTTGTATTAAAAGATAGTTATTATAATTACATATTATTTGATATCAGATTCATTAGCAGTTCCACTTGTGTAATTGATCTTGTTGGGTAGGAGGGTGTTAAAATAATGAGCTTTGCCCACCAGACTTTTCTATGGTCATCTAAGACTTTTCATAGGAGTAGGAGGGTGTTAAATGAAAAAATCATTTTCAGTAATAGTGAGCTTTGCCCACCAGACTTTTCTCATCTAAGACTTTTCGTAAGAGTACAAATGACGCCAAACAATCCTTATATGACTTTATCTGCTATCATAATCATGGATGTAGACTGCCCAACGCAAGTAACACGACCACGCCAGCCCCTAATAATTAGGGGCTCTAATTATTAACTAGTTATTAAGCCTACTCATTTAAAACTTAATTAGTCTAAGTGTTGTTTTCTTATTTTTTTGTGAAACAGCGTTGTTTTCTTATTAATTAGCCTATAGGAATTATCGTACAAGCATTCACCGATCACTTATGTATCTCTAAGGGAACGATTTTACCATATATAACTATTCATTTTCCACCAACTATTCAGTGTAGCTGGCATCAACACCTATCATCGCACATCGCAGACAGCACCACGATTGCTCACGGGATGCGGCAACGCTTGCCGTGACAAGTTTCTCCTAGCTCCCATTGGTTGACCAATGAGTCCTCCTGTTGCAATTTTACTTTTTCTTCCCTACAAACGTGCCTTCTTAATTCTCATTCTCATTCTCATCTAACTTCTCATTTAGTTTAATAGTGTGTGCTCTTGTCTAGTAGTTTGGTCAATGCTCTTTTAGTTGAGGAATATAACGTTCCGGCCTCCATCATTCATAAGTGAATGAGTATAATTACAACACACCCATAGTACTTAGACTACGATCCACCACACGGGTTAAAGAACAGAATAGAGAAACAGATACTCAAGTCCCAATACTATTCCTACCTCATTACACGACTTGCTAAACGATTCCATCCTTACTATCGTCTCCATCAAGCAACTGTATTTCTCTTGTGAAGATAGCAGTGCTCGATGCATCACATCGATGCTCATCACGGAGCAACTTCACCAAGCACTTCATCTTTCTCATCCAAGTAATCCTCGCTCAACTGGCAAAAACTTCTAACCTCCCTCGGACCTTCTAACACCGTCTAGAGGGTTAGGACATGAGAGAAGAGACACGGTGCCAAGAGTTGCCCGCAAAAGCCTCGAACACGAGAGAAGTCGGCACCTCTGATAGGCTATCCCAAGGTGTCAATAAAAGGCGAAGAAGACAACACATCCTGTACAGAAGCATACAAAGCAAGAGCAAAGACAGAGCCAAACGGCAAGCACCAAGCAACAGAACTAGAATTGCCTAGCGATGTCTTCAGGAAAGTAATAACGCCAAAGGCACTGACGCTTCCAGCCCATCATGGGAAAGGTTTAATTTTCACCTCCAATCAACAACTATGTGGGGAGAAGTGTAGCGGGGATGCTTCCAAGGAGGAAGTGGCGTCTGCAAACGTCATCGATCATCCAAGCTTTCACCCTAACCTCAAATAAGCCACTTGTCGATGCTGCATGTCTGAAGCTCAGACACAGTGACGAACATGGGCTTCCCGGCCACCACCGCGCACAACAGCATCCTCGCCTCAAGTCTCCGCTGCGGCAGGCCAAACTCAGTGGGATCTGATCCATCACACCGCCGCTCGTGTGAATGACAGGCATCACATCCAGCATCCACATATGACAGTTGCCGCCGTGTTAAATACTAGTTATTATTATTGAAAAATCTATGTCTCATTATAATGGAACCTAAATAAATTTTGATTATTTTATTTACCTAATTTTGTGTTTCACTCTAGGGCCATAAAATCTTAGGTACACGCCTGATCATAATAATAACAAAAATATTGACAAGATAAGGACAATCAACAAAAATAAAATTATGCTCAATTTAGACAAGGTAAAAACGTATAACACAAGTAATATTTAAATATGCTGCAGAGATTTATCTGTTGTTCCTACTTTGCCCTCAAGTTTCGTAAGAAAACTAATGCATATATTGAATGGTGCGATAGGGTAAATGGAAAATATAATGGGTTGCTTATACAAACACTCAGATACCATTACCAGGAAATGGAATATCCTTAGGCACAATTTTGAGTTGTTAGAGAATGTATATTGGCACTTAGCTTGAGATGTCTAGATAGTTTTCTTTTTTTTTTTTTTTTTTTGAGGGAATGTCTAGATAGTTTTCAAGCTCGCATGCAACATACTAGTATCATGTGAAGGCAAAATTTATATCAAAGTTGTAGAGGCCAAAGAGATATACAACTTTGTAGTTGGTAACTTTTTCATTTGAAACTATTTAGAGTCCAAAAAAATATGTTTTAAGTTCTCAGAGTTTTGAAGTTATTTTTTTTTGTATTTTCCAAACGACCTCAGATGGAGATACAACCTAAACAAGTGTTGTAGTACTTGACGAGATATAAAACTTTTCAGTTCAAACTTTTTGTATTTGAAATTATTTAGGGTGTCAACTATTCATTATAAGATTCACTAAAATGAATACAAAAGAAAGAAACATTCACTTAGTCACAAGTGACATTGTCGTGTTCCACTAAAAGAAAAGACATTGTTGTGTAGTGGTAAGTCTGTTTCACCTGAAGTCTCAAGTTGCAAGTTTGATTCCCAGTTGCAACAAGTGAGTGAATATTTTTTTTGCTATACATATCCTTGGGGTCATCAGCAATCAAGAAAATATATGTCTTTGGCTGTCAGTAAAAATACCTTGGGGGTCTGACCTCGTCTTTGTTTCCTTGTTAGCCTACCCTCCAAGGTAATCGAATTTCCCTTGCTCTCTATCCTTGGCAGTCCTTCCTTGAGGGTTTTTTTGCCCTCAAGGATATTCCGTTTTGTAGTATACAATGACTTTTTTAGTACCATCATGCATTAACTTTGTATGTCACAATGGTCTATAACATCAATGAAACTAAGGCCCTATATTTGGAACAGCTCCGACTTTTGGCTATTTTCTATGGAGAAGCTAGAGCCAGTGATGCCAAAAATAATGGCTTCACGGGCTTCTAGTTTATTTTAAGAGGAGAGAAAAAATAGTTCATTGCTGTATTCCACAGAGGAACTGGAGCCACCCGGAGCTCTACCAAAGAGGGCTTCAAACATTGCACACTAGAGCAAATTATCGAAGTCCTGTAAACTCTGTTGATGACAGAAATCATAATAACACCATATGCATGTGCTAGGGTCATTGATCTTACATGATTATTAGAGGTCATCAATAGTTTTCATTTTATATTACTATCCACATGGAAACATAGAAAATGACTCTTTCACTCTCAACAAGACGGCTAGTAATGAAGGATATCATCTTGATCCATAAAGCTTCCCACATTAGTGACTTTCATATTTCAGTTGTTGAGATTGACCATATGCAAATGTAAAAAAAACTTTCAAAAATATTGATTGAATTTTATGTTGGGGACTCGATGTTAACTCCAATAAACAATGTTGGCTTCAACTAGAAAACATGAGAATTTTGTAGACCAATTTTTTGCTTTGCCAAAACTTCAAATAAGATTGGAACTTCAAAGCTTTGGTTTCTCCTTTCTCCAAATCCAGTGAGGTGTCAATGACAGACAACCAAGAAATTTATTATCGATAGGATACTCTGATCACCACACAGTACTATACTATTAAGATACCAATGATTTTATTCACTCTCATGTGAATAACCGAGAACCAATCAGTTCGGTTAAACTAAGTCCCCACCACTAATGTTTGACAAATTTACATATTTGTAATCCCCAGTGGAACTGAGACATCCAAAGTATTCTATAGTTTTACTGAATATATGCATGCAATAAACATTCTTATCAATGGACCATTTGTGTACTTTCAAAAATGATTGTCTTGTTTCTTTTAAGGGCACATGGTCAAAGTTGTTGTTCCGCTGCTTGCATCGTTGATTGGCTTGACCATTTCATACATATTCATGAGACGAAGGCGCACAAAAGGTTTGCTATCTACATAGAGAGACTATCTAAATTTGATATTTTATTTTGTTATAGTACTATGTGCATCAGTTTTAAATGGAAGGCTCACATGAAACATTCAATTTTGGTAAAGGGTCTATGGATAAGGATAAGATGAATGTGAAGCAAGATGAAGCCATAGTTTGGGGGCTAGAAGGAAGGAGTTTAGAATTCACAATTTATGACTTTTCACAAGTATTAGAGGCTACAGATAACTTCTCAGAAGAAAATAAACTCGGGCAAGGAGGCTTTGGTCCTGTATACAAGGTAACTGTGGAGCAATACCATTATGAGTGCACATGATGTGACAGAAAGATGGAACCATAATGATAAATATATAGTCCTCAATCTGGTGGATGAAATTGTGCTTTTTCTCACTGATGCAAAAAATTGAACTTTTCTGTGTAGGGTCGGTTTCCTGATGGGTCAGAGATAGCAGTGAAGAGACTTGCTTCGCATTCAGGCCAAGGTTTCACACAGTTCAAAAATGAAGTACAACTCATAGCCAAGCTCCAGCACACCAATCTAGTTAGGCTTCTGGGATGCTGTTCTCAAGAAGAGGAGAAGATATTAATCTATGAATTTTTACCAAATAAAAGCCTTAACTTCTTTATTTTTGGTACTATGTTTTACAATACTATAGCATAAATTCTCAGTGCCAAGTTTTCATTTCTGATACATCTATGCTTAATTAATTTGCAGATGAAACAAGAAGAGCTTTACTGTATTGGAACAGACGCCTGGCAATAATAGAAGGGATAGCACAAGGACTTCTGTATTTACATAAGCACTCTCGGTTACGTGTCATCCATAGAGATCTTAAAGCAAGTAATATTCTCTTGGACCATGAAATGAATCCTAAAATTTCAGATTTTGGGCTTGCAAAAATCTTTAGCACAAATGATACTGAAGTGAACACAGAAAGAATCGTTGGGACATAGTAAGATGTCTTACGAATTGTTCACTCGAATTATATTAAAAAGCTATTTTGTTACAGAACATTTCAGCAAAGTTTGTTACATCCATCTTTTCAGTGGTTATATGGCTCCTGAGTATGCATCAGAGGGGCTCTTCTCAATGAAGTCTGATGTATTTAGCTTCGGTGTGCTCACTCTTGAGATAGTCAGTGGAAAAAGATCATCAGGCCTTCATAGATATGGAGATTTCATCAACCTTCTTGGACATGTGAGTCTTCTTTGTCCAATTAATTACTACGTGTAAAAGTAATCCCTCTCTAGTCGCTAAACAAAAGTGGTACAATTTTTCAACCACACTGATGTGTTAATGGCATCCACTCACTACACCAACATATATACTGCTCCATGATTTCTGTATTTCACTATTTTCAGGAGAGTGCAAAAGCACTAGCAGTATTTTTTTTTATTTCACTCAACTTTATTTGTTAAGTATGGGACATTCTCCATTCTCCATTCAGGCATGGCAATTGTGGAAAGATGAAAGATGGCATCAAATTGTGGATACATCATTAACTGTTGAGTGTCATACATTAGAGATCATGAGATGTATTAACGTCGCCTTGCTGTGTGTGCAAGAGAATGCAGCTGATCGACCCAACATGTCAGATGTGGTTGCTATGCTAAGCAGTGAAAGCATGGCCTTGCCAGAACCTAAGCACCCGGCATATTTCTACATAAGGGTGACAGAGGACGAGACCTCAATAGTCACTGATCTGCCATCACGTGTTAATGATATCACAACGACTGCTTTACATGGCAGATAGCTTCCTAGTTTCCTTTGTCAAAGTTTCTGTATTTGCTGTGTGTGCAGATGGATTTTTTAATCTTCTTAAGTCCAAAATTTTGAGTTACTAAATGACAAAAACTATGTCAGTCGCAGGGTTATGATAGGCAGCTGAAATGCAAATAATTAACCATTTCCAGAAGTCGTCATCCACATAAATAAGCAGCATTAGGATCCACTTGTCTTGTTATGCAAAGATAGTGATTTATAAGCTTGCCTCGCTATGTAAGGCTTGACATGTTGACATGTGCCATATGTAATTATCTCCCATCAGATGAACTTGTAGATACTAAGATATTATTACCTATTTCCTTCAAAAATTAGGGTATTGATTACAATGTTCAATGAATGGACGACCATGTCGAAGAGTTGTCTCCGCGTCTTCAAAGATCATTGCTTCAACTGGTATGATATCTGTCTTCACTACCAGTTTAAACTCAATTATTAACCAAATCTTAGCCTCACGACCTTGCAGTGAAGTGTAATCATTATCGGCTCTAGCATAACTAGCAGTGATGGTCCGATGGTAATTGCCTGTTCTGTAGTAGTGTGGCAAGTTCATGAGTAAATGATTTGGAGCCTACCTAGTTTAATTAGTTTAGAGCATGGACCGACTGTAGTAGAAAAAAAAATTAGTTTAGAGCATGGACCGACTGTAGTAGAAAAAAAAAGATGCTTCGCTCTTCTCTCCTAAAGTTGAGGATCTCAAGCTTTCACCGCTGTGGCTATCAGGCTATGGATATGCTCAATAGAGAAATGATGGCATTGAATAATACATAAGCAATTTGTTCCATGCAACATGAATTTATCCTTGAATTGCATATTTTAAAGAATTATACCACCTAAAATTATATTATACTAAACCCATACAAGACCACGCAAGGGTTGATGGAACAACAACACTACAGAAACAGTTACGGCTACCTTGAGCGGCATTTGTTCCGATCGTTTGGCATGACAGTGCCGTTACCGGGGAAGAAGAAGCGGAGGCGGCAGGAGATGCGCATCCAAAACCGGAGGTTGGCGAAGACGCCCACCTTCCACCGCGTGCGTGCCTTGCCGAACAGGTCGAACGGCACCACGCCCGCTTTGAGCGCCTCATCCATTGCCTGCATCCCGGCAGCGTCCAATGGACGCCCCGCCGACACGACACGGTACGGCAGTGGCAGCGAGCTCTCTCTCGGCACCATGAATGGCTGCGCCCGGAGAAGCGCCACGTCGGCGCCGTGGAACCCGACGACGAGGTCCATGCTGGAGAAGGACGCGTACGCCTTGGAGTTGTTGTTCACGGCCAGAACGGTGATGGACGCCTGCAGGTAGTCTATGGCGCCGTCCTGGCCGTACTCCAGCCGCTCCAGGCGCGCGTCGGAGACGGTCAGGTACGGCATGCTCGGCCTGTAGATGAGGTACACGGCGAACACCGCGACGCCGGCCAGGATGACGCCGACGGCCAGCGCCGTGCACACGAGGACCGTCGCCCACGCCCACCCGGAACTGCTGCGCTCACGCGGCGACCCCGCCCAGACCCTCGACGCCCGCCGCGGCTGCTCCTGGGGCCGATGCCGATCATCTTCCACCGCCATGCTGCTCTCCTCCTCCACCGACGGCGGCGGCCTGCTGGGGTCCTGGTAGAACTTCCTGGCCTGGTCCACGTACTCATTCATACGCCTCGGTTGGAAGATGGTGAGGCTGACGTCGCCCCTCGACGCGAAGCGCTGGAAGTCGTGGGACCTCTTGGATGCCCGGAGGGAGGCGACGAGCTTCTCCCACGTGGTGAGCCTGAGGAGCTTGGCGAGCTCGGCCTTGAGCAGGTCGATCAATGGGTGCCTGGACCGCTCTGCGCGCAACGCCGTGTCGGCCTCCACGAGCTTGCCGCGGGCGCCGTCCATGCTTTTCGTTGCTATGGCTTCCCCTAACTTGTTTGCGTGACGGCGGCGGATCAGCTCGACCTTCACCTCCTCCGGTTCCATGGCGCCCGCTCTGGCTGTGCGGCTTATAGAGCAACTCAAGTAACCACCTCGAGGAGAGCAGAAGGTTTTTCCTTTAACGCTGAAAAGTGAAAAGGGGCATGAATGTATATATCGGTATGCTATCAATAATTTTTCAGTTAATATATAATTACTACAATAAGAAGTTAATATATCAATAATTTCCTCTGATAAAGAAAACCCTGGCACTACCTATATACAAAACAAAAATAATGTCAGATGAGGCTAAACGAAGTTCCTCCATGTTAATTCTCACTAAAAAATAAAACCTACAAACTAAAACTAATTGGAGGCTCCATCTGAGACTCCAAACTAATCCTCATAGAACAAATACAAATCCTAGAAATTCTCACAGCAATCAAAATGATTTAGACATCAATTTAGTAAACTCTAACTACCATTGATAATGATTATAAATGTGTATATACAGTTTTTTAAATTACCCACCTCGGTCATTTATAGAAAACAATATAATGCAACCTCAAAATATGCATCTAGATTACCTAGGGATGCCATTATGAAGAATAATGTAAATTAGGCCCCCAAATTTGTATTATCCACCTAAAATTACTATGGAAAATCTAATCAACCCCTTAAATCTACATATTAATACCGCCTCTATCATTATTACAGAAACATTAAACTATGCCTAGAGTCTATATCTAAATCACCAATATATGTAATATTTAAATAACAATTACTGCATACATATATTAGTGACAAACAAATTATTTACCATTGAATTAATATCCTGGGAAATAATAAATTTATAGATTTCAACTCAAAAGTTATGACATATATATACATTGATTTTGATAGTTTGACTATAAGTGGTCTATTTTTTATAAAGCGGTCTATCTTTATAAAGAAATATTAGCATCTATAATTCCAAAGAAAATCGAATAGCCTCAGCATAAAGTTTATTGGTTCACACCAAAGAGTTTGAACATGCTGAGAACAAAAAAAAGAATTATATTAACTAATAATCAGATAAAAACTTTAAAAACAAGATATGGATTCATGACTTTCTGAGATATAAGTTGTAACATAAATTAGCATTTAAACTAAAAGTATTTTGGTGTTACTTGGAATACTCCCACCATTCCAAATTATAAGGGTTTTGGCTTTTCCAGATATAATGGTTTGGTATGTATCTAGACATAGTATATATCTAAGTATATAGTAAAAACTATAATCTAGAAAAGCCAAAACGTCTTATAATTTAGAATGGAGGGAGTACCATATAAATAGAGAGAGAAAAAATTATAGACATGACTGAATAAAGCTATGAAGCTATTGAGAAATTTAAAGTAAGTACCAATATAATATGCGTATCGTCTTACAAGATTACCAAACAGAAAAAGTACATAAAGATAAGTACTCCCTCGTTGGAGATTGTAAGTTGTTCTGGTTTTTTTTAGAAATATAGCTTTTACTATTCACATAGATATATGTTATGTCTAAATATATATAGTAAAATTTACGTACCAGAGCAACCTACAATTTGGAATGAAGGGATTTTTTTTATTGGTGATAGGCATTCATTAACTTGTGCTCCTTATGTTTCATAAGATTTTAGCCTGTGTCATTGAAGAATGGGTTGGAGTAGTGGGGCTAACATATAGCACACCTGTAGGTGCAGTTGGCGGTGAGGACTGGTCCGCGGTACGCCCTGTTGACGGCCGGGAGAAGGAGGTCGACGACCACCTTGCGCACTTCCCCGCTGTAGAGATAACCGAAGTTGACGCTGAACGAGGGGGCGCTGTAGTTGTTCGGCTCCGTTGGGTAGCCGCCGGCGTCCACCTGGTGTATCTTAGAGTAGTCATGCTGTTCCGTGACGGTGAGCTTGAGGTCCTGGACCGCGACGCTGAGGAGACCAGCCAGGAGCGCCGAGAAGTGCTCGCTGAGGTTCTCCCCGTCCGCCACGTCGTAGAACGTCCCTCCAAGGCTGTTGCCGGCGATCGCCTCCAGCACCGCCGTCGAGCCATCCTTGTCGTGCTTGCCTGCACCAAAGCCGAACGTGTACACAGCCACGTCGTCGATGCTGAGAGCCGTAGCATCGGGATGGTGGCCTTCCGGCTTGCCGTCCGACATGAAGAGGATGCTGGCCACGCGGCCGCTCTTTAGCTGGCGGCCGTCGAGGACATCGAGCGCTGTCACGAGGCCGGCGTGCATGTTGGTGGAGCCGTCGGCCTTGAGACGATTTTCGACGATGTCCGTCAGCTCCGCCTGGGAGGCCTCCGTCATGGAGTGCAGCCGGCACAGCCTGTCGGCCCTGGTGGAGAAGGAGACGAGGGAGAGGCGGTCCATGGCGCCGAGCTTGCTGATGACGAACTTCATGGCCGTCTTCAGCCTGTCGAGCTTCCAGTTCCCTTCCCAGCCCATGCTTTCGCTGACGTCCAGGACAGCCACCAGGTCTAGCCCGGATCGTTCCGCTGTGGAAGATGTATCGGTCAGCTCCAGCAGCACCTTCTGCTTGTTCTTCTCCAATGGCGCCTTGTCGTTGCAGTACGCCACCAGCCGAACCCTTTCGGCGTTCATGCTCAGCCTTGGCCCTGCTGCACCTGCATAAATAATTGTCATCTGAGTGAATGAACTGGTGTTCCATATCTTTTTTATTATACCCATATAAGAATTGAGCAAACTTGTAGTGGGACCTGCTGACGGATTTTCAGGAGGAGGTTCATCATCATTGAAGGACGACATTCCTGTTCGACTTCGACCCAAACAAGAAGCAGCCCGGCAGCACTTGCTAGAGCTACTAGCTGATATAATGATGTGTACTAGGTTAACTAAAATGTACTGATATATATATAAGAGGAATGAAGTGGCGCAAGGGAAAGGAAAGTAGTAGTGGTCCTAGAAAACGACTAATGGATGCTGATGTGTACGTCATGATAAAGGTTTCAGAAGGGAGGGTGCACTTCCACGGTTTGGTATCTTCTTTGCTCTCCCTCGCATGCAGCATCCATTGGAATTTGGAAAACAGGACCAAGCAAAGCAAGGGATAAATCAAAACAAAGCAAACCAAAGATTTGCTCAGGACAACTCCCCACCACCACCCTAAGCCTAGCTTGCTCCCCTTTCATTGTCTTCTCCACGCCGCGCCGCAGGCCCTCGCTGGTCGCCTCATGCATCACCTTTATTGGCGCCGTTGTTTCGCAAGGGCGCGGAAAGCATTGGCAGTGCGTAGACAGGGCAGGGCAGAGCTCGCTGGCCTCAGTGATGTCCCCGCCCCCCACCCCCCCCCCCCCCCCCCCTTTCCACCAAAGACGCCAACCTCCTAACGGTGCGATGCGGGCGATGGTTCCTCCAGGCATATCAGATTTATGGTGAGCAGTTTCAGTATGGTCGTGATCTCGGGCAATGTCCCCCTTCTCGTCACCCTCTCCACCCTAGTCCCGGTGCAAGGGGGCTCCTCGCATGCAAGCTGGATCTGGTAGGGGACAACAAGGGTGGGGCCAGAACAGATGGGCCATGGCACAGATCCATGCGCCAGTGGAACTTTGAGATAAATTGTAGGAACTGCTAGTTGATGAATATGAAAGAGGAGCCCCAGCTCATCATCATGGATGGACATTCGGATTGACCAAAACACGGCCGGCCTGGGACTTGATGCCTTACTGATATGTAGCTAGTAATACGTACTAGTAGATTAATAATTAAGATACCCATATTACTAATCATCAAAACGAGTATAGCTCAGCTAGTTAGGTTTCTTTTATATTGAAAAATATGTGTCTATCTAGGTTAGTACTTGACTTGACATCAATGCTTATATTTTTCAAGAATTATTAATCCATAATTTAACGTTGCTATTTTTAGGGGCATACCCATCAAAAAGAAATTAAGGGCATATTTTGCTAGATTTAATCCATAATTTAACGGTGCCATTTTTAGGGGTAGGTGATGTGTCCATACATAACTAATGAGGTGCTTGTTGTGATTTTGTAAATCTCGAGATCTGCGAGGCCAATCCAATCTTTCGAAGGAGTCCTAGGATAGGGTGTGTGTGCGTGCGCTCATAGCGATAAGGACGTGTATATATAATAATGGTCCTAGTAAATTCCTAATGTAAGATTCATGGTTAAGGTTCTGGGAAGCCAGGTTAGGCCAGGGGATGAGTTTTGGTATCTTCTTTGCTCTAGCAGGTAGCATCCTTTTGGAAACACTACCAAGCAAGGTATGAAGTACGTAGGCATACATCAGACTCCATGTAAGAGGTGTGGAAAGAGATTATCATCAGTTATTTTTGCGGAGGCAGCATCTGATGGAGTGGCTGGTCTGGAGAGGCCAATATATGGGCCTTGGGCCTACATTTACACCGTCTGTAGTTTTACATAGCCCCTCAAAAAGATTTTCAGTGGATGATCCATGACCCTATCTGTAAATAAAAAGGGAAATCTCCTAAAATCATTTTTTTTATTAGTGTTGATTGATTAAACACAAATGAGGTGGATCCAAAAAAACACACAAAAGAGGTGACTCTTTTTTCTACTTGACCCAATATCCACTTTATATAACCAATCTTGCTATTGGATTGAAATCATAAGCAACTCTGTTAATGTGCTTTATGCAATTCATGCAACTTACATATGCATATATACGCTTGTTCACTTGTGGTATTTCTATTACAACACACTGACAATGTGCATTTCATCTAGATTTCTTCTTCCAAAGATGCTACTTTAAAAATCAAGGACTAGCGGCAAAATTCTATGAAGATGTGTTTTACATAACATTATGCAAAGTTCCATGTGTCATTCTTATTGAAGTGCAATGTGGTTTTCGCAGACAATGTTTATTCAACTTACTCCATCATCTGTAGTTTGGAACATCAATGAAGCTTGGTGGAAGAATGAAGGGTGCATCAATGAACAGAAAATTGCCTTCTATATGTTAAAACTTCTCTCTATTCACTCTCTTGAATTTCGATGTAAGCATAGATTGAGCAAAGAAAGCTTCAAGTCTTTGTGTAATGGAGATCAATAGAATGCCTCGAGCCTTTTCCTTCGTTCTGTAACAATATATAACAGTTCTTGTGGGGTGCGTTTTGTGTGCTAAATCATGAATTGTACATGTGACCTTGAAAACAGAAATGATGAGTAGCTCTAGTACTATATGTGTTCAACAATACATAGGTGAGCTGGCATGTCATGTAGTTGATATAGCAGCTGCAGTTGTTTCTTATTTATACCCATCATCTAGGACAAAATATGTTGCTTAAAAACTTGTATCAGAATATAAAGTTTTATTGCAATCGTTCGTAGGACATTGAAAGCAAACATGAATTTATCTCTATACTACTATAGAGATGATTATTAAATGCACCATGATTTTTTTAATAAATGATTGTCATTTCGGTCACCCCTAAAAAGGGTTTGTGCAATGGACCGCCCCTGAAAATCAATTTCCACATATAGGATGCTATCTTTTTGTATTAATTTTACAAATCTTTATTTAGTCCTCCAAACCTCCAAATGATCTTAAATAAAAGGGGGTTTCAACTATAAAGTTTTAGATCTTGTCTAGTATAATTTAGTAGAACATGCCTCCATCTGAGGTCCTTTGAACAAGTAAATTTGAATTTAAAATGTACATGTGGGCCATTAAAGTATCTTAAATTGAAAACTATCAATTACAACATTTTAGAATTAGTCTAGATACACAATGTCCATATAAAATTTGTCCCCATCAAAATTCACATGAAAAAAGTATGATTTTTTTGTGCAAACCGCACCTAAAAATTGATTTTTAAAGGGTTGTCCATCTCTAGAACTATTTATAGAAGAGGTAGGTATTACAACCTTATCCCCTTTACTATGTAGTAACTCGTTAACTAAAAATTAATCGCTTTATTCCAAAATGCAAGTTATTTTGGTTTTGTCTTTGTTAAATTTCTCTAACTTTGACATGATTTAGAAATAGAATACATTCATATACAACATCAAATTAGTTTCATAAAACCCACCACGAAATATATCATGATAGTGCATTTGTTTGGTATTGTATATGTTAATAATATTTTCATTAAACTACATCAAAGTTAGAGAAATTTTACTTAGGACAAAGCTAAAATCTTTAACATTTTGGAATGGAAGGAGTATTGTTTTATGTACTGATCCAATCTATATGTAGAATTTGTCTCTAAAGAGCAGAAAGAGAAGCTCAACTTAACATGGCACAATTTCCAATAGAGAATATAAACACACACACACCAAATATATTCCTCATTTCTTCACATTTTTAGGATCTCAAAATGCAATAAAAAAGCTCAGTAAACAAGGAATGGTTGCCATGCCACAGGTGCTAAGCTGTATCCTACAATTTCACTTGCTTGGATGATAATATGATTTGCCAAGAGCAGAGAAGTAAAGGTAATATGATTTCTGTAGATCAAAGATTTAGAAGATCATGAACTCTGTAATGGTCAGCTGCTAGGAAGGTTTACGACTTGCTTGCTAATCTTGAGATAATGTGGGATTTTATCATTTGATAGCACAGCTGTTACGTGTGAAAGACATACGCAAATAGAGGGTTATTTGCCCAGCAGGTCAGCAGCACTATGGGATTTGCAGATTTTCAACTGATGCGTTGTCAAATTGAAGTGATTTGTGAGCTTAGACCATTTGCCTAGCATTTCTAATCACTGTGCTTATCAGGTATTGCAATCTTAGTGATCTGTCGTTCAAGGCACAATCTATCGAAACTCATCAAATTATGTGCAATCTTCATTTTCCACCACCATCCTGAGTATGTCTTTGTTGACTAGTATAACTAAATCTATCAAGACATTTGTTGTCTCATCATGCAGTCTTCACAGATTTCCAACAGCACCATGCTATTTGCCTACTTCCTTCAGTGCTGCCAAACCAAAATGATATGTCATCTTAGATTATTTCCCAATGGACACCTAATCATTGTGGTGATTATATACTATAATCATGGTGTTCCATTGCAGATGGCACAAGTTATTGAAAATCAACAAATTATATGGACTCTTCAGTTTCCACCACCATCTTAAACTATGTGTATTTGTTGAGTCGTCTAACTCTATGGAAACATTTGTTTTTTTCTTCATATGCAGTCTTTGCAGAGGATCTGAGGCTGGATGCAAAGCTACCAACGCTCATTTATTGACAAACAGCCAATGCTATTTGACTATATCTAGGGAGGAGGTATTTGTTACAAGAAAAGAAATGCGATACAGACTTGAGTTCATACTTTCCACCACCATCTTAACTATATGTGTCATTGTAGGAGATTTCAGACAGGATACAGAGCTACCGATGCACAATGATTGACAGATGGCCATCAATATTTCTACAAAAAGGTACGCGAAACTGACTTGCTTGGAGTTCACACTTTTGGGACACAACCACGTGGCTGGTCATCCTTTTCGTCAAATTGCAAAACTAATGAGCTGAAAAATCATGCATCGGTTGTTTCTCTCACTCGAAATTCATGCGAGTTGCTGGAAACAATCCATAAGATCGCTGCTACCTATTGAAGTGCAGTCTGTTGTTGCAGCCAAGTTTTGATTTCTGAAGATACGGACAAATGGGCCAGTCTGCATTGTTGGCACAACCCGTTTACCGACTGATGAACTGCAGCTCTCTAACAAAAACAAACAGTCTGCTCCCGCGTGTGCAAATGGGAGACCTGAGCTTGAGTCGGCTGGAGATATGGCCTGGCACGCACATGTGGGCCCCTACCATGCACCATAAACGCTGTCATGCCAAAACAATTTTTTACTTGCCAACAAAACTATAGTATCTCTACAATTGTAGCAATTTATGTTGATAGTTGCAATATTAACATTCTTCAGTTCCGATGTGGTGTAATAGCCTTTTATATAGGGGTCATGATGGGTTATGATTAATTAGTGGTCACACAGGTTTTGTGTTTAGGGTTTTGTTGTTCTATCCGTTCTTCACACAACCTGCAAACGTTTAATTTTCTTCACCACCGACCCGTGTACTGAAGTCTTAAGGGTTGTGAGGTTCTTGCCATACTCTTTACATGGATTGCATCTTCAAGTTTTTTATACTACGGACCTCATATACTCGGCCTTTCTATTTAGGGGTCAGTAGGGGTTGTAACTAGGGATCAAAATTGATTGTGATTAGGGGTGGCGCAAGGGCTATGATACAATCAGCAGGGTTGTGATTGGGGATCAATAGGCGATGTAGTTCAGGGTTGTGTGGGTTCTGGCCCCATCATCTACATGGATAGTAACTTTTATTGAAAAATCATTTTTTTGACACTTTGATGAGACAATGGAGATGAAAAATGTAAGCAAATTAAATCATGGCTGTTTAGTGTATGGTGGTGTATATGTTGCGAACATTGGAATCTTTTCAGGTGTATTTTGCAGGCGAGTCCATGATAAATGACGTTCAGTATACATGGAATGTATAATCCATTGGTTATATTTATTTCAAATTCCTTTTGTCTTCTCTCATCATCTAATTTGCTAGATTCAGTCAAAGAGAACTAAGAAAAAGGTACAACATAGTTTCATAAAAACAAAGTTACAACAGAGGTTCAGTAGGTCTAATGACGAAATTCTGTTTTTTCCTCAACAGAAGAAAAACCAGTAGTTCAGCTTGAGATCAACTCAAACCGATATCCATGCTACTGTGATCTAACATCTGATAACATCTGAGTATCTGACTGAGTAAAACTTTAACCAATCCCAACTGCCTCTCCTACGTTAATGTATGCACTTTCGGTGCGGTTTTGCTTTTACCATTTGACAACAGAACCGTTGTGTGGTGAAAGACATGTGCAAACATATTGTTGTCCAGTTATGCATGCAGAAGTACTATGCGATTTGCTGTGCCAGGTAGAAGTGATTTGTCAGCTTAGGCCATTTGCCCAATGGATCCCAAATCATTGTCGTGATCAGATACTATAACCTTGATGTCCTATCACAGATGGCACGAGCTATTGAAATTCATCAATTATGTGCACTCTTCAGTTTCCACCACCATCTTAAGTATGTATCATTGTTGAGTAGCCTGGCTCTACGGAAATATTTGTTGTTTCTTCATGCAGTCTTCACAGAGGAACTCAGGCTGGATGCAAAGCTCTACCAATACTCATTTATTGGCAAATGGCCGATGCTATTTGACTATATTTCTAGAGAGGAGATGTTTGTCACAAGAAAAGAAATGCAAAACAGACTTGAGTTCATACTTTCGACAATCATCGTAAGTATGTGTGTTTCATGGCTAGTCTAGCTCTGCCAAAGCATTTGTTGTGTTTCTTCATTAGTCATTGTGCAGGAGATTTCAGACTGGATACAAAGCTAAACACTGCTCAATTATTGCCAGACGGCCAACATTATTTTACAAAGGAGTTTCCTACAAGAAAGAAACGTGAAACTGACTTGAAGTTCACACTTTTGGGACACGAACATGTATTTGTTGCTTCCCTCATTCGAAATTAATGCTAGTTCCTGGAAACCAACAATCCATAAGGGCACTCCTAACCTAGAAACTAAGGTGATTTCTATGTTCATTAACAGGATGCCATCTGAGTAAAATGATGATGTGACATTGCATTTAAAGAACAGAAATCCGGAAATAGTTTCTTAGACAAGAAAATAGGTCTATATGAGAACTAAGATACGAAGAGAGATGATAGGTAAATAATGGAGAGAGAAGACATATATGTGTGATTGGATAAAAAATATCTTGAAGAGAACTATCCATTGGAGACATGATTTTTTATATATACTGTCTACATGATTTGAGAGGCATAGAAACTAGTTGTAATTTTTAGCATTGGAACTAATCTCCATTGCTGGCACAACCCGTTTTCCCACCATGCCATACCTGCACACTACACCGGCCAGTCACCTCCAAACGGTTCTCTATTGACCAGCCTGGCCCACCAAAAAGATACAATAGCTCACCAACAGATACAAACGCAACCTTTAGGGCGTAGCTAGCGTCCGGACGTCTGCCCCGCCTGTTGCGCCCACCCCGCATGCCTGATGAATCTTGCACCTGCCACCGCCTGCCTCGCTTGTCCCGCATGCGGCTGCAACTGTGCGCCTGCCTGCTCACCCTCACATGGTGATGCACGTCCCCACACAAGGCCATGCCTGCTGCTACGCGTTTCGCTTCACTCCATGTTGCGCCCGTGCCTGCCCCACCTGTTGCGCCCACCCTGCATGCCTGATGAGTCTTGCACCTACCACCGCCTGCCTCGCTTATCCCGCATGCGGCTGCAACTATGCGCCTGCCTGCCCACCCTCACATGGTGATGCACGTCCCCACACATGGCCATGCCTGCTGCTACGCGTTTCGCTTCGCTCCATGCTACGCGCCCATGCATGCAGGTGGAGAACACCCATGCCTGGGCCCCGCATACTGTTGCGCCCCTCACTTCGCTTCTGTGTTGCGCGCCCTTGGACGTGCATGCAGGTGGGGACTAGATCTACATTTGCAACATCCAGATGAAATATATGCAACATTCATACAAAACATTTGAAACATACATCTAAAATGCATGAAACATATTACGTCTGCTAATGAAAACACTTGCAACATGAAGCCTTGCTGCAACATACGTCTGAAACAGGTAAAACATTTGAAACATACGCTTGTAACATATGTGTATAGCTACTGCAACATATGCAATATCCAGATAAAATACTTGAAACATACGTTTGAAACAGATAAAACATTTGAAACATACGCTTGCAACATACGTGTATTGCCATTGCAACATATGAAACAAACGGATAAAACACTTGCAACATACGTCTGAAACAGATGAAACATTTGAAGCATACACTTGTAACATACCGGTATAACCATTGCAACATATGCAACATCTAGATAAAACATACATTTGAAACGCATGAAACACACAAAGCTCAATGCCATGGAGTGGCAGAAAAATTTAGGCTAGCACTCAGCTGGCAACGGTCAACCATCACGGAAGCAGCAAACGACGCATCCAGGTGTGGGCCCGTGCTCCTCTCACTAAGAGGCAAGCAGCCTAGCCAGCCCTGCAGCTAGCTAATCCAGTTGGCCAAAGCAGCAACGCTATAGGCAACATGTGACGGGGCAGCTTGGCCTAGGTGCAGACAATATAGATAGAGAAAAAGAGCAGGATGGCAAGCAGCAACAGACCTAGACGCTAGGCAGCAGAGGGCAAGGATGACAAGGAGGCCTGCGGCCTTGGGCGCGTGCGGCTAAAGGCTTGGCTGGCTGGTCCAACCAACAGCGGACACAGCAGGGAGCCTTCTCCGTGGTCACGTGCATGCATGGTTCCCCACACGCCGCATGCACCCCGAACTGCACCCTGAACAAGTGATCGCACATGCTCACATGTGCTGCCCTGCTGAAAGGACTGGTGCGGGCCCGCCTGACTGTAACAGCACGCCCTCTCTTTTTTTCTTGGGCATCGTGCATGGGGGTCGATCCGTCCATTCGTCCGGACACCCTCAACCAAGCATTACCGCAACAAACAGGCACGTCCAGGTGGAGTGGAGACCTAGGCTTGAGTCGGCTGGGCCTGGCCTCACACGCACGTACGTGTGGATCCTATCATGCACCATAAATGCTTTCATGTCAAAACATTTTTTATTTGCTAACAAAACTCTGATCAGCTTAAATCTTTTTTTAGGGACTGATCAGCTTAAACCTTTGGAACTCCTAGGAAGGAGAAGCCAATCACCACTTTTTAGATATACCCTTATTTAGAAAACCTCCTTTTTACAACCCTTGGTTTTTCAAAAAAAATATTTTAAAAAAAACGTGATTCTAAAACTCCCCTTCAGAACCCTATTCTATGTCTGTTTTGAAAATCCTTCTCCAAACCATGTTCAGTTCCTATTTAGAGAACCTGTCCCCTTAAATATTATTTTATTCTTATTTCAATGACCACTATTCAAAACCTTGTTCCACCCTTATGTTGAAAACTCTCTCCAAAAACTTGTTTTATTCTTATTTTAAAAACACCTCTTCCAAACCTTGTCTTATTCACACTGATACCCTTGACGGTCTACACATAATGTTGAAACACTACTAGTTTCGACTGAAATTTTTTTATGTAGCTACCAATCTCATTGTCCACAGAATGTGTTTCCTTCGGATTAGTTCCATACAAATGTTGTATCACTTTCTTCTATGCAAATTATGCATCTGGAATAATAATATTCAGGAATTTGTTCATCAAATACATACCTCGTTTCTTCACCTATTTTTTTGTCATAATATTTACGAAGCAAAAGAAATATGTTTTCAGATACATCATACATCACATGTTTGTAGCACTAAGCTTGAAACAACTGAGGATCTCAACGGTTATTTTTCTTTTCTGGTCATTCAAGTTTATGGGTCGTCATCCAATTGAGGTTTCAAAATTCAAAGTAGTACAGGGATCAAAGGAGTTTCCATCCAGAATTATTTTTTCTCATATTTTTATATGTCAACTTGTTTTTTATGAACATTAAAGGTATATTCAACTTTGAAGTCAAATACAGATCATCTTAATATCCCAACTCATTTAATTTCCAAATTTAAAATATAGAAATTTGGAAAAATAAAACATGATATACGACAGGATGAACTTATTCTTCATATTTCCTAAACACCAACACTTCATGGGTTGTTGAATGAGTTCAAGTTTTTGTATGTTGATGGTCATTACATGGCAATTCAGACCATCAACATGATGACAAAGTAAAAGTTAAATCAACATCAAAGTAGTATTCTGTTTTCAAATAATATGGTCCCACTTGTACATAAAATTATTTGTTTATAGTAGTAAACATGCAAATCCTTTAAGGAATCAACATTACAGACACGTGGGACAAAGCAGGAGCACCAAGGGAGAGGCCGACCTTGCCGCCCAACCTAGCTCCACCTAGGTCACCTGGTGGCTCTGCCTCTCCACGTCACCAATCCGTGTGAGTGGCCAAGAAACACACAATCCACGACATCTACACGTTGAGTTGGTATTGGATTGATCCAAGGGCCACCATAGACTCGTCCAAGGAATCACTACCGAAATGGTGGAATTCTCATAGTGTTTTTAAATAGTAATAAAACACTAGCACTAGTCGTAGCACATGGGAATCTCACTACAAGGCATTTGGTAGGGAAAATTTATACTAAATTTTGAAGGCCAAAACACTAGGAGAACCCCACCTCACTAGGAGAAATTTAATATTCTGGTTGTGAATGATGTATCCACCACCTGCATCTGGACCACACCAAGTCTGTGAAACCGCCAAACCACAACTACCAACCACCTTGGAGAAGCGCCGAGAGCCGGAGGAACAAGAGGCAACGCATCCTAGAGTCGGCCGACCCTACAGGGGTCGCTCGACCCCACTTGTTAGCTCCACCGTGTCAACTCTAGCTAAAAATACCCCCTGCCTACGAGTACTATAAATAGGGTTCTTGGCGCCATTTGTCAGTCATCTCTCTTATCATAGAAGAAGATCCAAGAAGAATCTAGTAGTCCACTCTTTAATAATTAGGCTAGTAGTGAGAGTTACAGTGAATCAAGCTCTACTCTAGTCTAGAAGCAGCCTTTGGAGTCGGGTATAGCTCTTGTACCATTTCCTTCTTGTAAGACTTTCCTCATTTGGATATATTGCTTTCTACTTAAGTACTTGTTCAAGTCTTGTTAATCTGAGTCCTAGTCTTGATCTTTAGTCGTCATACTCTAGTGATACTTATAATTACTTTGTTTACTATAATTGGCTCTCATAGCATAGGATCTTCGTCCCTTAGTGGATGCTCTAGTCTTAGCATCTATAATTAATTTATTCCTCATACTTTTTGAGTCAATTTCCTTTTTTCATGAACATAAAAGGTATATTCAACTTTGAACTCAAATATAGATCCATTTAAGATCCCAACAGCTCATTTAATTTGTAGATGCAAACTATAGCTCTTCTAGAAAAATAAATAATCCATTTTTTCCAGACACCTTGTTGTTAATCAAGTTCAAGTTCAATGAGAATGCAACGGAGAATGGGCATGTTACATCAACCAATTTAAATTAAACAAAATTAAACTATGACTCAATTAGAACATGAATAAACATGAATAGTGCTATCATCACGAACTTGCTCAACAATGATTGTCAAAGTCTTCCATTCCATCTTAGCAACAAAACCCTTTACTTTAGAAGGGTTGGATTCTTCAATAGTAAATGGTGAAAGAATGTATGAAAAACATGTGCAGACCTGTACAATGCAAAGCTTCCTGTGTAATATGCTACTTTCTTCTCAGTTTCCTCTAACATCTCAATTTTCAATCTTAACAATGTTGTCCCTATATGTGGTCTCAACTATAAAATCTTTTATATAGCTATCAGCCTCAATGTTATCTCAACTATAAACTCTTTTATGTAGCTATCAACCTCAGTGTTCACAGGATGAGTTTCTATAGATCAAATGCATACAAATGATGTTTCATGTTCACGCGAATGATGTTTCATGTTTTCATCCATGCATACTAGGCATGAGAAATAACAATTCAACAAATGCATACCTGGTTTCTTCACCTATTTAAGGCAAAAGCAGATATCACAAGTTTCTAGCCCTAAGTTGGATACATCATTCATTTCTAGCCCTGAGATTTAAATAGATAGTCTCAATGGGTCATGTAACAGAATCGTCCAATTTATAAGAGCACAAGTACTAAAACCGCTGCCGTGACAGTTGATTTGTCGCACTTGAGCCCATATAAACCTAGTAGTTCGTGAAATCACGAGGGATTTCAAATTTTGAACAACATACAACCAAGATCGTACATGGTTCAGCATACACACATCACATGTTACATCAAGTTCGCACATAGTTCAAATACATCGGAGTTCAACATAAAGTTATTACAACACCAAGTTCTGAAATAGAGTAGCAGAAGCAAATAGGTTGAAACATCTCACACACATTGAGTTCAAGTACGGTGCCAGTTCATGATCAATCCAACAAAAGCATCATAGGTAAGATCTATGGAAAGACCATGCCCATGGTCCTACTCCTCATCCACAGCGGGATAGAAGCAGTTCTTATAGTAGCCCACATACATATTGCCATCTGCAACAAGAGGGAATAAACCATGAGTACGAGAATGTACTCAGCTAGACTTACCCGTCATAAACCAAACAAATATGACTCTCAAGGATCATGCAAGGCTTTATTAGTGGAGCTAGTTGACCAACATTTTGCATAAAAAGCTTAAGCACAGAACTTGTATATTAAATCTTTAGCCTCAAGTTAACATATTCATTTAGGCATCTCTAGGTTAGCACCTATACTAGAGCAATCACTTGATTAAGATTAAGCAATCAATAATAACCATATCATATTTGGCTTTTCATCAATATAACCATCATTAAGTTCCATAGTCAAATTACTACAGTGTAGGCGACTAGTCCAGTTTCTCACTATCCAGCGGAGATGGCGATTCGAATGGATTCCTGGGGGCACCTCTCCTTCCACCGGTTTGACTTCCAGTAGGGTTACTCCTTCTAGCGATCTTGTATGTATGCATACATGAATGAATACCGGGAATGCACATGACATGAAATATTATAACGTCATGATGAGATGCTTATGTTAAACATGATGATCCAAACATTCATTATGACTTAACCAAGTTACTTTTCGTTTACTGAGTAGGTGCATATCTCCTCTCTAGAAAAGTAGACATACACTTACCACGTTTTAACAATCTAAGATACAAAAGTTCATCACTTGTGAGAGGCCTAACACCTATAGCTCTCAATTATCTTAATTATCCTAATCATTTTAACAAGCATCACATGCACCAAACAATTACATTGCAAAACAAGCATTTTCTGGACTGCTAGACAGCAGCCACTTGCTGACACCATAACTGGAGTTCTATAAATCCAAATGACATGAACTAGGACTTTCTGGAAATATTAACAAATTATCTACAACTTCCTTATAGATGATTTTAGCTAATTCAAACATTAACTAGCCCAAACAGAGCCATCTATTCAGACTGTCCAGAAATTCCAGAGAGCAAGCATTTTCAATTACAAACTTTAAATAGTTATAGCTCTCAACCAAAAAGGCCTATGATCGTGAAATTTTTACACAAGCAAGATAAGAAGGTTATCTACAATTTTGCTAATATAAAGATTCTCAGCAAACATCAGTAGCACTACTCAATTTACTCATTTCCAAAAACTGTTTCAGAAGCCATACAAGCAAGTAAATATGAGCAACTAAATAATTCACTATGTTGTAGAATTGACTTCTATGCACCACCAAAGTTACCAATAGATTACAGATATCTTAAAAACACTAGAAAACGTAATGGTCAAGTTTAATCCTTTTATCCAATTACCTTTCTTAATTTATTTAGATAAATAAGGGCAAATATGAACACAGAGCAAAAGTACATAGAAAAATCTAGGAAAATTACAGTGGCACACACAGGCCATAACTAGACTACTGTACAAATTCGAGAGCAATTGAATCAACGTAGCATCTTCTACAAAAGTGACAAGCTAGCCATGAATTAATGAGCACAATTAATTTGACCTAGTGAAAAATGTCAAACAACAGATTTCAATTTTTTCTTATCTTTTCCATCACTAAATAACACTGTACAACAAATTTCACAGTTATATCGTTAATGGTTTATCCATTAAAAATCACATAAAATATTACTATTTATTCAAAGGAAATTCATAACTACACCCTCCAGCATGCATTGGAGCTCAAATTTTTATCACAATCTGCATAAATCATGTTTAGACTACCACAAAATTCTCATGGCAGAAGGAGCAGTGGAACTCTAGATATGAATTTCTCCTAAAAACACCTTGAATAAAAGGAATAATTAATAACTGAGAAAACTTTCTACTAAACCCTAACATTTTATTATTCTAATGCTTAGATCATTTTCCAAGGATTCCAAAAAGTCCTCATTTGCATTTTTTGATTTTTCTACGATTTTATATGATTTTCTAAAGATCACAACACATTTCTTGAAAAAGAAAAACAGAGAAACACTAAAGCAGTCACTAACACACGGGACCCAGCGGTCAACAGGACCCCACCCGTCAGAGCAGGGGCGGAGCTTTGACCAGCGTTTGCTCGCCGCCGGTGAGGTCGCTGGCGGTAGCGTCTATGCCATCGAGATCTACGCGACGACACGAACCTAGCGGTGGTGGCAACTGGCTTGGAGACCCACCAGAGTTGTGTCGCCAGCGGTGATGGCGTGCGGTGGACGTTGACCAGCGGTACGTCGGCCAATTTTGGCCACGGCGAGGTGAAGCGAGGCGAGCGCAAGCACCAAGGTGCCCTAGCGAAGCTACTACGACGGTTGACGACGAACGCGGGGGTCGCCAGAGAGCACAACTGCGGACGTAGCGCGGCGGTGCGCTGGCCTGTTCCGGCGACGCGAGCGCGATAGAGTCTAATCTCTAAGTGGCTACGGCTTCTACACCTAACGGCGATGCTCTAATGCGACAGAGGTGAGGAGATAGAGGCCACAAGGCGCGAGTACGGCAAGCCGAGCTCGGTGGTGGCGATGCGCTTTTGTGCCTTACCATGGCTCGAATAGGGGCACTGGTGGGTGGAGCCTATAGAGTACGACAAGGCAGAGCTATGACTGTGCTGGATTGAGAAACGGCACGGTGGAGGCGGCGTTGCGTGGGGGGAGGTACGACGGTGATGGCAGAGCTTAAGAGGAGAGGAGCGAGGTAGGGCGAGCGAATGGATGGAATGGCGAGCTGCATCAGCCTCGGGCAGGAGAAGGGCTCCAGCTTGCGCATGAGTAGGGGTGATGGCGAGGCATGGTGGCCACGCGGCGCGCGGTACCTGAGCGCAGTCGGCCACGGCCGGATTTTTGAAAACAGACACGCCGTTCAAAGCCCGCGAACACGCCTGACAGAGTGTTTTCTTGCTATCCCTACTCCTAATCCGTTGTGAATTAGCTAAAGACGTTGTTGACAAGGTTGCAGCCCTACATGTGAACTCCAACTTTGCTATATGTAAGGCACTCGAGCCAAATCGGCCCAAATTAGGAGCTACCTGCTACTGAACATAGGTACATGGAAAACAAAATGCGACATTCAGACTTAGAAAAACTAAGTTTTAAAAACAGCCCTAGTTGCTGCCTTATGGGCAATATTTGAACATGTTCTGCACAAAACTAGCTCTAGGTCACAACATAACATTTGTTCCTCATAAAATTACCTACAACTTTGGTTAAGGTACCACTTCCATGAAAGGACTCTAAGTCAACATTCAAAGTACGTCAAACAGAAACACTCTAGAGGATCAAACATGGTCAAACTTTATTTGAATTTGAATTTGGTTAAACTACCAACACAAACTTTGCTTCATTTTGTATTCTAAGCATGAATAAAGTGTTGTCTTGGCAGTAGGTACACATTTGCATAATTGTACCACAAAAAGTCAAGCCACATAATAATGAAACACCAAGTAACACTATATGAAACATCATGTTGCATGGCAATGTTACATTAGTTTTAAGTGCATGTTTCACATGTTGCATGAGTATGTTTCATGTAGTATGCTCATGATTATGAATGGGTGATAGATGCACATGCATGCTATTCTATGCAATGCAAATGTGTGAGGTAACACCCAGGGTGTTACAGGTCATTTTTTCAATCATTTGAGGTCATGATTGGTCATGCAATAGAGGCTTCAAAGGTGTCCATGGATTAATGTATTTGTCATCTAGAGTTAATTCATTACCATACTTCTATAAGTCAAACTGCATTTTTTACTAACACAAAAGGTATATTTAGCTTTGAACTCAATTACAGATCCATTTGTGATCCTAGCAGCTCATCAGATTTGGAAATGAAATACAGATTTGTAGAAAAATAAACAAGACATGAAGGGATGAACTTATTCTCCATCACTTCTATACACTATGATAAACCCACCTAATTAACTAACTTTTGAACAAGTGTGGAACATGAGAATTTGTGTGCAGCTAGTACCTACATATATATGGCAACACCAGAAGCCAATTGCACATCAACTCAGGAAAATGTCACCTTCCTTTGCCTTTGCATTGTTAGTCATGATGCATGTTTGCATTTCTCCTTCACATGTCATGATGATGAAGATGGATGGACTAGGCACCAAAGACATGGTGACTGATATGCCTAGCTAGAGGTAGCTGTAAGTAGTGGTCAACTTCAAATTTGTCAACGAGTCACATATGTCTATATAGGCATTCCTTGCAGGATTTCCGAAAAGAGCTACATGTAGAAAATCAAAACCTTATTACTCTAGATATGTGGCATGATGTTTCAGGAAGATATGTAAATTACATGTGAAAGGAACATCATTCATTAGACTATCTTAACAAGACTGAATGTAATCAAACTCATCATGTTTCGAGCAATCACATTCATTGTCAAATGACTAGTAATGGGGGAGTATAAGCTGGTAGTGATAACAAACGGAGAATGGAAACAAATGGAGGCAGTAAAACAATTGACCTGATTATATGTCAACATCGAGCAAAGAGTTTGCACATCCCATTATTTCGAAGGTCAGCCTGCACGGACAACATTTTCTGAAGTGGCCATGCATTCGATGCACTCCACTGAAAGACATGCATGAGGTTCATTCGCATTAAGTGTGTTGCACAGGTCATTTGCATATCCGACTCCTCTCCCCTGCCCCCGCGTCACCCCCCACACAAGCGACTGGGAGGCCCTGAACCCTAGTGTCACCCCTAGCCCCTCCTTCCCCTCCCCTACCGCGCCGCCACCGGAGCAGGCCGCTGGCAGGGCCACGTGCCTTGCCAGGAAGGCGACGGCGGTGGGGCATCTGCTCGTGTTTAGTGGCCTAGTGGCACGGGGTGGTGGTGGCCTAGCGGGGCGCGGCCGAGCTTAAGCTATGTGGGGCTTGGCAAGGCCGCCACCTGCGGCTGGGGCGACGCTGGCCAGGGCCCAGGCAGGCACTTGCGGTGGTGGAGCTCTACTCCTCCTCCGCCCTCTCCTTCCTCCTTCCTTGCTGGTGGCAATGGTGTCAGCCTGGGCTACCGAGCAGGCGGATCCGTGGCCCAAGTGGCCGGATCCATAGCCCTAGTGGCTGGATCCAGCTCACCCTGGCTGGGAGACGTAACGACCAATGGCCGCTATGGCAGCTGCGGTAGGAGCTAGTGCAGGCGCGGGGTGCGCAAGGCTAGCCAAGGTTTCTACGGTTGAGGCCGGCAGTGGGGCTGCCCATGGCGTGCGACCTCGGCAGCGGCTGACCTGGCTTGCCTACCCACGAAGCTCGAGCGGCCGTTGACGGAGGCAAAGGCATCATCCTGGGGTGCCTGGTTCGTGGCTGAATCTCATGCCCTAGGGTGGGGGCAGCGCCCGAAATGGTGGGGCATGCGCCTCATGGCTATTGGCAGCTTAGGTCTGTAGCGATGGCGGCAGGTGTTACGCGAGCGGTGGAGTCAGGTCTGGCTCCACGAATTGCCTGGACGGAGGGGGTGGCAGCCGACTCAACTATGCGGCTACTGCGAGCAACTGGCGCGTCGATGCCCCTCTAAAGGGGCTTCTGTGGGGTGGCAGGACAATAGAGAGGGTGGTGCTAGCGGGTATGGGGTCCGGCTTCTTGCCCTGGCGTTCGTGCTAGAGGCTTCCTTGGGCGAAAGCCTTGGTGACAGTAACACCGATGGGCGCCGCTTTCCCTGTTGAGGCTGTCGTGTCTTCCCCTCTAGCATTGTCATCCAAGGGTGAAAACCCGGTCCACTGTGGAAGTGCGACGGTGGCGTCATCGACATCGCTCCCTTCCTGATGGCGTTCCATTTGGATCGTCGCCGTGGCTTTGAGGTCTCCTTCAGCGATTGCGCTTCTCGGCACCAGGTGGACGTGTGGAGGTTGATCTTGCAACATGAAGTCAGAGATGATATGTCGGGGACATGGCTCGGCAACAATGACATGCACCGCCCCCCTTCATCGGAGTTTGGGGTTTTGCGGAGGGTCTACATTCGCTGGGGGTGAGGTCTGGGTTCATGACTGGAAGTCGAAGCTGCTCTTGTTTGAGCTCGGCAACGATGACCAGTTGTGGCCCTGCTTTGGACCCGTCGTTAGGTGGCTCATGAGTGGTGGCCTGCCATTGGAAGTCGGAGCTAGTGGTAGCTTTGCTTCCATGCTCAGCAATGATGACCCATAGCAGTGTGTCGTGTTAGTGCTCAACCGCGTCGCGTGGGGTGATTAGCCATTCGGGTGTTCTATGGACATCTCGTTAGACTAACCTTCTTGTTCATAAATTCTTTCATCTTAACTGAGCGGCAGAGCTCCAGCCTTTGTTTTTTTTAAAAAAAGGTTCATTCTCATCTATACCTAATAATAAAGAGGTAAAATTTTAGGCTTTTTTTCGTCCAGACCATTCTAAACTTATTCTGTTCACTCACTTCAGACCCACTGCCTCCTGTAGGCTCGCATCCGGAATCCTCAGCCCACAAGTGGAATAAAAGCTAGAAAAACCCAAAAATACTGTGTTACTCGGTGGATTCGAACCCTGGTCACCCGGGACCAAGTATCTTGTGCTCACCACCACACCACGCAAGCTCATGTGATAATGGATGAAGTTTCTTATGTATTTATCGTGGCTAGAACCTTCAAACTTTTTATATTAATAAAAACCACTCTTATGGTTTGGCAAGATAAAATAAATAAATAAAAATATGATAATGTGGTATTTTGCATATATTAAAACTAAAACACTCTTATGGTTAGCATGACAATGGTTTGGCAAGATAAAATAAATAAATAAAAATATGATAATGTGGTATTTTGCATATATTAAAACTAAAACACTCTTATGGTTAGCATGACAAAATAAATAAATAAATAAATAAAACTATGAAAATGTGGTTTTGCATATATTATATGCACATGACAATGTTTTTTTGAGGAAGCGAGTATTTGGGTGCAATTTGATAATCAATGGCGTGTTTGAGGTACAAATTAAAAGAAAAGCTGAATGATTCTGTTGCAACTTATAAATACATTTACTTTTTTTATTATTAAAGGAGTATATTTCTTGTCTGACATTGCTCATAACTATCTATAGGGATTTGACAGACCACTCTCATGAATATACGAGTTAGAGTGACATGTTCAAACATAGTACTGAGTCCATTCCAAAATGAATTAGATTACACGAGCTGGTTGGGTTCCCTATGGTGGAACCTACCCACCGGGGTTCAATTCCTTAACTTGGCACGGGTGCTCATATTTTTCTGAATTAATTCTAGGATTTAACGGCGCTATGCTTTCAGTGGTAGGCGATGTCCACATCAACAGTGAGGCGCCTATGGTGACTCCATGAATCTTGAGACTCGTCGGCTCAGTTCTTCGGAGGTGCTCATAGAGGATGGTTTGTGTGCATGTGTTTATAGGGGTGAGTGCGCGTTCGTGTGATGGGCGCCTATGTTGTACCGTGTAATTCTCAAAAAAATGAATTGGATTACAAGTGCTTTCGTAGACTATCACCGTACAAGTTAGGGTAGCATGCAACAAGATATAGTACAAAGTCCGATTGCAAAGTGAATACAAACCTATGATGCGATCGTTGAAATAAATCTTCTAACCATAGGTGGTCTAAGTGACCATACAACAAGCTCCCGTCAAGATGTAAAGTGCAATTGATCCAAGCACAACAGTGCTTAGGGAGGTACTTTCTCTTCAGGCATTTAGAGCCATGCTACTTGTTGGCTTGGGGCCGTGTCCATGCCTGCAGCAAGTGGGTTGTGCAGCTCTGATCTAGCTAATCATAATTGCTACAATTGTTTGGGGTACTAATTAACTATGTCTTACTTCATTGACTAGGCATGCTATGACGAGCTAACTGATGAGTAGAGCAGTATTGCGATTATAACTTTTTGCAAGCATTGTGATTTATGTTGATCTTTTCATTCTTATAATACTATTGTTATATTATTGAGTCATGGTAAATGAAATTTTGTGGATTGTGTTACATTTATTCAACTATAATATTTACCGTATCTGATATACGGTCAGACTTCAAAACCTTGAGGGCTCAAGGCAAAAGCATGATCCATGTTTTTTTTTCCTTTTCGAGAACTAGGATTCACAGACTTCAAATCCTTGAGGGCTTAAGGCAAAAGCGTGATCCATGTTTTTTTTCTTTTGAGAACTAGGATTTATGGTAGTGTTGCATCTGTAGCAACGCACAAAATTTTAAAATTTTATAGAAAGGATAAAACATATAACTAGATAGATATATATATAACATTTTAGTCCTCATTTTTTATAAACGGTTGATGTCTTTTGCTCTCCCGTTGCAACGCACGGGCATTTTTGCTAGTTAACATAAAGTGCTTCACCTGGGATTGACCTTAACAAAATTAAGGAAAAACACTATATTTCTCTCCACTTTATATGAGTCATGCCCTCAGCCTGCATTAGAGATGAGCAGTGCCATAAACCACAAGATGGAAGTAGCAGAACAAATGATGTATTTGATTTGGCCCCTAGGAAAGATGATGAAGACAACAAGGCACAAAGGACTATTCTATGGAATGTGGCGTAGAAAATTCGGTGATAATTACACCAAACTATGCTCTGTTGCCCTCCTGCAAACACCTCCCACCCACCAAACTAGCAAACTTTTTTCAAAAGCACCGCTGGATGTGATTTGGACAGGACGTGTGTACAAGGGCCCATCAGCTATGGTACCATTGGCCACAGGGTATATCCAGAACACTAGAACATTTTTACTGGACAGTATAACTCGACGTGGAAATAAAAGGCCGCACATTCTGACGTGGAAATAAAAGACCGCACATTCTGAAGTTGAGAACCTCACGAAAGGCCTGCGATTAACCAGCATGTGCATGCTACTTGTTTATAAACCTCTGCTGACACCATCTCAGAACAAGAATAAAATGTTCAGAGGATCCACTCGTTTGTTCAACAGTTAATCTGAGTATCTATGCCATTAATTACTGGTATACTCGTATATAACTACCAAATGCAATTATTTATGATGAATGGGACTAATTAATCGCATAATTAATTCATTTATTTTACTACTACTACTTATATATGCCATTAATTATTGGCATACTCTGACCACACCCATGAGCAGATCCATCGGGCTCGCCAAACAAACCAACAAATTCAACACTCGGCATCAGCCGATGCCATCCAAAGTCCAAGTCAACGTCACAACACATTGGAGAAAATGCAATAGAATTTTCTTGGCCATTAACAGAGGTACCTTATGTGTGCGAATTTGTTATATATATATATATATATATATATATATATATATATATATATATATATATATATATATATATATATATATATATATATATAGCTACCAGTCTCAATGTTCACAAAATGTGCTTCTGCTAATCAGATGCATACAGATGTTGCATCATTTTCTTCCATCAAAATTTTACATGTGGAATAATAATTTCAGCAATTTGTTCTTCAAATACATCCTTTTTCTTCCCGTATCTTTTGATCAAGACATTTGCAAAGCAACAGAAATATGTTTTTAGGTACAGGTGTACAGCAAACTTTTATAGAACGAGGGTGAAACAGAGATCTCAATCTTTTTTTTGAGTAATTCAATTTCGCAATGAGTCATGCAATTGATGCTTGATAAGATCAGAGAATCGGACTTCGCAACGAGTCAATTTCACTCAAGTACCAATCATTTAATTTGTAAAGGTAAAATACAGTTTCCCATTGATTGTTGTCATTGATCAAGTTCAAGCTCAAGCTCAGAGAGAAAGGTTACATTACAAGAACACCGGCAATTTAAAATCAAGCAAAACTATTACTCAAGCAGACATGAATTGTGATAACATCACAAATTTGCTCAACAATGGCTGCCAAAGCTTTACTTCAAGGCACAGTTTCCTCAGAAACTCTCTACTTTCTTTTTAGTTTTCTTTGCAATTACCTACTTTCTTCTCAGTTTCCTTCAACATCTCAAATTTCTATCTGAACAATGTTGTCATTAACTGTTTCTCAGCCTTAACATCTCAAATTTCTATCGGAACAATGTTGTCCCTAACGATGGTCTATATAAAGTTGGAACACTACAGGTCTCAGTTCTAAACTCTTCTATATAGCTAAAGTTGGAACACTACAGGTCTCAATTCTAAACTCTTCTATATAGGTATCAATCTCAATGTTCACAGAATGTATTTCTTCTAATCAGATGCATACAAATGTTGTTTCATGTTCATCCATATAGTGCTTATCAGATGCATACAAATGATGTTTCATGCTCATCTTTGTAGACTAGGCATGCTGAGGAATAACTTAACCATTAGTTTATCAAATACATGCCTAGTTTCTTCACTCTTACAGGTATGAAGCAACAGAAACTTGTTTCAGGATACATATCACACGTTTCTAGCCTTGAGCTTCAAACAGATAGTCTCAACGGGTCTTTTTTTCAATCATTGAAGGCCGTGATTGCTCATTCTCAAGCAATTGAGGCATCAATGGGGTCCATGGTATTTGCCATCTGGAATTAATTCATTTCTACACTTCTATAAGCCAACCTCCATTTTTTTTTCACAAACACAAAAGGTATATTCAACTTTGAACTCAATTACATATCCATTTGTGAGCCCGGCAGGTCACTGGATATTTGAAAATGTAATACAACATTTTAGAAAAAATAAACAGGATATGAAGTGAACTTATTCTCCATCTTTCCTATACTCTATGATAACCCACCTAATTAACTAACTTTTGAACAAGTATCAAACATGAAAATTCTTGTGTAGCTGATACCTAACCTACAGATGCCAACCCTACAAACCAGTTGCCCATCAACTCAGAAAACTGCTGTTTACCCCAGCCCTGTACAGCTGCATAGACCTGGGGGAAGAAGTGTAGAGCTTGACCTTGGTGTGAGCCGGCACAAAGAAAACATCACCTTCCTTTGCCTTTGCGTTGTCAGTCATGAAGCCGGCCTGGATTTCTCCTTCTCCTGTCATGACGATGAATATGGATGGACCAGGCACCGGAGACATGGTGACTGATTTGCCAGGAGGTAGCAAGTAGCGGTCAACTTCAAATTCGTCAGTTGATGGGGTGTAACGAGTCACATAAGGCTGTACAGGCATTCCTTGCATAATTTCCGGGGAGGCCTGCATGTAGAAAATCAAAACCTTATTACCTCTGTGGCAACATGTTTCAGGGAAGATGTGCAAGTTACATGCGAAAGGAACATCATTAATTAGATTAAACTAAGACATTGTAATCAAACTCCACATGTTTTGAGCAATCACATTTCATCATCAAATGATCAATAATGGGGGATTATAAGCTGGTAGTGGTAATAAATGGAGAATGTAAATAAATGGAGGGAGTAAAACAACTGACCTGATTATAAGTCAACATCGAGCAGAGAGTTTGCACATCTCTGTATTTCGGAGTTAGACCTGCACGGACAACATTGTCTGAAGTGGCCATACATTCGATGCACTCCCCTGAGAGATATGCATGAGGTTCGTTGGCACTAACATAAAGTGCTTCACCAGGATTGAGCTTAACAAAATTTAGGAAGAACGCTGCCAGAACACCAACATCTCCTGGGTACTGCTTCTCCAATGACAAAACAAGTTGCTCCTTCTTTGTTAAACTTCTAGCCTGAATACATGGAAGCATCATCAGGATGAATTAGACAGAGTATTAGATTAGCCAGAATAAATTTCATGAATTATTTCTTCAAACAAACATTATATTTCTCTCCACTTTATATAATTCATGCCCTCACCCTGCCTTAGAGATGAGCAGTGCCATAAACCACAAGATGAAAGTAGCAGAACAAATGATGTAATTGACCTCTGGGAAAGAGGATGAAGATAGCATAGCACAAAGGACTATTCTACCTCCACAGGCTTCTAATTTTTGTAGTTAATTCATGCATGTCATTGGGAAAAATTCATAAGAGATATCTAGAAGATGTCCTCAGAAGCAGGGAAGGGATGGATGAAAAGGCTAATAATATCCCACAATTTGTATCGATTCCATGTTTCTCAAGAATACTTGGGACTTTCATTAGTTTTATGTTCAGAACTACAAGTAACAAATTGTTTCGTTCGCACCACTAAATGACTATATTCAGTAAGCACAAATATCACTTTGTTGGCTACATTCAACAATATTTGCTGCCCAATCGGATCAGTTGCCTCATCTTGCTTCATATCTGTCATACTCTACATTACCTACCCAGCCTATTCCAGCGGTCATGTTGCCACTGTAGCACCTTTTGGTGCTGAGAAAGAATACAGACACCGAGTCTGAAATGAAAAACAAATGGTGACATGTTACCACCCCATTGGCCAATATACCATTCTCTCGTTTCCACCCTTTCTCTCCCACGGGTATCTTCTCACTGTCCATCTCTAAGCTTTCGATCTCAAGGCCTAAGTAGACCAGCAACACAATCAAGGCATTTAATAGCTAATCAAAGTTATTTCCCTGTAACTCATAAAGGCAACTACTAACTACTACAGAATTGGCCTGCGTAGATCTTAAGATTGGGCAGCACTGAATTATGCTTATATAGCTAAAAATATCTTTCAACCCCCTAAGAATGTAAAAATGGTATAAACTGGATCAAAGTAGAGCACCACAGCAGGAAAGTCACTGCCATCAATCTCTGGGATTACACAAGTAACTCAGACGACATAATACGGATACAGCAAAAATTGTTCAAAAAAGATCTTTACCTTACTCTCACTGTTCAAGCGAGTCTTAAGGTTTGCAATTGCTTCAGAAACTGCTTCATCACTCGCTGTCATTAACTTGGTGAAAGCCGATTTCAGATACGACCTCACGCCAATCCCCCCATCTTGCTCTTTGACACCCAAAAGCTTCTGAGATTCTTCTTTGCCAACTAATTCCTGAACCTCAGGTACAGTCCTCAATACTTCCTTGAGCTCCTGGACATCAGTATAAATAAATCAGTAAAGAATAATAATAGCCCACACTGATGATCTGCTGAAAAATATAGTGTCTCGAACACTTAGCATTCCCTTGTGAAAGGAATGCAATGGATTTAGACAACATGAATTCACAGCTATAGAAGAGAGGATAGAATATGCTGATCATGTAAACTGAACATCTCCCAGAATATAGTATGCAGTAACCACTTCACTGTCCCTTACTACCTAACTTATTAGTAAAAAAAAGGAACATCTTAAAAATATCTCAAGGATCCAGCTACGAATCGACATATTAGATCTAATTTGTTCATTATGGAATATGCCATAGAAAATTCAGTGATAATGACACCAGACTATGCTCTTTTGCCCTCCTGCAAATGCCTCCCACCCACCAAACTAGTAAACACTTTTCATGAGCACCGCTGGATGTGATGTGGACAGGAACTGTGTATCAGAACCCACCAGCTAAGATACCATTGGCCACGGGTATGACGTGTACTTAGAACAGCTTTAGTGGATAGTATGACTTGTCGTGGAACTAAGGCCACACAGTCAGAAGCTCAAAACCTCACGAAAGGCGTGCGATTAACAAGCATGTGCATACTACTTGTTTATAAACCTCTTCTGACAGACTGACATTAACTCAGAACAAGAATAGAAATGTTCAGAGGATCCAATCGATTGTTCTATGCCATTAATTACTGGTATTTATTACTACCAAATTCAATTAATTGTGAAGAATGGGATTAATTATTCGCATAGTTGATTAATTCATTTACCACTTCACAGTCCCTTACTGCCTAACCACCTATTAGTCAAAAAAAAAAGGAACATCTTAAAAATATCTCAAGGATCGAGCTACGAATCGACATATTATCCCGACAACTTAGTGATCTAATTTGTTCATTATAGAATGTGCCATAGAAAATTCAGTGATAATGACACCAGACTGTGCTCTTTTGCCCTCCTGCAAAACGCCTCCCACCCACCAAAATAGCAAGCACTTCCCAAGAGCACCGCTGGATGTGATTTGGACAGGAGCTAGTTGTGTATCAGGGCCCATCATCAGCTTAGGTACCATTGGCCACGGCCCACAGGGTACATCTAGAACGGCTTTAGTGGACAGTATGACTTGTCGTGGATCTAAGGCCACACAGTCAGAAGGTCAGAACCTCACCAAAGGCGTGCGATTAACTAGCATGTGCATGCTACTTGTTTATAAACCTCTACTGACAGACTGACATTAACTCAGAACAAGAATAAAAAAGTTCAGAGGATCCAATCGATTGTTCTATGCCATTAATTACTGGTATATACTATTACCACCAAATTCAATTACTTCTGAAGAATGGGATTAATTATTCGCATAATTGATTAATTCATTTACTACTTATGAATGCGATTAAGTATTGGCAATTGGCATAATGACCAAGCCCATGAGCAGCTAGCAGCAGCCGGGGAGATCCCACCCCACCTGACCGTCAATCAACTCCACCCACTTAACTGTCCGGAATCATCAGCGGGATCCTACTGCCACGTTCGATTAAAGAATGCAACTAAGCCAAACAAACCAACCAATTTAGCAGCCGGCGGCAGCTGATGCCATCCAAAGCTCCAAGTCAACGTCACCGCGGATTGGTTGGGAACCCAAAACAAATGAAATTTTCTGGGCCGTTAACCGGCGGCACGTCGCGCGCACGAACGCAGGGCCGCAGGAAAATGCGGGGGGTGGGGGGCGGGGGGCGCACAACGGCCGTCGTCGTCGTCGTCGTCGTCGTGGCGACCGTACGTAGGTACAACGTACCTGTGTGGCGGCGAAGCCACAGAGCGCGTGGAACTCGGTGACGGCGACGGCCATCTCGGGCTTGTGGTTGGCGTCGCGGTACGTGGCCGGGCGCAGCGCGTGCAGCGTCGCGGCGAGGTCCCGGTCCGGGTGCGCCTGGATCGACAGCGCCTTCGCCACCGACAGCACCTGCGCGTAGCAGCCGGAGGAGGAGCCGGAGCGGTCAGCGACTCAGCGGACAAGATAAAAAAATGTTCTTTTTTTTGAAGGGGCATGGGAGGAGGGGAATGGCGGAGGCGAGGGGAAGGCGACGGGACGGACCTTGAAGAGGAAGGGGAGGTCGCCGCCCCATCGCGCGGCGACGGCGCGGCCGAGCGCGGCGGGGTTGCGCGCGACCCAGTCGCGGAGCGAGACGTCGGGCGCGAGGGAGGAAGGCGCGGCGGGGTGCGTGCCCATCCAGAGCTCGGCGCAGGGCCGGGCTTCGCCGCCTTCCCCGCCCCCGCCGCCGTCGGACGCCGCCACCTCGCCGGAGAGGCGCGCGACGAGGGAGTCGGCGCCGCGGCGGCCCCACTCGTAGTGCTGCACGGCGCAGCGCAGCGGGAGGAGGCCCGGGACGGCCTGGTGGTGGTCGTCGTCGGCGCCGTCGGTGGGCGCGACGCGGAGGCCCAGCCGCTCCAGCAGCGCGGCCGCGGGGGCGAGCGAGGCCGTGGACGACGCCATTCCGTTCTTCCGCGCGTGCGGAGGGCCCGAGGCGAGGAGGAGGGGAGAGTCGAAGGGGTGCGGCGGGCGGCGGTTGTGTGTACGATGTAGCAGAGGAGGAAATGCCGAGTGGGTTGGGGAGCGGTTGGGTTTTATGGCGGGTGGGGGAGGAGGAGGAGGAGGTGGCGACGGCGAACGGCGAACGGCGAGGGAGCGAGCAGAGGAGGTGAGGGGAGGAGGTTGGGTCACTGGCTCGTTTATCGCGCGGTAGAGCGGTTAGCCGGTTACGCGTAGCGCCTTGTGGGCCCGGGTCGTTTCCCTTTTTTCCTCGTTTCCCTTTTTCCCGTGTAGACACTAGACATAGACAGGAGCAGTAACTACTGGTTCTGTATTTTTCTCTATTATTTTTTTCGTTCTGTTTCCCTTTTTTTTTTGTCATCACACGGCGACAATGCTTTGCAGCCGGAGAATAACTGGTGACATAGATGTACGGTACGTGTATACGTACACAACCCATCACAGTCATTCCTGCTGTAAGTCGCCGCTCGTATCCAATCCACCACCAATTTTTTTTCAAGAGTAGACAACGGGTGCTTTTTGCAAGGAAACTCGAGGTTCATTCATATTATATTCACAAGCTTGAACTTTTGACAAAATTACACGCACGACTAGGATCCAATTGCCTTAAATATATATTCCTGGTATTAAATCTGTTTCAAATTATAATTTGTTTAACTTTTTTGACTCCAAATTTGACCACTCGTCTTATTTTAAAATCTGTATAAAATATCACTTTCTTTTGTCGTGGCATGCTTTATTAACAAAAGTTCTTCAAGAATGACTTAAATTTGATTATATTTGCACAAATTTTTTTAATAAGATGAGAAGTCAAACTTGGAGTCAAAAAAAAGTCAAACGAATTATAATTGGAACAGAGGAAGTAACTTTTTCGTACAAGGAATATCCATTTCGGATCGCTTTTGCGGTCGTACTATTTACATCATATAAATACGTGTACATTTAATGGGAGTAATAGAATAATACAATATCGGTCCCAATGCTTATAAAAGGATTAAGGAATAAAAAAGTGAATATTTGGCTGGCTGTATTTTTTGCTGATGCTGATTTGTTGTGAGAGAGAAACACTGTTCTATGACTGGCTGATAAGCTCAAGCCAAGAGAGGGTACATCGAAAAGATCAATGTACTCCCTCCACCCTCAAGTACGA